>JAYDZK010000016.1:17042673-17106965 GCA_034509185.1 Euphonia xanthogaster | reverse complement strand
AACCCCCAAAGGGAGCAGAGGGCACACAGGTGCACTGCATCAGCAGGAGGGGATAAAAGGCTGGGACAAAGAGCAAGAAGGGCAGAGCTTGCAGCCTGCTGAAGTGCCCTGGTGTTACTCTGGATGGGCAGATGCCTGAAGCCTTCTCATGAGCTGCGTATGGTTGAAGCTTTCTGAAATTTTGTGGTGGTGCTCTGTGCATGGTGGCTCTCTCAACTGTGATGTGCTGTGACACCCAGAACTTTGAGCTCCTTTCCTACAGCTCTCCTCCTTGTTCTTGGAAGTTGGAAAGCATTTGAGTACTGCTTCTGTGCCTGGAAGGTGTGGTTTTGATTCTCTCCTCTGGCTTACATTTGTGATTTTTTTTAAAGATAATTTTGTTTTATGTGACCTGGAATATCTTTTGCAGTAAGAAAGCTGTTGGGCTTTTCTGGTGGAAGAATTTGTCAGTATGGTGCCATCTGTTATGGTACATTAGCATGTACCTTGGTGATCTCTGTGAGATAAGAGCTTTTCCAATTCATAGCCCTGCTCAGTTTTAGGGAGGTTTGTCTGTAGATGCCTGTAACACATCAGGGAAATGTGCCCTCCATCTTGTGAGCTGCTCAGGAGGGGTGAAAGGGCTCACCCTGGTAGCTTGTTAAACATGAGTCAAGTCTAGGAGACCATGGAACTTCAATTCTGCTGGTTTGCCTGGGGTGGCTGGGAAGTTTCTGGTGCTTTGCATGGCAGTGAGCTCTTTTTGCTGCAAAGCCAGGGTTGGAAAGCTGGGCTGAGTGAGCACGTTGGAGTGCTGTGCTCATCCTTAGTCCCACACTCGTGCTGGGTGACCCAGGAGCAGTGTGTGGGTGGGCTCTGTGCTGTGGCTCCCCAGCTGTGCCCAGCTCACAGAGGATGTGTGCACATGGACTCAGAGCCTGGTGTTTCTGCAGCAGGAGCTCACAATTCTGAGCTCTGTGGCTCATTGCTTAGTCCTTGCTTTGGCTAAAACCTCCTGTGGTGGTGTGCTCACATCTCTGAGCTCTGCTCCAGCTGCAGTGCCACTGAACTGTGGAACAGACCCTTAGGAGAGGGAAGAGTATTGTTCAAATTAAGAGCTGATTTTTATCTTGCCTATATTAGGAGGGTTACCTAAACTGTGTAATTCCTTTCTAGCCACTTGCTTCCAAAAAAAAGAGGTGTGGTTCCCTATGATGTGCCACTTTCAGAAAAGGGTCAGTTAGAGAGATGTAAGGCATGAGGGGTGGCTGAAACTGATTGCCCTCAGTGTGACTGAAATAATTGTTTAAAAGTGAAGGAGTTTGCGTTTATTTATCAACTGTGCAGGCAAATAAAGGGCTTGGGTATCTATCTTTGCTATAAAGGAAGTTTCTATCACTGCAGTCAGAACCTTCAGGTCTACTTAAGGACAGAATTTAAAGAGTTTTGACTACATAAAGGCTCTGAAATTGCTGTCCAGGTTATTTTTAGAATGTTTTTTGGCTTTCTCATATCACCATAGCAATGAGTGCTGCTAAGGTCTGCCCTTGGGCACAACTTTCATGTGTCTGGGTCTGTTTGCAAGTGCTTGGTGGGTCCTGGCCCCACTGCAGACCACAGCATGCTGAGGCAGGCTCTGTGTGAGCCTCTGAGAAGGCTCTCAGGTGAGCAGTGGTCTGCATTTAGGTGTCCATGACCTCTCCAAACTCTGGATAACATTTACAGTTCATTCTTCTGTGGGTATAAATGATGCCAAGCAAGGAGAATGCCCTGACTGTGCCTTGTGTAAGCACGAGGCAGGATTGGGGAAGGGCTCCTCAGAGTGGTGCATTTACTAGCAGTGACCTGAGGCTTATGCTGCAGGTCCCTGCTGTACTGGTTTGATACTTCTGAGCTTGCCCCAAAGCCAGTGTATGTGAAACTGCTGTGCTCAAGTGCAGCAGTCCTGAAGAATTCCATTTGCTGGGACTGATGAGAGTGGCTCCAGTGGTTCCATGCTCTCCAAAGACCAGCCCTGCCTGTTCTCTGGGGTGGGCTCACTGCGCATGAGGAGCAGAGCAGGCACTTCAGGCACCCTCTGCTCCCTGGGGCATGCTGGGCTCGCTGCACACACAGTGAAAGGACCTTGCTGGCTTGACAGGGATGCTGCTGTGCATGCCCCACATGCTCTTAAGATGTCTCAAGTGTTCTCTATAAGTAAGTGGTATTGAGAGACCAGACCTGTTAAATGTAAGGATAGTGCTGAGAGAGCAACTCTCTTGTTGCCTGGTGCTTTGCTTTCTCCAGTGCCAGGGAACACTAACATGCATTTTCTTCAGTCCTATCAAATCTTCTAAATGGATTTCTAATCTCAAAACTCCAGTTTAATCCCAAAGTACTCTAAATTTGAATTCCAGTCTGTTGAACCTACTTAAGGCTTCTGCCATTTCTTCTTCTCTGACTGTGCGAAATCCTTCAGTTCATTTTGTTCTTAATAAGGACCCACATGGCCCAATCATGCAGCCCCAGAGTAGGGACTGTGTACATGTAGACTCTACATCCTTCCAGCCTGTGTGGTGCAATTTGTGTGTCCTAAGACAAAGCTGCACCTGCTGTGTTTTATGGCTAGAATTTAAAGATTCCTGAGGCTCATACCTGTCTGACTTTCTTAGCTGAGCAGAAAGTCTGAGCAAAAATAACTCCAAAACCCCAGTAGCTTTATCTTTCAGAGTGGATAAGAACAAAGTGTTAAATGTGTGCAGTGGCAATGTTATCTTATGTCATTGGACATGTCATATGGATGCTGCTTTTAGGATTGTGAATTCCTGCTGCCTTTTATTGTTGAAATGTTTCTGCAAATGTGTTTTCCTTTCTTTATTCTATTGTATTGTGCCTCAGAGACGTGTTTAAATATCTAAAGGAAACACGTACATCACCTAATTAAATCAAGACTGGACTGTAGATATTTAATTGCCTTGTGTGTAAACAATTCAACAGGAATTGAGCACACTAAAATATTTGAAGATCTGAGTATTAGTGCTAATGAAGAGAGCTCAGTGATGTGGTTTTTTTTTGGAAATGGAAAGGTATTTGAAGTCTTCCCTCACTTGCTCAGTTCCTGACCTGACCCCCAGTTTCCCAAGGAAGGGACAGGGATGTGCATTGCACATGTTATGGGAATGCACTGAAGCAATGACCTGACCCCCCTTCGCTGCCAGCTGGTCCCTGCAGAGCTGTAAGGTGGCAGCTCTTCATCCTGTAATGCTCAGAGTCAAATTTGAGCCTCCAGGCCAGGGATGTGAAAGGACCAAGCCTGGTTGGGTTGTTGCACTCTGTGCTCCCCATTGCTGTCTTTCTCTCCCTGCTGATGGAGGAGAGGGATTTGGCTTGCAGGTGGGATGTTGGCTAGTGCTGAGTTGCTTTAGCTCTGGCTTTTGTGAAAATTCCTACAAAACAATTTATTTGGAGCTCCATGTTTTAGAAACCCACTGGGAAAAGACAGTGGGAGTGTATGAATTAAGGTAGGAATGGTGCTCCTCAGCAGAAGCCATGTAGATGGAAACTGCATCAGGCTGAGGATGGTAAACGCTTTTAGCATGTGCACATGCCTGATAGGATGGGATAGTCAGTGATATTCATGTTCAAAAGATCTTATTTCTTCTCATGAACTGTCTGCCTTCCTTTCCCTTGCAGCTCTTGGTGTTCTCTGTCTGAATAGATGATGTGGGTAACATCAAATTCAACCTGACAAAATAAGTCAGAGGATGTGAAATCCTGCTTTTTTCCAGTCTCCCCTGTGAGCAAACAAATGTCATTTCACTCAAGCAAAAAGTTGTTCTCAACAGGGTTCAGACTTTTTGATTTAGTGAAATAATGTGATTTCCTACATATGGAGATAGTTTAGGGGTGTGCTTGTGTGGGGATTTACATTTTGCTGTTCTGCCTGTGATCCTTAAGGTGATATATTAAGAAGGGATTATTTAGTGTTGGCGACTCATTTTTTCCTGCCCTTCCTCTAAAGCACTAGGCATCACAGTCATGGGGCCAGGCAGAGGGGCAGTCCTTGAAAGGGGTTTTGTTTTGTGCAGGGATCCCACGATGTCAGGAGAACAAGGATGTAGATTAATGTTCCATTTGTCTTTTTGGCCTCCAGATAATTAAGTATGGTTTGTTAGCTAGGCTGTCCTTATTGTTTTTGTCATAGTCTCATACAGATACAGAACTGAGGGCCATGCCTGTCCAGCTGAGGTGTGAGAGCTGCCAGAGCAACTAACTAAGGCATCAGTTTTAGTGAGGGTCTAAATCATCAGCTAAATGGCAACAACAGCTCCAAGCTGGAGTGTGAAACTGGAGGATCCTTTGGGAAAACAGGAGCTGTAACAGGAACACTTCATTAAGACTCTGCAATTAGCACAATTGTTGTTCTGTTTGGGCTGGTTCTTTCTAACAAAAACTTACAACTAAGCTAAAGAAGCAATCTTGGGATGTGATTATAAGCAGAAGGAACTCAAGTGTGGAGTAGGGGAAAGTGGAAAGAATGAGGCCAAGGAAAAGAAGGGTGCGTGTGCAAATAGCTCAATTTATAATTTTTTTCCTTTCTCTCAACCTTCATGATATAACCTCAAGGAACTTTGCTTTCATATTCTAAGACTTACATACACAAGCTTAAACCTGAAAGCATGTGGGTTTTGGCTTTGCTAGCAATCTTTTCCAAAACAACAAGGGCCCTGAGGACAAAGCACTTTGTTGTTTGCTTATCTTTGGAAGGTGTTCATTCAGTCTTGACATTCTGTACTCTCCCTAGCCTCCAGTAACGTGATCCTAGGAGGTATTGCTCACAGCTTCATGTAATGTTTAGTCTTCAGACTTTTACAGCACACTTGTATAGAACTAGCAAAAAGTTTTGCCAGCCAGCTTGGAAATTTCCTGTGGCGAGTTATAAATGGTGCCAACAATCATGTTGGTGTGGGTGAAGGTAAGGGTCTCTGACTCTTTCCAAATTTGGTATTTACACTTCTAAGGTAAATGTTGTGTTCTAATTGCATAATACATCACTGTGGCACCCAGCCCTTTCTGAGGAGCCTTTTCTGTGGGGCAGTCTCCACTCTTACATGTGTGTGTGCTGGTGGGACTTGGTCTAACTGACTTGGACTATTTCTCAGAGAGGTATTGTGATGTCAGAAGTTTTTGTAACAAATCCATAAAAATGGGTAGTAACAAATTATCAAAGCTGAGCAGTGTAGCCTGGGTGTTCTGAAGGTAGTCAAACAAATTACTGAGCTGCTAACTGTGGTGCATAATGTATGAGCTAAATTAGCTTTGGTGCCAAAGGAATAACAGAAGGCAAATTGATGCTGTTTCTTAAGGGAGTCCAGAAGGATTAATTTGGGTAAGGATGACTTTCTACAGGAGAAAACTATTAAGCAATTATAATAAACAACAGAATTAGTAGTCATATTGATATGCTGAAGAGGAGAGATTTGCACAAAGAAGCCATGCCTCACATCTATGATGTTTTTGTAAGGCCTCAATAATTAAGGAGCTAATTCTCCATCTGGCTTATGTTAGAGTACTAGAACTTCTTAAAAACCCTAACCAAACAAAAGCATAAACCAAAACATGCAAAAAAACCCAAACCACACCCTCAAAGTTCCTCACAGAGATTGAGTTAGGACTAAAGCACTAGTTTTCCATGGTGGTTGGCAATAATATAAAAGGCAGAAAAATAAAATTAGGGAAAATAAAAGAAAGCACATCTTCATAGTGTTTTTGGTTTGGTTTTGGTTTTTTTGTCTCAGTCTGTGCAGTATAGGACTTCTCAGAGTGTTCAGAAGTTTCTGTGAAGATCTAGGAAATGGTGGCATTCCTTAAACTTGGAAGATATGATGTGAAGTAGAGGGTGGGAAAGGCAGACCATGGCAGTTTATAAACTCTGAGATAGGAAAAGGTGGCTAGTGAAGGCATATGCAATATTTCTCATGACACAGGGTCTATAAGTACATCATGAAATAACCAGCTGACAAGTTTAAGACAAACAACCCCCCCCCTTACTTTTTTTTTCCATAGAAACATAATTAAATGGTGGCATGCCTGGCCACAGGATGTTTTGAAGGCCAAAAGTTTCAAACCATTATCACACAAATCAATGGAAGAAAAAATTCCCCCAAAGGCTCCTGAGCAGTAGATACAGTCTCTGGCTGAGGAAGTTCAGAGCTGGGAGGATACTCTTGGGAAATATTATTGTGTACTTGTGCTGCTTTCTCTAGGCATCCCAGCTGCTGTGGGGGAAAGCAGCAGATCAGAGGGATCTTTGACCTGACCCTGTGCATGTGGTGTTGCTGGGGGTTCTCCCTGGTATATTCCAAGGAAGCCTCTGTCCTCCTCCAGCTTTCTGCCCTGTGAAAGTCTGGCTCCTGTAGGTGTACAGAAAGCCAAGCCAATAAAAGCCATTTCCAGTGTCCTCTGCCAGCCCTCCTCACAAAGAAGGCAGCTCATCTCACCTCTTGGTTTCCTAATGCAGGGAATAAACTAAGCTTGGTGGGATTTCTGCTAATCCTGCAGTGTGCTTTATGCTGCCAGATGAATTTTCCATTTTTGCATCCATAACCAGCAGATTCTCTGTGACATATATCCAATGTGTGAGGCCCAGCACGGCAAACTTGCTAAAATTTTCTAATAAAATTAAACTAGTAACTGAAGGGTATGTGAGGTATATCAGTTGTTGATGCTGCTGCTATTTCATCCACTGTCATTTAAAAGGAGGATTTTTGAGGGTGCGTTTGATTTATTTTGGTGCAGGAGGGCTGTTTGTTTGGTGGGTTATTTGTTTTTTCTTTTAAACAGGGTTTTAACTCCCATATTTCTGAAACAGCTGAAAAGTTTTTTCAGACTTTTCAGAAAAAGAAATCCATCTTGACATCTAAAAATGGGAAATTCAGAAAAAATTTGAACAGATTTAAGCATGAGTGAACACAGGAATTTTGCAATCTCCATATGGAAATGGTGTTTTTATGTGTTTGACAGCAGCAGGCAACACAGAGGGGACTTCTGAGAGTCCATTACTTTTCCTGTTTTCATACACATTAGTGATGATTAACTATGCAGATTCGTTGAAGCAGGTGACTATTAGATTGTTTTTTTATCCTGACTTTTGAGGAAATTAGGTTTTATTTCCTGTGTGTTATTCCTAAAAAGACTTAAAAATATTTAAATATTCAGCTTCAAACTAAAAGAATCCAGGCCATGTAATTGGGTCCCATATGGAAAGTGTTTAAGTTGGTAGCTTAACATTTATCTGTGCTCTGGTTAGACACTTAGTGAACAGCTGTGGAAGTAAAAAACAGATGAGTAATTGGATCTGCCATCTTTGGGAACAGAATTCAATATGTGGTTGTAATTTTCTGTACATTTTGAATGCTCAGCATGATGTTGCTGGGAGCACAGCAGAGCAGTGAGCAGGTTCAATGAGTGTGCTGGATGTGCCACCCTCCCAGGCTGGTGCCAGCTCTCCCAGGAGCCCTTTGATCCATTCCTCGGAACTGGGCTGAGGAAATCTGGTACTGCTGTCCTTCATGAAGTTCCCCTGGGCAAATACCCCTTGCTCCTGTTGAGTAATATTCTCTGGAAAAGGAATATCCCTTTGTCTGTGTGGACTAGCCCAGCGTGTGACTGTGCCTTCAGACTGCAGCTTTCAGGCACAGCTGGTCCTCTTGGCAAGGGAGCCTGGCTGCACCACCAGCACAGAAATTATCTGACTTAGCACTGAAAGGCTCTGCTTGCTGAGCTCTAACTGAAGTTACAAATCTCAGTTTTCTTTTGGAAGCAAAGCAAACCCCAAAAGTTTCTACTTTGTATGGCTTTTGCTTATAGAGCATCCCTAAGAGAGATTTCCTCTCCAATTATTTGACAGAGTTTTATAAAGAATAAAGCCTATTTAAAAGTATAAAAAAAAAAAAAGCCACAGAAGAGTAGTGGCTTCAAGAAGATTCAGAAACCTGTGTCAGTATCTTTGGGGGGAAATCCTAGTACCCTGAATCACTTTATTAACACACTGATCAATTCTCCAAGCATTCTGATGGCTTTCCTAGGCATCACTGTGCTTGGAAGGCTCATTGGCTCTTCCTCATTAAACCACATTTATCCCAGTATCTGTTAATTCTGACACACAGTAAGTGTTTTACTGACTTGCATAAGCAGTTAAATCCTTTGGTCTGTTGTTTGCAAGAACAGCCTTGATCCATTTTGCAGTTCTGGGAGGTGTTTGCCCACTACATCCCCCTACAAGTGAGGAAGTCTTGCGTGACAGGCAGTGCATGGCAATAGCCTGGCAAAACTTTACACTTGGGTCCCTTAGAACTCCTGGGTGAGCCCTTCCTGGGCCTGGCAATTGGTGTAACTCTTGTTACAGAGCTGGGGAAAAGCTGCTCTTGAGCACTTGGGCTTGAGGCAGCTCCTCAGACGGATTCCTTGGCAGACTGGCTCAGCAGGTGAACCTGCCTGACTCCCTGTGCTGCACTCACATGGAAAGAATTCAGTAGTGTTTCTGAAAAGGGCTTATCTGCCCAAGTGTTTATGTCTGTGTGATCTGTTGGTTTCAGAAACTTTCTGGCAGGCTCCTGGCTTCCAGTACTTTTGAAAGAGCTTTTTTTATTAGTAGTCTTTATACCTACAGCAAGTTGTACGTTTTGCCAACAATAATTTTTTTTAATGTACTTTTACCTTTATCTTGACAGAATTAATTTCTTTTCCTGTGTTCTCCATCTACCCAGATCTTCCAGATTTTCTAATTTCTTTTAATATATCTTCTGACATCTATCCTTCCTTAGAGATTTAACCACTCTGTTGTTCTTAGTGCTGCTTTTGGAGTTGTTTTCCCTCAGATGGCTGTGAATTGAGAGTCTTTAATGTTTTGAGTTGCTTCCCTGCTGCATGCAACTGCCCTGCTCTTGTAGCTGCTGTTTTAAATTTTCTTTTAACGAAGATTAACCATTTTTCTGTAATGTCTTTTAGAAAATTTAATATTCTTGTGGTGGAATTCCAACATGTTTTCTCTCTTGTAATGTCGTTAAAATTGACAGTAATGTGGTCATCAAAGAGCAACTTTTCAGTGATCCAGCTTGATCTCTGTCCTGTGCTTGAGAATCACATTTTATGTGTTTTCTGAGGATATTTCTAAGCTTATTTAAAGTTCTGCCTTTTGCCACCATGGGTTTCACTCAGTAAGTACAAAGGTAGCCGAAGTTTCTTTATCTTGTCAGTCTTTGTGGCCTCTCTAATCCTTGGCACCATTCTGTGGTCACTTTTATCATCGTGGCTGGGCTTGACCCCTACTTTAGCTTGGTGCTGTCAGCAGAGTCTATAAAGGAATAGTGCTTCAAACAAGAGAGATCATGCAGCACGGATGGGAGCATCTATTCTCTGTGATTTCTGTACACTGACCTCCAGCACCAGAAAGATTTGTGTTCATCCCTAGAAAACATGTCACTTAACATTCCAGTATCTTAAAATGCTTCAGGAACATAATGCTCAGCTTGAAATGTGATAAATATTGCATGTCAAGTTTGAAGTTTTGAAGCTGACTTTAATGTCTGCAAAGGGAAAAAACCAAAATCTAAGGTTGCAAAACACCTGAGCTTTAGAGAAAGCTCAGATCACTGTCTTGAAGCTCAGCCCACCTCCACAGGGACAGTTCTGCTAGTGTTTGGCAGCTAAATAAAGCAGAAAGACTACTTCAGTAGTGGAGGATGCCAAAAGCATTCCAGAAAGCCACAATTAGCTGCTCATCTTATGATCTCTGGCAAATGGTTCCTGCTTGAGAGGCTATTGTGAGCAAGACCAATTTGTTCACTCACTTTCTAGTGTAGAATAACTAATTTACATTACTCAACAAAGCTGAAAGCAGCTGATGCTACTAGGAAGAAGAAATAAACAATTGTTGTTGGGAAATGAATGGATCAGTGTATTTTGCCAGGGATAACTAGACAGAGCTTCCATGCTTAGACAGAATTACAGTGATAGTAATGGAAATTGCATCATGAACTAAAGTACTGTGCAGAACGAGTCTAGCTGTTATGGCAGACATTGTGCAACCTAATTGTTCATTATCAGGTAGCTGAATTCTCTGCAGGCTTGGAAAGACACATGAATAATTTTGTGTTTTTCAAACTGTTGGAAGCAGAGATCAGGAGTAGGCTCTGCTGGCACTGCTTTCCGTTGTTTCATGGTTGGAGCTTGTGTAAAGGTCTGTAAAGCTTTTGGTAATGTGCTGTTGTCATTGTACTCCCAATGGTCATCTCAGATCCAGCAGTTCAATGCAGAAGCCTCTCTGAGGAAAGTAGTTCTCAAGGCACTGCATAACAGCAGTGAGCCACAGCTGAAGAAGAAGAAATTCCAATCTACAGGAAACAATAACATAAGAACCTTCATTTCATTCCAAAGAACTAGCCAGCCCAGCATCTTCTCTGATGGCGACTGAAGATGGATCTAGGGGAGAATGTGGGAGCAGAATTAATGAGCACTATTTCCCTGTGAGTGTTCTCACAGGCTCCCATTTCCAGCTTGGAGATTTCCTGAGCCAACAGAGCTCCTTTGTATTTGGTAACACTCAATAAATCTCCCTCTCATGAACACATGCAGTTTTCCCTTAAACACTTGTAAACTCCTAGCATTCATGATATCCTGCAGTGGAGTGCCTCAGCTTAACTCTTCTTCATGTGAGGAACAGCTTAATCCATGGAGGAAAACCCTGAGATGTATTTTCCAAAGCCATAACCAGCAGTATGGCCAAATCCGTGTTTAGAATGACTGAAGTCATTCCCATAATCAAGGTGGAGCTGGAATTGGAAACAAGCTGAGGGTTTCCTGTGCACTGCAGAAAGTGTCACAGAGCCTTGGTTACTCCAAGACTCCCACTGTTACTCAGGAGAATTGTGAGTCCTGCTCTTAATCAATATATACTTATATTTTCACTGTTTTTTTAATTGTTTAAGAGGGAAGTGAGCAAAGATTTTCACACAAGGTCTGCTGGTGTCTGATTGTCAGCAAATTTCTGCAAATCTCTCTTTGCAATTACCCAAGAAAGGAGTGTTTCTTCTTAAGAAGAAATTTAGAAAAGAAGTACTTGAAGAAACAACAGATCTAAGTAGCTGGCAGGAAAAAAAATAAAAATAAAAAATGATGCCAGGCTATCCTAGTAACTATTTATGTCTTATTTATCTTAGGCTGCCCTGCTTATTTACCACGCTAACATATTTTAAAGTAGAGTTAAATAAGTAGCTAGTGCCTTTGTTTCCAGTGAAAATATGTAAAATTGACAAGACTGTCAGCATGATTTAACACTTGTTTTCCTGGCTGCAGGTTTTTTATTTTGGTTAGCTCCTGCATAAAATGTTTTCACTGAGTGAGAGCGTGATAAATGGTATTTACTATGCTAAAACTTTGAAACTTCTCACTCTGTTTAGGAGAACCTTTGAATTGTAATTTGTTAGACACAACTCTTTAATAAAAGGTAAAGAGTAGGTTGCTTTGTCATGAACTTGTCTATCTCAGCCAGGAAAAGGTTTCTGCTGCCATATGTGCCTCATTCCACCTGTGTGGGAGCCACTGGAACCAGGCTGCAGCACTGCACCGCTGAAGGGTGTCATGCCAAAACTTGAGAGGTTTATGACATTTTAGAGAAAAGAAGAATCTTGACCCTACTCACCATTCAACACTGAATTTGAATGCATCTCCAAATTTTTTAATTTTTTTTTTCAGTAACATACTGAGTTTCTCATGGCACCAGGCTTTATGTTTGGATTTAAAAATTCTCAGCCTGATTTGCAAGAGCTCAGACTGCTCCAGTGCTGGTCTTGGAAAACAACAGTATGGACCATGCAGGTCAGGCAAAGAGAGCAACCAACTGAGGTTTCTATTAAAGCTCCTTTCCTTGTGGTGAATAACTGCTGAGGGTTAACAAGAGTTTGTCCTGCTACTGGTGCACATTAAACCATCTCAGACAAGTAAAGGGCATTCTGGTTTGTGCTAGCAGCCTTTGAAGTTCAACAGCTAGAAAGATTTCTTATATGGATTAGATTTAAAATGTATTGCTTTTTATTTGCCAAAATTAAAATTAAAATGTTTCTTTTTGAACCAGAGGTCTCAAATGAAAACACTTCTGAAATAAGGAATAAATTAAGATACTTGTTCTCCCTTGGTGGTTGTGGAGATGTTAAATGGAGCTGCTATTCCCTTTTTTATCCAACCCATTCAGTTCACAGCTCTTCTGAACTGAGTTCAAACCATAGATTGCACCTCCTTAACCCCTCAGCTCTTTGCTTTTCTAAGTTATATAAAGTAAAATGGCCCTTAGGGGAGGGGCTGAGGGAGCTGTGGAATACTTTAAAATGTTTGGGAAAGCTTCTTTGGATTTCAGATCCCCTCTGTCTGCTGAAGAAGTTAAACATGGTCTCTTATAAGGTGGTGGAATGGTCTGGTTAATCCTTGGGGCTTCCAGCCACCACCAATATGGAAAAGGCAAGTTTAGCATCCCATCTTCTCTGAACATTTTTCTAGTCAAAAATGTTCTGCAAGTAAGTGACCTGCACCTAAAAGTAACATTTTCTATCTGATAAAAGTGATTCTAGAGCAGCAGTTGTCCTTGTTACTGCAATTATACCTGGAAAAAGGTCGACTTTTGTTTAGGCTTTAGTTTATCAGAAATTGAGATACTCTTTGACTGTTTCCAGATGCCTATATCTATGCAATAAAATACTTCCCAGATCAGTAGCCTGCACCTAAAAAAAGATTTAACACCAAAGAAAGAACCATGCATGTCCAGAACTTTGTGTTTCACTCATAAAATGGGAGAAATTTGTATTCCCTGGGAATAGAAAAAAAAGCATATTACAAGTTTTAATGAGTCATTTAATCTCCTTCTTTACAAGCTGTTCTTCTCTAAGATCAAGTAGTATTGACTGTACAGTAAACACATCTCTTCCTTTGGTAAACAATTTGATTGAATTACTTCAAAATTCATGTTTAGTGTTAGAAATGCTCCTCCCATCCCTAAGTCCCTCATCCCTGACCAGAGAAGGTCAAATTGAAACAACCATCTATGTGGAATTTAAAGCCACAGGTTGATTTTAAACTTGAGATGTTTTGCAGTTGCTAAGATAGTGGGTAAAATGACTATTGCCAATGAGTTGGTGAGTAAGCTGTAGCTTTGTGCTCTGTGTGCTGCAGGTGGTCAGTGATGAGAGCTGCTGTCATCAGGCACTCTGCACTGGCTGGAGTTCTGTGGCCTCAGACTGTGCTTGAATAGCTGGAAAAGATCCACACCAGGCAAACAACAGCCACGGGCAATTTGCCAATTCAGTGGGCAATGAGTCTGAGCTGTCAGTCCCTTCAAGTCAGTTCTCCAGGACTGATGTGCTCTGGTTAGTTAGTTGTAAAGACATGGGACAGCACCAGATCCAGGGAAGGAAAAATGAGTGGTCCTGCAGGAAGTAATGGCGTCTGCCTCCTTCATTTCACAGGGTAGGAGCTCTTCCCTTCAAAGCTTCTCCTACCATATGTAGGAATAGCTCAGTGTCTTCCAGTGGAATGTTCAATAATACAACCACCATCTGGCCCGTGACAGGGTGCCTGTCATCCTCTCCCTGAAGGAAGCACCAGGCATGTGAAGTGTCATGGCTGTGTTTGTGCTTGTTAAACACACATTGCTACGCAACCGTGTTAAAAAAGGAATCGTGACAAAAGTGGTCAAAATAGGAGAGAAGGAGCCTTGTGGTGATCCTGCATTCCTGGGGGAGTTTTCTAGATGATCTCTGGCTGTTTCTGACAGATGTCTGACTCCAGAGAAGACAACCTCTGGCCTTTACTGTAGAGATCTCCACCATGCCCAAGGAATGAGTATGCTGAGCACAGTCCTCGTCACACAAGGAAAATAGCCTTCTACATTTTGGGCTTACACTGTGGGCAGTGTGAAGGCAAGCTTGGGGCCTCTGAGAGCTTCAGTGCCCATTCCTGGGTTAAACACCCTGAGTTTGCATAATGTGTATGTGCATGCACGTGTAGAAATGGCAGCATATTGTTGAGATACCTTGGGTTTTTGAACTGGCACTGCTCACTAAGCGCCAATGTACCTCAGTGGTTCACAATTTGTGCACAACAAACTACATTTTTCTATCATGAAAAAAATTATTTAGGTGTTTAAAAATTGCTGGAATTCATATTGATGTTGGGAGGACCAAATTCACTCCAAAGAATCCGGCAGCCATTGAGGGAGGGGAAAAAAGTAGTAAAATTTATCATGTGCAATTATTTATATGATCAGGTAGTATGTTATAGGTTCTTCTATTCAGCACCAAAAGCACTTGTGTGATACAACATGGTAATTGAAACTAGGTTCCTAAAAATTCTTCAGTCAAGCTGAGGTTGCCATGGTGTGAAGTAGCAACTTTAGAGCTGAGAGCTGCTTGTGAAAGAATTTAAGTACAATAGACCCTGTTGGAATCATCTTCCCCAAACATTTAAAAGTAGCTTTCTATGCCCAATTTTTTTCCTTCTATAAACTGGGGAGTTTTTTTTTGTAGTGAGAAAGGATATGGATGTGAGGCAGCAGTTACAAGAGATAGCTGTAACCAGGTAGTCAAAATAAGAAATATCACTGAGCCAGTTCCTTTGTGCTGCAGGATATTTGCAGAGTGCAGATGGTGCAGGAGCATGCTTTTGTGTCCCCAGGTTGAACTCTGAGACACTTTCCTATCTGATGCAATAAGACAAATTTTCCTTATGCTATACTAGCAATGCAGCATTCTCCCTCTTCAACATACTGTACTTCTCACCATTCATGTTTTTATCAAGTTGCTCAATCTCTTTTCTCTGTAAATAAAAGTGAGGATTTTTTAAAATGAGAATACCATGTGAGAATTTGTATGTGGTCCTTTGATGTGAACAAAAGCTGCTTTCCCATGCCTAGTCATCTGTCTCCTATGTAAATAGTTCTGGTTGCCAAAATGTTACTGTTGAATTTTATAAGCCATTTGTGAGCAGAGGGAGAATGCATGCTTATTGCAGAATGTTTTCCCATCGTATTCATTTTACATGACTTTTAAAGGCAATATTAATGAGTATGCTTTAAAGCAATTAACATAGAAATAGTAACAATGCAATTAAAATATACCATACAGTTTTTGATATTAGTTGACAGTATGTTGTATGCTAAGAGAGGGGGAAATCTTACTGTAGCTAAGACTATTTTTTCTTTTTTTGGCTCAATGTATGGCCATTAATTTGGTTGGATCCTGGTGCAGCTTTCAGAGAATATTGGGTTAGATGAACTAAACTATTTGGTATGTTTCAAGCTCTGTCCAGGATTCTTTATTCGAGTAAAATTTCCCTGGATGATGGCTGGGCTCCTGTAGGCTTTCCAAATGGGACATGTCTGCCAGTCACCACAGCTTTACTGTTTTGCTCTCTATTCACAGGCAGGCCCATGTTACTCTGATGAGGAGCCTGCATTGCTGAGAAAGAAAATGGGGCTAAAATGTACATATATATATATACATAGTTTAATTTCATATATGGAAATCCAAGGGCTAAAATCTCCATCTGATGACAAACTGTTGCTGTACTCTGATGGGTTCAGGATCCTTCCTCTATGAAACAGTGATCTGCACAAAATTGCTCTACTGGTCTTTGCTTCTTGAATTTATATTTGGAGTGAAGGCTCCACACCTCTCTTTTGGTGGTTTTCCATGCAAAACCCTTTAAACTTTCAGAATATTTTGAAATACGGATCCAGGCTTCCATATGTATTTGTAGGTAGCCAGGGTTGGTTGCTTTGTTTGTTTGCCTTAAAATCATACAGTTGTCTATCTCTCCATCCTGAGGGGAGCTCACTTCTCTTTAGTGATCATTTATGTTCAGAGCTGAAACAGATTAACAGCTTTTAGAAAGCCCTGAGTGTGACAAAGCCAGATCTCTAATACCCTGTTTCCAGCTACAGAAAGCAAATAATGGACTTTTGAGCAGGCAGCAGAGTATACAGAGACCCACTTTGCTTGGCTGTGAATGCCTTTGGGTACTGTGTAGGCATGTGGCCCTCTAGGACTGCTCTGTCCTATTCCACAGACCACCAGGACAGCAAGACATCTAGTCACAGCTTTGATATTCTTTGCTTCTTTCTCACAAGTGGATACTGCAAACTGTTGATCAAATTACTCCAAATGAGCACTCTCTTCTCAGCACCCACAAAGCCAATCTGATTGCTCATGAATGGCTGTCAAAATTCCACTGAGGCGGCTCAGACTTTTTTTGGTATCCAAAAGCCCCTCTCTGCAGGCACTGTGAGCAATATAGTGTTTTTTGTACTGTTTTTATACATTTCTTCAGTATTTGAAAATGCTACTTCTCTTTGTGCCTGGTTTTGCTTCTTGTTAACAAACCAGTCTGTTTCTGGGTCACCTTTCTTCTGATATTCCTTTCCGCAATGAATTATGTCAAAAGGACTTATTTATTCTGCATAGATAAGGTCTAACTGAAGCAACAGGAAATTTTAGCTTTGTTCTGCTTTCTATCCAGTTTTGTATCTAAATTGACTAAGGCATACAGAAATCAGATTAAGTGACTTCCTTCGAGTCACGCAGTGAGCAGCTCGTTTTGCATCGAATCCCAAGGGGATACTTGTGGTTCCCAGCCCTCCTCTGTAACCTCCAGACCACATTGTCTCCCCAATGCACAGTGCAATGAATTCAGTCTGAACATTAAATTACAACTTTGGCCATGAAGTAAGAGTTGCTGGGGCTCCCATATTTGCTGTAGCTTGAAATTTCCAGAAAAGTTCCTCACTGTGGTTTCTTCAGCCTTCCCTGCTGACCATGCCCATGGCAGTGGGGCCCAGTGTGTCTGCAGAGGGTTTTCAAGGGCCACTGCAGCTCTGCTGCCAGTTCTCATGTCAGCTACACAGAAAAGTAAAATTTGTGGCTCTTTGCCACTAAAAGAGGATGGCAAGCCATCAGAGTGATTTATTCCAATTTTCCTGGCTTTTTCGGTTAGCAAAGTCACTCAGCATGGGCAAGTTGATGGTGGATTCCCATCCTCAGAACAAATGTTTACTATTGGGGAACTCTGTGATCTTGCTGGGGAGAAAGAGATAATGAGAGGGGAACTTAAGATCAGATGAATGCCTGTCTTTAGGGAGGGTTTGCAGATAAATGCAAAATGCCTTTGGTTGTTTCAGGAGCCACGCAATCCTTCCCATTAGTTATAACAAACATTACATGGGAAGATGCCTCCTGAGATTACCTGAAGTCAATATCCCTTTGTATCCCCACAGGCCTCTGAGAAAGGCTTTCCTTGATGCATCACACTTTTGTGACCTGGTAAGGCTGAGAAAACCAGGCACTTGAATGTTCTCTGTACTGCCAAGTTTGAAAAACTCACATTCAAAATCAGGAAAGAAAGACTGCAATTCAGATTTTCAACTGTTCTTTGAATTTTTGTAACTCAAAGATCACTGAAAGTGGTCTCCTAGCTTGTATGTGATAGGAATTACATTTAAAACATGTGAAAAATTGAGCTGTCCCCTTACAAAGCAGAATGATGTACCAACAATGTTTTGCCTATGTGAAAGTCTCACAGGCCGTTAGTAACTTCTGAAACAGAACAGGATAAAGCTAATGAACCAGATAGCAAGGCCCATCAGGATAAGTTCTGCTATCCACTGTACTGGAGAAAACCTCTTGCAGTTTCTGATTCTCTGCAGAAATCTGTGGAATAGAATAGAAATGGTGCACTCTTTTCAAAATGGTGCACTCCCCTTTCCTCAGTAAAAATGTCAAGTTGGTTCAATTTTGCCCCAGAAGAATAATAGATTTGACTTTGTGTTATTTTACTTGGTGATTTTATACAGCAAATTGTAAATTTTTAATGAATTTCAGTTTCTAACTTTTTTGTGCCTGAATAAGACATAATAGTCTTTCCCTCTTTTGTTGTGCCTAAGAAATGATGTTGATCTGCCCTGGAATAGTCACCTAAGCTGTACTTCAGATCTTTAATGCAGAACTGGGAGAAAATTAGCTTAATGTTATTCCACTAGACAAAGAAAAATAATTTCCCTGATATAGCACCATTTTGTACACATAGTCTAATAGATATCTAGTTCCCTCTTGTTCTGTTATCCCTTCATATCATCAAATCGAAATTGTAAAGATACGTCAGTTTTTTGAAAACAGAGAGACCAAGTCCCTTAAAGCTGCAGATAGTAGTATACCCAAAAAGCTCCTCATGAATAACCTGGGAGTCAGAGCTAATTCCTTATGTGAAGTCAAATTCCCACACTGAGTGCTAAGTGTCCTTTCAGCAGCTCTGATGTCACAGCACAAACATCTCTTCTTGTTGTGCACTCTGTATAATTAACACATTCCTTTGGTCACTGTCATCTTCCTCCTTCCCCCTGCTGCCTCATCCCTTGGCTGGGGCTGGCAATGGGGCAGGACTGGCTCTGCCAGCTCAGCTGGCTCCTTATGCTGGCCAACCTCTCACCTGTGCCCTTGTGCTCAGGGCACCTGGGGTTTTAGGAATCTCAAATATTAAACTCCTAAAATCAGATAAGGTTTAGAGAATCCTGTTCAGTGTGAATGAGCCCATTCCTAGCTTAACAAACACAAACCTATCTGCTATGACTGTATAGAATGCCATAAATCATAATTAAAGAACATCAGAAAGCTTTTATCCAATGTTGAAGCTTATTGAAATAACTCTATTTGTTAAAATGAACATGCTTTACCAGGAGCAAGGCATTTTGATATAAACATCATAGTTTCTTGAAGCTCTTTTTTTTGTTCAATTCAAGACTATTAGAGTAGATAGGAAGGAGACAGAAACCAGACCATTTAGTCACAACAAGGACAGTGTGAGCTTGTTTGTTCACCAGCTGCCAGAATAGGAGGGAGTTGCCTCTACTTTTCTCCCTGTTTGTTTACTTTAAATAGTTTTACCTTCTTTGAATGTTAGCAGGCAGGAGTAGAATCCGTATTTATTGGTTTATAAACTATTTGACAGTAAAATAGTGGATGAAAGACTCCTGCCTCCACATTTCCCACCCTTCCCTACAGCTAACCTGAAGGACAGATAAATTTGTACTAATGAAAAAGTTTTTCTTTTCAAGGCTGAGCAGCCTAAACCACGGCACAGAAATGGATTCTGTAAAGCTGGGAGCATTTTTGGAGGTAGAAGAAAACTATTGTGGTAACCCTGGCAGTTGTTTATGTGTGTACTAAGAGGCACAATCTTCAGAGAACACCTGCATCCAACCACAGTTTTAGCTCAGGCCCATCTCTAGCTTGAGGTGCCAAGCAGAGCACTGCTGGAACTGTAGCCATGACTTCCTGGAGGAGGCAGGTTTCACACGCTGCCCTGCTGCAGCCAGGAAGGCAGGAGGTTTGTGTCACCGCAGAGGTCACACTGTTACATAAGCCATATCCTAAGGAAAGGCCATGGCAGCAGCTCATCCCTCCCAGGGAAGGTGGCTGGCTGTGACCTAGAAAACATGGTGAGAGGAGGAGCTGTTTATAACAAGTCTTCGTTGAATTAGGAATCTGAACGCTGGTCAAGTTTTACAAGAGAACTAAGTCTGAAAGATTCCAGCAGAGGTGCATCCCTTGGCAGCAGCAATGGCACAAACAATTCTCAGATAAGCCAAACCACTCCAGCTCTTATGCCAAGGCAAAGGCTTGATCTGCATGTTTGAGGGCTCACATGAAATCAAAAGAGACAGAGCCCTGCCTGGGAGGTCAATACATGTTATTGTTATTCATAAACTGGATAAAATATCGTAGCAGAGCTGTAACAAAACTAGTCTGACAGTGGAAGAATATGTGCACAGCTTATCAAATACTTCTACTTAATTGATACTTCTACTTAATTTCTCACTAAATTTTGAAACTTGGAAAAAGTTCAGGCTATTCTAGTAAGTCTGAATCAAAATTTCAGGAATTTAATGGTAGTCCAGGCTCCTTTCACAGAAGAATTAATTGTTCCATAGGTTAAGAAACACTGGTGCATCAAGCTTACAGTAAACATGCAGTGACATGGTGCAGTACAGAGGATGTTTTTAAATGTTGGTTTTCACTGGGGCTTGGGTAATGCCAGGAATTGAGAATTTCATGTACCTGTATTGCTTTCCCTGACCCTCACAGTGCCCTGTTCATTAAGAGTTTTCCTTCCTTGTATGTCTTAACTGGAATAGAATTGGGAGAAAGAGAATCAAGCTTATGTGAAGAAGAGCGTTATTATCTGCTTCTGTCCTTTCAAAGGCAAGTTGGAAGCTACCTTAGAGTGGCTCACAATTTCTCCAGCTATGCCATCCTTTCCTTTTGACTGGGGACACCACTGGCTCCTTGTGCTATTTCTCTATGAAGTTGTAGACATTAGTTCTGTCATCCTTGAGTTTAGTAAACAATAATAGGTTGTTTGCTTGCAACCCATTCTATGCCTGTAATTCAAAGGGACTTTGTGTCTTAACCTACTTAGTATGTCCACAACTCCACCACTGCAGCTCATTTCATCACTCAGCTTTTGCAAATCTCAGCTGTGTCTTGTCAGTGCCTTCTGATGATAAGGTGATAGGAGGCCCACGAAGTAAGAAATTGTTATTCCAAACTTTTCTGGGTGAATGTTTCTGCAGGTTTAGCAACTGCTGAGCATCTTACATGTCACTGCTGTCCTGAACAGATAAATGTGAGTGTCCCTATAGGCATAGATTTGAGACACAAAACGCAGAAATATTCTAATGCAAGAGAAACAAGTAGCTTTCTTGCTTTTTCTTTCTGTTGTTTGAAGTGCCTTTTTGGCACACTTTATACATACTTCTTCTGGCCACACAGCAATGCAACTGAAAAAATTGTCACAAAGTTCAGCAAAGGGAAAGTGAGAGCCAGGGCTGAGTCATTGCATGTATGAGAGCTGGGAGGAGGAAGTGTTGGACTGTACTGACAGAGATTCAGAAAATGCTGAGGAATAATCTATCCCAGAGAATGCTGGCAAACTATCAAGAAACAAAACAAGAAACAAAATAAACCATGGCTCCACAAAGCGATGGAAACCACCCCCCACAAAGACAGCCAAAAAAACTTTCCATGACAACATGAACATCAGTCCAGCTCTCCCTAGTTTTCCCAAGATGAAGCAACTCTGCAGCATGGATACTTTTAGCAGTTAGTTTAAAATAGTGATCTAACAGATGCTCAGTGCTGGGCTGCTCGCATGAGCTGTACACAGGTGCTGCCCAGGAGGTGCTTGGAATGCCTGTGGTGCAATGCCATGTGTGCCAGGGAGCTGGGGCTGGCAGTGTGGCAGGCAGACAGCAGCCCCTCTGACAAGGCTCACCCTGAAAGAGGGAGCAGCAGGTCCAGAGGAGAGTCCAGTGATCACCAGACAAGTCTGGGGACTAGGCAGGTCCAAGGTCAAGCAGAGAAGTCAAGGCAAAGTGAAAGCACAAACCCTGCTCCTCACACCTTCCCTGCTTTTATGGAAATTGGATTCAAGGTCGTACAGCTGTGTGGTATTAGAGCAGCCTTTGGATGTAGGCAAATGAACCTTTAAAGAAGGGAAGATGCTGTAGGAGAAGATTATGGAGGAAGGTGATTATGACAATATCTCAAGACATCAAAGTATGCCTTGTAGTCAGCAGAGAGTACAGGGAGCCTTGAGAAGCCTGGAGCCACGTCCCATAACATCCTGCAGGGATTTGCAAAACAGTGTGGCTTATTGCCTTCTGCTGTGCTTGTAAGTACTGGTGCTGGGTGCACACCTCTGCACAGGTGTTGTAGTCACACCTAAGCTCCCTGTCTCAAAGGCTGGGACCATCTCAGTCTCCAAAAGAAGACACAAGGAACCCTCTAACAGATACCAGTAACACAGCTTTATGTACTGGGAAATTTCCTTTCTTGTCCTTTACTTTTTGCACTGTTTAGAAAACAATCTGTTTTCTTAAACACAACACTACGTATTTTCAAACTGTACATTTGAGGTATGGTTCATAAACTTATTGATAACCAATTCATTTAGTGTTCCTTTTAATTTCATTTATGACTTAAAGTACCTGCTAGACCTTTTTTTTCTGTGTCCCTCTCTAGCTGGTGAGACCAAGCTCCACTCTCCCACATCCTGGACAACATAGCAGAACAAACAGAGAAGATACCAGAGCTTGTGACTTTATGGGAATAGAGAGAAATTAATTTAATTCTTTAATTTTATCAAAGTCATGTCCTTCTGATCACTGACTGTGAGTCATGTGGAATACTTTGGCCTTCATTTCAGTGGATTTGTTTCTTGTTCCTAGTTTACTTAAGGTTACTGAGGGATATGGGTTGGATTTCTCTTTTCTCAGGATAGATTTTTGATTCAAACAAATCAAGAGCAACATCTTTGCTATGCACCTCTATTTGCATATTTTCATTTTAGGGTGCCTTTAACAAAGTCAAGTTTGAAAAAAATTCCTCTTTCTAGAGTTTAGTGTCACTCTCCTAGATTGAACATTCCTTCGATATGTTGCCCCTGTGCCCAGCAATTTGTTCCCCAAGGCTATTGCATGGATTCTGTGGAGGTAATTGTCACTAGCAGCCCCCCTAGAGCTGCTGCTTGAGCTGTGCCAGGCCAGGCTCAAGTGTTTTCAGGACGAGGGTCAGAACATCCTCTCCCCTGTGTGCTCCAGAACGAGTTGTTCCAAGAAGCAATTCCCCAAAGGTCAAACTTTCTGATATAAGACCAGTTTAGAAGAGAGCAGTGGAAATCCTACATAATGATTTTATTAGACTCTTGTCCCTTTCATCTCCCAGAATTTTGTGCTCAGCAGTGTTCTTAGTAGAGATCAGTAGCAAGTAACCCTCATGAAAGGTCCTATAGTTTTCTGAAAGCAGAGATCTGTTTTCACTGCACAGTTCTGGCTTCACAAAATTATGTTAAGATTTCCTGAATCTTTGAACTGTTCCTTTTCTCTATAACCCCCATTATCCTTTGGCTTCCACTGAGGACTTTCACAGAGAATCACTACAGCTGAGCAAATATAAGGGTTCCCTCATTCTCTAGACAGTATGGTGAAGATTGTAGAGGAGGAGGCTTTCCTGAAGGAATCCCTTGTGGCCATAGAGGGGGTGTGATTTGATTTGAAAGGATTCATGCCATTGCAGTGGTAGATTTTTTTTTTTTGTTGTTACAGTCAGACTGTGATTCTTCATATAATGGCCACCCTGTGGGTCTGAACTTTCAGTGTCTTAAAATGTCCAAAGTACTGTGCTCTAGCCCTTCTGAGGTAGCCTTAAGAGAATGTCTTTGAGGTCTGGGTGGAAAGGCAAGGATCAGAGCACTGGAAAAGGGCAAGCACTGCCATAAGAAAGAGGTGCAAAGGAAAAGGAGGAACCACTGATCAAGGCCCTGTATTTTGAATGCCACATTAGCAGCTGTAGATCCTGGAGTAAGTTTGATACTGCATGTAGTAACTCTGATACATAATGAGCTTGCTGGTGTTTTCCAGCTGACACTTCAGCTGTATGCTCAGTTGTGCATTTGGGGAGTACTTTCCCAAATACAGGCTAGTGAATTATTAACTATATGCAACTCCATTATACTAATTCCCATTGTTGCATCTTTTAGTGCATACAAATGATAAAGCACTATCTAATCACAAAACAAAGGCAGAAATAGCAATTTTTGTAGCAAATGTCTTATTCAAGTCAACAGTGTGCCTTCCTTCATTGGTATTTGAATTTGAGTTTCATCTTAAAAGTTTAAACTTATCCTGTGCCCCTCAGGGCTGGTGGGCAGCTCGAATTTTGGGACAGCACAGTCACATGCTCCCTGCAAGACGATTTATGTAGCAAGCAATCAACTCCACTTCCCAAAAGCTGCACTGAACACCTGTCTTAGAGATATCTAAAGTTGTCACAGATTCAAGAACTTCCATAACAGCAATCCTGCTCCTGAATGAGCTTGCATTCTCTGGCTTGTTTATGTTGAGCATCAGCCACTTGGCACTCCTGTAGTCAAACCCTTGCTGCTGCTGGCTCTGGCTCTGAATAGAATTGTCCAAATTAAATAAAGTGGGAAGATAAAACTGGATTTCTTGGTGTGTTGAGAAATGTTCAGTCCTTCCCTGTGGAGCAGGGAGCAGTGCCCAGAGCACAGCCTGTGATGGCCTAGTGCCCTGAGAGGTGCTTATGCGTGGGGTACAAGGGGGGCTGCTGGTGGCAATCTGCTGGCCAGGTGTGCTCTCACCTGGCCTCTGCCTGGCAGAGCTCACCCCCAGCTTTGGGCACTGCTTCTGTGCTCATCAGCAAGGTGGGGTCATCCTTCAGTGCAAGCCCTTTCCCATGGGTTTGCATCTACAGGAATAGGGTCAGCTAGAATTTGGGAGCTGACTTGTCAGGAACTTCCCTGAAGATTTATGCCACAAGTTACCCAGGCTGTGAGCTCCAAGCTGGAACTTGGAGTGGAGTCTTGCTCTTTTCTTTGTGGGTGGGAGTGAGTGCACCAACATTCCCAGGAGCAGTGAGGTGCCTAAATGTCCTTCTGTGCATGTGGGGGAACTGTGGGTGGCAAGTTTGTGGCCCATTTCAGGGTATCTTAGCACCTGGATATATTTTGGGTATGTTTGGGATAGGCTGCCCTATGCTTGTAATTCAATGTATTTTAATGACTCTAATTTAATATTTAATAAAATTTTCTCGCTTGGCAAAAATACCAAATATTCTTCAGCCTGGGGAGAAGATGCCTCTCTGGTGCTTTTAAACATTAAATGGTCAAGGGAATGGCTCTGGATAGGAGTATGGTAGAAGACATTATAATTCCATGTAAGGCTTTACTGAGCTAGAAGTGGTTTTCAGGACAAAAGAAAGTTTAGAGAAATTTGGGGTTTTTTTTTGCCAGAAGAAGTGGTAATTATATGTTTTGTGTTTCACATGAGCTTTGTGGGTTTTAAAGTGTTCTCATAAAACAAAGCTGTGTTGTCCTGGCTGGCAAATGGGGGAAGAGCAGTGGGGCAACCTGGCCCTGGAGATGAGAGGCATCTACCTTTTCATGACACTGAATCCTTCTCTGCCAGCCCAGCAATCCTCCAGGTGAACTGAGTTAGAATGAGAAACCTTGGAAATGTAGGACACTGGCAACAGGAGCTAATGAGCCTTCCACAGTCTTAGCTCCATGTCAGATTGCTTATTTTTAGTTCTGGGATGCTTTGGTTTCCCATCTGTGCAGCACAGTGCCTCAGGCAGGCTGGCAGGAGCCTGGGCATATTTCCACTGGAAGATAGATTTCCACTGCAGTTGGCCTTTTCTACTGCTAAATGCTTGGGTTTTGATGAATCAGCATTTTCCTATGGAAAAACATTCCTTTGGAGAATTTCCAGTCAGAACAAAACCTGGATCCAGCACATTGCAAAATCCCTCCAGAACGGGATTTATTCTCTGTAGATGTACTTACAAGCAATTTTACTCTTACTTAGTTTCTCTCTATTACAATGATAATATAGATGCAAAATCACAGGTAGAGGTATTTATAGTGAGGATAACTATTTTTGCCACTGGAAAGATTATGAAGTGTATAGACATTTAACTGTAGGAACCCAGAAAGGAGGCAAAAATCTTTCAGATTCCTGTATGGTGAAATCATTAATTTTGAGACCCTATTTTGCAGTGCAGCAGTATTAGAGGTCATGGAAAAGAAAAGTAATTTAAACAATTCAGTATTTACTTTGCATTCTCCTAGTAAAACAGACTTGAATCTAGGCACATATTATTGAAAATCATAAATTTGATCAGGCACTTGTGAACACGTGTTTATATTCAGCTCTGGTTGATTTTGACTTCATGATTCTTCTGGCTATCTATCCTGGACCAAAACATAGCTCATGCTGTTGGAAAAGAACTGTGGCCATAAATTGGTGTGGGTGTGAGCAGCAATAAATACAGCCCTTCTCTCTTGTTCTCTATAACAGTAGGTGTGAAACAAGCCATTAGTTCAGACTTATATTTGTGGGAAGGCAACTGTACCTTTGCAATGCAAATTCACATTCTTCCTTTCACAAATCAGCCATTCCTTTAAAATAATTATATTATTATAGTGTAAGTATATTGTTTGATTGCATGTGTAATGAATGTAGCCCTTTCCTTTTCATTGGATTAACAGTTTAATGCTTCTGAACCCACCTGTCCATACAGGATTTGCACAGGATCTTTTGCAACCCATTTCAGCTCCCCTACCTAGAGTTCAGCTAAGCCATAGATAATCCTTTTGCCTTAAGGTGAGGTAGCAAATTAAGGGTGATTCAGTGACCTCTGGCATCTCTTTTCAAGCAGCTGAAGTTGAAGGATGAGCTGAAGATCCTCTCTCTGAATAAAGCTATAAATGAAAAAAATAAAGGAGGGAAAACCTCACCACTTAAGTTGCAATTCAGAGACCAGTGTTTGCTTCTGCCATTCTTACTGTAGGCAAAGGAGGCAATGCAGCTTGATAATTGTGTTATCTTGTGAAAAGAGATCCTCCTGTGGGAAAAAAATCCTCAAGCTGCCCCTACAATGGAGATGTCCCTGCAGGAGGCATGGTTTGTGACTGAGGGGTATGGAATTGCAGGTAGGCTGGAGCTGGGGTGAGCTGATCTGTGACTGCAAGGCTCTGCCACTCGCAAATCTTGTGTTCCAATGGCAGTGCAGTCAATGGCTGGCTGAGTCTGCTGAGAGAACTTCTAGAGGGGCAGGATTTCATCCCCCTTCTAACCAGCAGTCCCTTGAGAGGAGACTCCTGTAGCAGGTAAGACCTTATCTCTTTGTACATTTAAAATGGCTTGTTGCTTAAAGCTGTTTGATTCCTCTGGATCCCTCCTGTTGGGTCTGCCCCGTTGTTTATGCTGTGTGGAGGCAGAGGAGCACTCTAGCTAATTGGGGTGAGATCAGGATTGAATCTGAAAATGAGAAATGGCAACAGAAAGATAAAATCCCTTTATTTGATATCTGCCAAAAAGAGAAAGAAAAACAAAGAAAACTAGAAAGAGAGAAAAATTGTGTATTATATATACCTTTTATGGTTCTGAGCTGCAGAAGGCAATCACAATTACAGCAGAGCTACTTGGAAATTTTTAAGTAGCCATTTGCTGACTGTATGTAGATCTGTAAAGAATAAACAGCATGAATTGTGGAATTTAGTTAGCCTATTTTAATTAGAAATAAATCTGAGGCACTAATTTCCAATCAGTGTGATCTGCAGTCCAAGCATATTTAGATTCAGAATGAGTGATTTCTGTCCTTCTCTAATTGGAGACTCATCTACTTAAGAAGACTTTATGCTGAGGGAGCTAAACCTGACTTTTTCCCTATGTAGGAGCCACACAGAATATAATTTAATGACCTTACTTTCAGTGCCAAAACCAGTACTCCATTTCCTCAGAGGCCTGGCATTTGTAGCATGGAGTTCATCAAAGAAGCTGACTCAGCTTTAGCTGAGCTCAAAAGATCCCTGTGTGGAATATGTGGCTGCTGTGTGACTTTAGATCCTGGTTGGGAAGACAGCTCCCTATGAGGTATGGTGCCAATCAACCCTAGAGGTGAGCACCCTGCTGAAGGAGCAGGGTTTGCTGTCCCAAGCCACAGCAGTGACAGACGAGCACAGGGCCACAAGAGGATGGGCTCCTCTGAGGCTAGATCAGTACAGATTTAGTGTGAAAGTGCACCTGCCTCAAGAGGCTGCTCAAAAATTCTGTACTCTGCATTCTTTAAACACAGATTAAGTTCTTTTGCCTTTTAGGGAGCAGAAGGGACCCAGAATTAGTGGAAACATTTCCAGGGGTAAGACTGAGGTTACTTTTCTCCTACTTGGACTGAAAAGGAGCCTGTCTTCTGGTTGAAAGCACAATTTAAGCTGATCTATGGGGTGCAAAGTTCGCTCCACATCTCTGATGTGGGTGAGATCAGCTTGTAATGGGACTGACTTTCCTGTCAAGACTTTGATGGCTTGTAAAGCACAGATTCAGCATATGCACGGTGGCCTGGGTAATTTGCAGGATGTGCTCTGTTAGCCTACAGTGTCTTGATGCTTAAGTTGAAGTTTGAGCTGGAAGTTCACTGTTGATTTTTCCCAAGGAGCTAAAACATTTCAGACTTCTTAAGCAATCAACATATTATATAGGCAAAATATTATATGTAAATACTTTTTACAAACAAATTGTTGTGATAATTTTGTATGAATATAGATGTCCTTAAAATTAATCCAAGGTGCCTAAATTGTAATTGACACCATGTCCTTTTATTTATTCCAGGCTGCAAATTCCGCAGGTATTCCTAGCTCAGGGTGTTACCTGGAGTCTGAAAGGACCCACATTCACTGTTCCTAAGCAATCATTCAGATTGCTTTTCTGCAGTAACTTTCATCAAACTCACATTTTGGGTTTTTTCCAGTGTAATGGAACCATTGGCTCAGGGATTTAATGCAGATGGCTTTATATAAATCTTTAATGAATATGTTGAACCTGGGTCACTTGAACTGCTTTCAGATGATTTAATGCTGACTTCTGCTGCTATCAAGATCCCAACTTGTGACCAGGTGCCAGTATTTTTCTTTCTTGCAGAAAAATTATACTACTCAGGGAAGGAACTTGGGGAGGGAAATTTAGCTTATGATTGGATAATAAGTATCTAAGGAGGGACAAATGTTTTTCTCTCTTTCATATATACATATGGTTGTTAAATACCTTGGAAAGTATGTTGTATTCTGAAACTAATGAAAGTTTGTTAATAATAGAAATGGTTTAGAGCAATTCAGCTATTCTAGCAATGCATGCAGAAGTTTTGGAAAATTTTCTACAATTTATTCTTTCTGTGGAAAAAAAACTTGCTTTGTTAGCAAGCCAGCTCCTACTTCCAACTCCATTTTAGGCCAAACTATCTTGAATTGGTCCCAGAACCAGCTGTCTTTTTTGGTTCAGATCAGAATGGACATAGACTGAGCTTTCATTAGTGGCTTGAGCTTTTAAGTGGTTTGCTACTGCTTCAATTTTGTATTGAAATCACTAATGATCAGTTGATGATAATAATTCCAAGAGTGTTTAAAGTCCCAGTGTCCCTTTTGTGAAATGAGCTGGTATAGAGACCGGCAGAAAAGTAATCATAGCCTTAATCCCCTGTTCTGTCCCTGGCACAATGAAAAAACTAAGCAGTAGGTGAACATCCTCATTGCACATTTTAGCTGGGTTTATTAATAGATTTGCATTTATTAAATTAGTTTTTACTAGGCTTTCATTGTGTCATAGGTCAATATTCTATGTGGGTACTCAAAGGGTGGTTCTGGAAGTGGAAAGCAAATTCTTTTTACAGCCATGATTTATCCTCATCTTGAGTACTGTACCATATTAACAAAACATTTATAGTGTGAGAGATGTATGAGTCAAAGTATTACATTAATAGTTTAAACTGAGGACGGGCCAGAATTTTTCTGTGGTGTCCTCTGATGTGTATATGTAATGGAGTGAACAGCCAAAAGAAAATTTGAATGTGGTAAATCAAACTGTTGCTCAACCCACCAGCAGGAATCAGGAGAAAGTTTACACAGCTGCCTCTCAGCAACAGCTAATAATGAAGTATATTTCTACCATCCTGTAGACACAAGTAATATTTTTACCTGGGTGAACAGCAGCACTTGGCTGGCAACAAGTGGAGGAAATTATCACTTCTTTTTTCTTTTTTTTAAACTTTATTCTCATTTAGCTGGGTATTACTGACAATATTTGCTTACTTACAGTGTGTTGTGTTGGAGGTCACCATGTGGCTGCCCTGCAGCTCTGAGGAGCTGCTCTTATCCTTCTCTGGTGGCAGTGGGCACCCTGTGGGGTGGCTGCTGTGGGCAGTGGGTCTGGCACTGCACAGAGGCAGGGCTCTCTGGCCAAGCACCAGCCCCAGAGACCCAGAGCATTGCTGGGGTGCCCTGTCTACATCTCCTGTCCAAAGGGCCAGGCTGGATTCAGAATGATGTCCAGCTCTGTCACGGGTCCTTTGGATTATTATGGACAAATCTTTTTATTGCTTTGTTTCTTTGTTTCCCTACAATAAAATGAAATAATGTTATTTACCTTCTCTGCAGAGAGTGGCAAATTTCCAGGTAGGAAACAGGATGAAAGTTAGGCAAGAGTTTGTGATTCAGAAATCAATGATTTCTGAATACTTCCATTTCTTATAAGCAGGTCTATACAACCTCAGTTCACCTCCTTCTGCTGACACCTTTGGATGTTCTGCTCCACAGCTCCCACAGGGATTCTGTAGGGCTCTGGTATCATTCTGGGCAGAAGACAGGCTATGAGATAAGCAGGCTCTCTGTGGATGCCTCTCTGGTTTTTTTTTGCGTGCATTGGAAAGATCACCAGAAGGAAGTGAGAAGAGGGAAGGAAAGCACAGGTATTTCAGAGAAACAGGCCTGGGTCTTTGCTGTAGAGCTCGGATATTATGCTAGTCTGATCCCTACAACAAAATATTGGCGTGTTCTAATCCATGTGGTTCTTTTCTCAGTGTGAAGCAGTGATTTACAATGACTTGATCAGAAGCTGCAGCTTTCTTTTCCCCTCCTCTGTTCCATCTCCATCATCCTAATGTGTCCATGCAGAGAACACTGCTTGGCACCATCAGCTGTCCTGCAGGAGGACACTTGCCAGGTGACAATGCTCCTTTCCACACTGCTCTTTGGGACTCTGCATTTTGATTGCCTTTTAGCTGGTGAGTCTCCCCAGCCAGAAAAGTGCTGTGCTGAGCCTCAGCTGCTGTAAATGTATGTGTGGCACTACTCCCTGGAGGATATACAGCAGCTGGCTTAGAAATTCAAAGCTGCTTTCTCTAAGAACAGGAGATGATTTAATATATTTAGAGATGGGTCTTATCAAGGTTAATAAAATTCTCTGCACCCCTATCTGTGAATTCCTGTAGTCAGGAAGAAGATGAGGGTCTCGGTACTGCTCCCCTGTGCTGTGAGTGCTTTGTTGTCAGGGCTCTGCACCCCACCTCATGCTCAGGGCAGGGGATCTGTGCTCATGGCCAGCTGACAATGGTTCTGTTTGCCTACACTGCTCTCTGCAGACTTGGGTGTTTCTGTGTACAGGGTTCTGGGACAGAGAAGTTGAAAGGGTTAAAATCTCATAATTTGGTTTCTCAGCTGTCTTTGGGATCTGCATAAGGCTGAGTGAATCAGCTGGGACAGAGCTCAGCACCAGCAGAGCTGCAGTGAAGCAGCTCGGGGCTGGCTCTGAACAGGATAACTTCAGTGTCTGCCCGTGGGGAAGGAGAACTGCCTGGGCTGGCTTGAAGGAGGTGCTGAGCCTTGGGGCAGGAATTCTTGGGTCCCACACACAGTCAATGGAGGTAGCGAGAGGCCCCAGGGTGTGACCCAGCCTGCACCACCCTGCCCAGCTGGTCTCTGCCCCCTGACTCAGGAGAGCCAGGATCCTGACAGAGGCATTCCATGGGAATCTGTCCTCCTGCAGCATAGCCAGAGGGCAGAGCTTTTCTACCTGAAATATTTACATTTCTTACAGCTGCTTAGAGCATGGTGCTCTATTTGCTTGTTTTGGCTAGGCCAGGTATGGACTTTCCTTTAGCACTTTTTTTGGTTAAATTGTTTATTAGCACAAGGTAATTGAAGGTTATTGCATGTCCTCAGTGCCATGTGAGGTTCAAGCAGCTGCAAGCAGTGTCTTTAAGCTCTGCACATCCTCATTGTGTGCTATTGTGGTTGGTGTTGCAATCAGAGACCAGTCCCTTGCGATGCAATATTAAGCAGAATTGGATAGAATTCAGTACTTCTACCCTGGTAGTTAATTCCATACTGTAGGACTATTTTCTATTTAATATTTTGATTTTTTTTAACTCTCCTGCCTTCATCTGAACTCAAATCACACCCAATAATATTGTTAAAGAACCTCCAGCCATTCTGTATTGCACTGGAGGTAGTTTTGGCAGGAACCTTATTTTTTTTCCTCAGCTCAGACACAAGTGGGTGATATTTCTCCTGTCCTTCTGCTGTTATTCATAATTTATCCAGGGTGCTGGTCTGTATGTTGGGGAGCTTAGTAATCAGGAAATTTATAAAAAGTAATGACTCACCTGAACCTTCAAATTGAAGATCAGCTGTGATTCACCTGGACTCTCCTAATTGCCTCACTTTAGGTTTAAGACTTTAATCTGTTTTAAATCTAGTTACCATGGGAAAAAAAATGAAGAAGCCTTGAATATACACATATTTTGTTGAGTGACACCTGACTTTCTCCTCTAGGGGAATAGATCTGTAATTCTGACACATTTTTATCAAAATAGCCAACCTAAAACAATTTTGAAATATGTAGCCTCGCAGGAGATTTATTATATTTGCCTTATGTTATATTGTCTTGTGTTATATTTGACCATTAATTTCAACTGTGAAGAAGTCTTTTTGTAAGCAGGGGAAAAAAAATCCTGAGATGGAAAACTACTTATCCAGCCAAAGAGAGCGCAGTTATAGAACAGCCATCTAAATCTTCCACACCATTGTAAAAAATTACTACTTAATTGTTTCTAGTTTAAAAAAGAAAAAAAAATCACAAAGAGAAGTTCTTAGGATACAGCAAGTCTAAATAAGGACACTTTTACAAACTAATTAAGATTTTCACATGAGAATCACTGTTTCCAACTCAGCCCAAATCCTTTTTAAGCTTTTAAAGAATCATTTTCATAACCATGCATTCTCTTCTGTTTATTGTTTAATCTTGTAGCTTGTTTAATCTTGGTCTTGTAGCTTGCAAATCAATTACTTCACTGCAAGTTTGTGTTTATGCACCTAAATTTAGGCTGCTTTATTTGTTGAGGGTGATTATAATTCACTTATCTACTGGCAAGGAGGCAGATTCTTGTGTACTATTCACTGTGCACTGGTGCATTGGAAAATAGAAAGAAACAGAAAGAAAACTGAATGATCAGGGTGAAAATTGCTTGGGTATTAACATTTCCACAGGGAAGAGTACTTGGGGTCTACTGCAAAGTTCTTTATTGTTGCAAGGATAGGATTCTTGTCCAAACAAAGTTTAATGCTGCATCATAAAGCCTATGTAACACAAGTCTGAAGGCAGTCTTGAAATCAAAATTAGACTGGGGGTTGTTATTGATTTTTACTGCTTTTTTTATTCTTTTGATAGAAAAGCAAAATCTCTAATGAAGTAAAAGCCAGACCCACATTCACCCCACATTAAGATGCAAAACTAGAAAAACTGCTCTGAAAACAAATATCTATAAAGCCAGAAATATCACTGTGGCAGCCCGTGGTTGGTGAATGTCCTCGTGTCCCATTTTTGTCTCAAGGCCAATTACAGTTAGAGTCTGTATGCAGAGAAAGTCTAAAATTCTCAGCATCCAGGACTCCAACACGGGTTCCCCCTGAAGCCTTCCTTTAAGAGGGGTGTTCTTCAGGCTTCAGAAGGGATTTGAGGTTGGGTGCAAGTTTCTGTGAGGGAAAGGAAGTGAGCTTGTTTTGGTGCCCATTCCTCAGGCAAAGGGGTACGTTTCTGCTGTTCTCAAGAGTTACTATGTAGCTCTAGTACCCATTAGTTGAAAGAGAATAATAATTGATATTAGAAGTGCTTTGGATGGAGCTTTAACAGTGCCTGGATTACGTGTTTTTCTGTGGGCAAAGTGTTCAGTAGAAGTCAATTCATATAAACTAAAGTCTGCATGAAACTTGAATAAATTCTCTAGGGGTCAGTCCCTTTAAGTGCTGTCTTCACGTTGTCAAGTTTAAAAGTCAAGCCCCAAGACTGTGAAGCCTCAAGTCCATGTTCCATTGGATTCTTATGCTTACTGGCATTCCTGTGTGTCCATGGAACAGGATTTTGACCTGGCCTGTGGGGCCAACAAGAACTTTCTCGTCTGAAAGAGAGATCCCTCTGCTTTTGTGGAGAAGGCTGGGTGAAAGCAGCGCCACAGGAGCTGCAGGAAGAACACAGAAGAGAGACCTTTCCCCAGATATGAACAGACAAGACACTGTGCTTTAGAAGACAAAGCAACAGAAAATTATCCTCAGTGTTAAGTCCAAACTTAAACTTGGCAGCATTAAGTCCAGCTCCAACACTTTGCTTGCATGTGAGCCCAGCAGTCTTCAGCTCCCTAGTGACACAATGCCATTTTTTGCCAGCCAGTCTTTGCTGAGATGTATGGAAAAGGTTTGGTATAGTCTGCAGGGTGTACAATGAACCAAGCTTCACTGCAGTCAAGGATGCCTCGTTGTGCTCCACAGAAATCTCCATTCAGAATTCAATTTTTCTGTGTGCCCAAACCCAGCCTTATTCATTTGCCCGTGGGGATTTTGTAGCAAGGACTTCTTAAGAATCTAATGAGAAACACTAGGCAGGCTCCACAATTGCTGTTGGGATCTTCCCAGCTCCATATGGGAGAGACCACAGGGAGAGAGAGAGAGAGAGCACCATTTTATGAACAGAGACATGTTTGTGCTCCTTTCTCTGAGAGGTCTTTCATTGAAAAAATAAACATTTTAAATTTTGTTCAGGACCTTCTTTCCATTTCCCCTTTCCTCTAAGTTGCATCAAGAACTTTGAAGTCCCTTTGCTACACTCTGTGCTCCCTTTTTGCCTAGGAACCTCTCTCCAGAGCCTGAGTGGGTTCACAGATTACCAGTTCTGTCAGGATTCAGTTTTGCTTAAACTGTTTCATTTTCACTGCATTTCAGGTGTGTAATGATTTCAAGTGAGTCCAAGCACACTTGGATCACACTAATCTTTGCTGGTTAGGTTTGAGCAAAGCAGGCTGTGAGGAAACCATGGCAAACTGGCTTCCTTTGGATCCAGACTCTGCCTGGCAAGGGGCACAGAGAACAGCCCCCCAGGAGGGGCTCAGGACTGCCAAGAGATCCTTAAAGGCTCAGGGAGGGAGCAAGAGGGGCTTCGTGTCTCTGTAATGACCCCACTGTTTGATAAGCTTTTAAATCTCAAAAATTCCACTTTGGTTGACGACGCTGAGGAGATGGTCAAATCTAACTGATTTGTCCCATTTATTCTGGTATGACAAAAAAGGTTGTAACAAATATGTATAACAAAAAAAGGCTAAAATGTCAACATAATTAGTCTTTTTAGTAGCTTTTATTTTTTAGTTTACACATGACTTCATAATTGCAATTAAACCTGATGTGAGAAGATTCCATCAATCATTCTCCTAAAAGAAAAAAATAGTTTTATTTCTGATAAATTCAAACAGATTCAGAAGAGCAGCATCTCATCAACAATCCTACTATATTTACACTACTTTTTTTGGTCTCTTTTGCCTTCGGGGCACAAGCATTCACTGCAGTGATAGTGACATCCCACAGCCGTGATAATGGCAAAGTTTCTGTCAGTGTTCTTTGCAGCTCTTTGCCACCTTGGTGAGTATTTCTCCTGTGCAGAACTGCACAAGTTTCTAGTCTTTTCTTTTAACAGAGGTGGCTGTTTTTCCCTCAGCAGAATCTCTGCTTCAGCAGCTGTGTGTTCTGCTGAGCTTGTCTCAGGAAGCTCCTGGAAATTTCTTCCCTGTCAGAGCTTTCTGCTTTGCTCTCTGGCACAATAACCTTTAAAGCATTTCACAGGAGTATATTATGACTTTAAGCCCCAGGTGGATTGAGACTGGCATGTGGAGCTTCTAAAATTGTGTGAATGAGAAATGCCTTTTTGGCCTATTTGGAGCCACATCAAGTGTCTTCATCTTCTCTGCTTAACTTTCTAGATGTGATAAGTATGCCTCAAATTTTGTGCATGTAACTGCACAGATTGGAATGATTTATTTATTTTTTTTTAATCCAGTAGTATGTAAATGATTTCCCATGACATTCCACTTCTGATTTGGTGGTCTTGGAGAAGCTGTTTAAGGGGATGTAGTAACTTCTCCAGACACTGGTAACCCTTATTCACAAACCTGTCTGACTCAGGTTTTTCTGCATCAGGGGAAAGCAGGCTCATGGTACTTAGCTGAGGGAGTAAACCTGGGCTTTCAGGGGCAACCACAGGTGGGAGGAGCCTTTATGGAGACAGCAGATGAGGCACATTTTACAAATCCTCTCAGTAAAACCTGCTTGCTTGCTTGCTTTCGTCTTACAGCTAAATTCAGTTATAATAATTATAGGTTGCCAGCTTAAATCCCTCTTGCTGTTCAATTAGTTGCTGTACTTACCTCACACTTATTCTCAAACCATAACTCTGCAGTTTCTTCAACAGCTGTCACAATTCAGTGCAGACGAACCTCTTTAACTTAGTGGGGAGTATGAGTGTGACTGTTTCATACATGCTTTTTATGATTACAGGCACTTGCAAACTGCTTTAAGTTCTGTAGGGATGAAAGACTACATAAATCTCTGATTATGGGTATTATGATTATGCTGACGAGAACTGGCTGAGGAACAAGAAATTCTGTCTTGCAACAGCCTCTAAGGTTTTGAAATTCCCCACTGGAACCAGATCAAACCTTTTACTGTCTGTCAAGTAGAGCTGTTGAAACAGCCATTTTCAGATTCTCAAGTCAGACTTTTTTAAAATTTGGGATCTTTGTGACTTCACTTGAGATCCCAGATACCTACCTGAACTAAACTCCAGATGTCATTAAATAACATTTTATTTAATGAAAAATATCTTGTCAAAAACATTTTGAAGGGCTGTAATATTTACTTCTATTGTTTCCGTTTCAAGGAGAAAACAACCCAAGTTCTTATCCTCTACTTGGGAAATGGGAACTTTGTGCATTCCTTTATGTTTAGAGCTTTGTAAACAGATCCTAATGGAGATGAGATTAGTAAATAATTGACAGGGACGTGTATTTAGGGAATCTACCTTAAAAGAACGTACACAACCAGTCTGAATGTCATTCTCCCTTGGCTTTGAGCACTGCTTGCTTTCTTCAGTCACTCATGTGACACTTGCCAATTTTCAGTAACCACAGAAAACAGTTCTTTAAAACACACGGGGAGAACTACCAGATAATGTCAGCATGCAAAATGTGTTGTGTTGAAATGGAATTATTGGGTGACCTCTGGGAGAATGGCCAGGGGGAAGGTGGATAGCTATGTGTCTTGAAAATAAATTGTCCTTCCACTGCCTCAAAAAAGGAATGTGTGAAAGATGTCAAAGGTCTGTTACCAAGCAGAGATTTCAGACATGTTGAGAAAGCAGAGCAGCTGCACAAGGCTGCCCACATATTACTGCAGGTCAGAGCACAGGGCAAGCAGCCCAGACAATGCTCAGGTGAGGAATGGACATTTCCTAGTGAATAATTTTGGCACTGTTAAAAAGCCTTGCATACAGATTTCATTCTGTGTGTCCTTAAACATTGCAGAGACAATGTCTTCAAATATGAGTGCATTTCAAATGGATATTTTTGTTCTTTTACATAAAAGACATAACTAGGCGCATCTCAGATATGGCAGGGGAAATGGAATCTGGCTGTGTGCTGTGCACTTGGAGCCTCCTCATACTTCAGAATGGGAAGTCCCCATCAGTGTCATGGGGAACTTGCCCATTATGTTTTTTCTTCATACTCCTAAGCACAATTTTGAAAAATAGGTATGTTCCTTCTGTTGGAGACCAGGCAATAGTACAGCAAGTAATCTGTTCACAGAATTACAGGAGAGACTTCTACCTGCAGCCAGGTCATTATTCTCCTGGTTCTGCTTATATAGCATCTATTTCTCCCCCATTCTTCAACCTTCTCATGTGAAGAATTCATTGCATTGATTAATTTCCAAATAGCTCTTGGGTTTTGGCCATCTAAAATTTCAGCTCCTTGCCAGCTCATAGCAAGCAAAAATATCAAGTGGGGATTGTCCGAGTTCAAGCTCTCTTCTGTATTTTCTGCATGAGGAATATTTTTGGCTCTGCTAATCTTTTCCACCAACCCTTTTTTGGAAACATGGACGGCAGAGATAATGGTCTAAGTGAGGAGGGGCAATAAACTTTTTTGACTTTTTGTGTAATATAGTGATGTGGTAATATCTGGGACGTGTCCATGTGGTCTGGTTGTTTGATGTTGAGCACTCCTGTGTGTTTCAAAGCTGCAGCTGATCATTCCCAGGAGCAAGAGCACAAAGAAAGTGACTGGAAGGGTCAGCTTGAATAATCAGAAACACCCTTTTGGATGGTTTCTTCCAAATCCTTCTTGTGTTTGCATCTTTCAAGTGTTTCTTTTCTCCTGTTGGGACACCGAGCCCCACAGAACAGGTGGAGCAGCAGCAACACTCACACTTAACAAGGAAGACATAGCTGAGTGCTTGGGTTGGGTTTTATGTTGCTGCTCTTCGTTTTTTAATTGGGTTTGGGCTTTGGTTGTATTTAGTTGTTTCTATTAGATTGTTTTTCTTTTTGTAACAACTAGTTAAAGCATTTCTTGTAACTAGGCTTATCTACTCCTTCTCCAGCAGACAGGAGTGTTTTGTTTATTTTAGCTACATGTCTAAATCCTTTAAGCCTCCCAGAAACTTACTCCTGCATTTCAAAGAGCTCTGTGAATACAAAGTGAAGAGAAATATAAATATGCAGAGTGAACTGTCACCCTAGCGTTACTTAGTTATTACCTACTTACTGTGCATGTACCCCTGATGATTTGAGTGCCTTTGTCTCAGGTCATTTCTGTAGTCTTGGTCTTGCTCTCCTTGAACTGCTGCTCTTACTGGCATTCCCATGTTCCCCATAGTAGTTCTTTCAGGATTTCTTCTCTTCCAAACCTTGTAAACCTTGCTACAAGCAGTAGTGTCACACAGTCCCCCCGTGTCCCACTGTTCACTTCTCTCCCTTGGCTGCCTTCTCTCCAGTTCTGATCCAGGACCCCACTCCACTCAAACTTCTTGCGTTTTTCTATCACTGACTGACAGAGGGAAGCACTAGGAAGACATCAGACGCCTGTGGGTCCTGTAGGTGGCAAAATGTAATGTCTTTTTGTAGAATGTAAAGCAATTGCATGGCTAAGCCAAAAATCCAATACATGAATAGGGTCCTGTTAGTTAAAGGACTTCAGAGATTGCCTCTGCTGCCACTAAAAGCTGTCACCATGTCACTGCAGGAAGTGACAATCTGCCCATGCAAAAGGAATGCTGTTTAAAGTACTATATTGCATAGGAAGCTAATGCCAGGGCTGCTGTTTTAATGACTTGAGCATTCACAAATTAACCCCTGAGCACTTCCCACATGTGAGTGCAGCATGCACAATGCATGCATGTTGACACTGCTTTGAGACTTTTCCTTTAATTTTCCTGAAGGTTTTTTTTCCTTAATCCCTTTGCATTTAGTCCCCTGGCATCAATGAAGATAGCTTGGTAAACCAGAAAAGCAGGTGGTTTGCTGCAGCATCCTTGAGGCATTTCCACCAAGCAGCTGATGAGGTGGATTTTAGCCTGCGTGCCATGTCCCATGGACAGCCTCCTCACCTTTCCCACTCTCCAGGTCTTGGTATCTTTCAGAGAGCTGGCTTTTCTGTCCTTCACTGGCTGCATGGAGCTGACCCAGAGGCAGATTCAGGGAGGACATGGGGCCTGAGCCGTGTCCAGAGCGGCTGTGACCCGTGCTCAGTGTTCTGTCAGCACAGCCTTGGGCCAGCACAGAGCCGCACGAACCTGAACCCATCTTCCTCACCACCAGAGCTCTGCGAGGTGGGCAGCTGGAACCCACCCTGGCAGCATGGTGAAAATACTGCCAGTGGAGCTGGAAGCATGAGGGGATGTAACCCAGCTGCCTTCTAGGGTTTGCAGATGGACTCCCCTCGGGTTAATCACTCAGCAGCTAGAAATCAAGTGGAGCTGATCCCTGAAATGCACTGTGAAAACAGGAATAAAAAAAGGAAAATACATTAAGCCAATCATTATAACAAGGAAAATAAACATGCAGATAAATCATAACAGATCGAAAAGCAGTAAGTTACAAGGACATGTTTTTGTTGGTTTTTTTTTATAGTTCCCACTGAGCTAAGAGGAGAAATTAAAAAGGAAAAATTTAACTGATGTTGAAATCAAATTGCAGCATTCAAAAGAATGTGATTAGAATATTTGTTTATCCACCCACCTCAAACACTCTTCTTCTCTTGGGGACACAAATATTGCAATCATAAGAACAATTTTAATTTACGTGGGAAATACATCTTCATTTTGCCCTACTTACAACTTGCTGAAGGGAGATGAGACCCAGGGCTAGCAAGTGCTTTTATGGGAAGCTTCACTTGATAGGTTTGAGGGAGAAAACATTATGTGATCAGCAGGAAATTGCACTTCTACTGCCAGCAGTGGTGGTGTGGGTGTGTGGTCAATCCTTATGGCAGTTTTCATGTGTATGATGGAAGGGTTTGGAGTTGCTTGTGCAAATGAAATGAGTGGGACTCTGCCAGTGCTCAACAGCTGTGATGAAGTGCTCCATTTAGGGAAAGTATCACTGGTAGTCATATCCATTGTCTTAATTTTTCATGTGCTTCCATTAAAGAACTCTAAGATAATACTTTTAAGTCAGATGGAGTAAATAAACTCAGCTGACATGTCATCCTTCTGTTTTACTCAATAGTCTTTAGAACTGCTCTGAATAAAAATACTGCTGTGTTCTTTTTTGCAACTGTTTTCACTGCATAATGTGTATTTGTCAAAACCATGTTTAATGAAAAATGAGCCACACAATGGGATGACAGCTAGAATAAGTGAGTGAGGGAATACAAGGACTGAAATGAGGACTCAGAATGATTCTTTCTCAAGGTTGCTTCTTAAGTTTTAGTTTGTGACATTTTCTTTGTAACAGCACGGAAATTAGTATAAAAAACCTGTTTTAAATGCCAATATGGGGAAAAATATTCTTGGTTGGAAATAAATCAGCACAGGACAAGTACTTCAGATCTGTTGAGAAGTTGCCTGAGCTCTTTTGAGAGCATGGTATGTAAATACAGGACTTGACCTTTCTCTGTATCAGTTTATCACAGTGTTATTTATCAATAATTCTGTTCTGAAAGATGTCTGCTGAGATGGACACAGCCTTCATTGTTCCCATTTTCTCAGAGGAAACATGTTGATCAACCCAGATATTTCCAGAAGTTAGTTTCACTTGTTCTCCAAAGTCTACCCTATTTCTGAATAGCAAAAGCCAGTGTTTAAATTTCTCCAGTAGAAGGTCAGGTTTGTGAAAAGCTGACATTTGTTAATGCGCTCCACTTCAATGAAGACACATTAATTCCCTTGTCTTACTTCAAGTTGAGACAAAAACCAGTTTTTACATTAGGTCTTGAATATGTATGTGGGCCAGCACAATCATATTTGCAAAGGAGTCTTTGTTTTGTATCCCACAATTTCACTCATACCCAACCTACCTTTTGCTATTTACAGCTGAAGATTTTTTTTCCTTGGAACATGGTTGCAGAAGAATCTATGTACATGTTGATCCAGCTGATAAAGAAACTGTGGTAGAATTTTCTCTTTATCCTTCTGCTTTCACTGTTAATGAGAACAAGGAAAAACTTTGAAGCCAAAAGTGCAAAGACAGTTCCCTGAATGACCTGTAGCAGATAATTTATACAGTGTTGGTTTACTTCCATTAGGCCCAAATATGTATTTCCCATTTCTGCCTGAGAGCAATGCAGACAAATGAGCAAATGTTGTATCCTGGTGCTCTTGCAAGGGTGTGCGAGCCCTAGGCTGGAAACCAGAGACATCTAAATTGAGATTTTGGAGGTATTGGAAGTAGCACGTCTCATCTTGAGGTTTAGGCTCAGAGAATATAGAGGTGTAAGCTTTGGTAGAGTGTCTGCTCAGTGTATGAGCCTGCATTTTGATTGTAAAGACAAGGAATATTGGCTTGAGCAGGATCTGGTCTTTGTCACTTGGTTTAAAGAAACACCGGGTTCTCTAGCAATGATGCCAAATTCTCCTCTCATACTTCGCTCCAGTTAATTATTTTGAGACTTCTGGATTTACCAAGCTCTAACAAAATTTTACCAGGTGTCTGAGACCATATGCTTAAGAAAGCAAATTGTCTTTTTCCTTCAGCTAGCTTTCTTGTGTCAGCAGTGTCTTATTTAACATCATTTTGCTGGTAAAAAAGTGTCAGATCAATGTTTTAATGTTTACTCTTTTTTAACCTTTACTTTTTTTTTTCATTGGTTGGGGGCATTCTCTTGTTAAATCTCCTTCGTCCTTAGTGACCTTCTGTGCCACAAGCTCTTTCTGTGGAACATTCTGGCTAAGGTTCTCACATGCAAAAGCCCTTTGTGTGTGGAGGGAGATGATTTCCTGGTGTTGCTGAGTGAATCTAAGAGTCTCTGTCTTGGTTGAGAGCTAGCAATGACGTCATGGGAACAGGCACTAGCAGGAGGATGGAAATTTTCCAGATGTCTTTGACTTCCTTTCAGCAGCTGGGGTCTGGTGACTTTAGCAGCCAAACCTGCAAATTTTCAAGCTGAAATCTGGATTCTCTCTGCACTGGGTAGGAAACCTTCTCCCCTGCTCACAGCCCATGGTGAGACGTGTGTGTTTAGCAGTGTGTGCCCCCAGCTCCCCCAGGAGTTATGGGCTCAGTGCCAAGGTCACTGAATGCTGCTGATGGTGCTGCTGGGGGGGCATGAGGTTAAATCACAGGTCCTTGGTTTGTCCTGCTTTAGAGGTGGCAGCAGGCAGACAAAGAAAGAATTTTCCAGACTGAAGAGTGAGGTGAATAAATAGTGGTCAGGCAGAGTGAGAGATGTGGGCTTCCATTGCAGCAGGAATGTGGCAATTTAACTTTGGTGTTAGGAAACCCGTTGGGTGGAAAAGCATTGGGATCTTATCCTGCATCCTCTCCACACCTGACCTTGTGCCATTTGTGACAAACAGGGCATTTGCAGCTCTCTGTGATATGACCTCTACAGGTGACTTCAGACCCTACTTTGAATTATTCAAGTCTCTCAGCCTGCATATCTATGGATTGGCCCTGGCTGTTTCTCTGTACATTAAAGCATTATGCTGCTCAAGAACAAGTTTGTGTTTTCTCTCTGAAGTTCATGAATTTAATTCTGTTCTTTCCTGTTGATATTGGCAAGTATCTATCAGAGAGAGTACCCTGTGTGTTTTCATTGTAGCCATCTGTCCTGGTATTAACAAAATGATTGCATAATCCAAACAACTGAATCCTTTGAGTGAGGAAGAAAAGGAAAGATACACAGGAGTCATGTGGCTGACATGCACCACAGTGATCCAAATAATTGTGGAATCAGAAATAATAATAATGTATTAAATTTCTCAGTGGAAAGATGTTTGATCTTCTAAGGAACAATTAAAAATACAATATGCAATAAAAGCACTCAACTGTAATACAAATGTGTGCCTCCGGCTCCATAGCGTTTATAAAACAAAGTCATCGTGGTGCATTTTAGAACTGAGAAGCATAATTAAAATGCCTTCTTGACAAGGGGAAGAGACATTCTCTTCCCATTTGACTGCCTTTCCTATCTGCTCTCTCTCTGTTGCGTGCACAGGGAGTGAAGGGACCAGTCCTGCTCTGCACCACGAGCTCAGGGCGGTTGTGGCTCCTCATTCCTCCAGCCTCTGCAGCGTGTCCAAAGCAGCATCTGTAGGCACTGATATAATGGGCTCTACCCAGAGTGAGACAGATGGGAAATTTGGTTTGTTGGTTGTAATTATTGAGCTGATGAGTCATGTATGTTGCTTGAAAGGAGGCAAGGTTTTAACATGATGGAGAGTCTCAGCTGTCGCTGACTCTAATTAATCTGTTGGGAAAAGATTGCGACCTTCAAGAGGAAGTACAGCTGCTCAGGAAACACTATAGCAACCTGCAGGCATCCTCTGTTCTGTTACAGAAAACAATCCATACAAGTTAATTCAGGAAGTAACTTTAGGTTGCTTTGCTCTCTTACCTGAGCCTAAGTTGGACAAGACAGGAGCATCATTTCTGAGACCACCCTATAGGTGGGGTACAGCTGTGGGCAGCTTTGTGATACCCTCAGAATTAAAATAGATTTGTGAGTTTGAATGGGGCAGATGCATGTGGCGGTCATGCTTGTGATATTTTTCTTATTAGGAAAGAGACAAATTCTTAAGTTATTTTTGAAGAATGCAAAAAAGTGCACTTTTGTTCTAGAATCCCTAGATAAAAACTCCGTGTCTTCCTGTGTCCTGTTTCAGAGTAAAAGCCGAGCTCACCTTGACTCTGAAAACAGACTGGCAAAAAAATTAGGGTAGGATGAATACACAATGGCTAATGTTGTCACATGCAAAAATATGATCTTCTACTGTTTAAAAATGAAATTTTGATGATAGCGATGATTCCTTTCAATAGCTGTAGAGGTGGTAGCATTTAAAAAAACTTGAATGTTGAAAAAAATTATAAGGAATACATATTTTTTCACCTCTTTTAAATCTATGCTTTTATGCTATATTAATTGTTTGAATGCCAGTTATTTGGTTATGGTGATATTTATAGCACAGATAATTTGTTATCTTTGGTAACAATTGTTTTTTTCTAATGGTTTGTCAAATTCTGTTTCTTTTAACTTGGTAATGGCTGGGAGAAGCTCAGCCCACTGTCAAAAGCAGAGGCAGAGAAAGAGCAGTTTCTGATAACTGCTGCCTTTGATGTTGATATTCCATATTCCAAGAAGAGCACACAAAGACTATACCTTTGTGCTTTCAGTAATTTACAATAACCAACATAAGGTTCAGTATACTGGCAAGGAAAATATCATTTATTTTACTCTCTCAGAGAAAGACTTTCAATGTATGATGTGTTATGGTTACTGGATAAGAGGATCAGGGCTTGGTGTGATTTATATATACTCTCACTAACATTTTGCCATTTTTTTCCCCTATATGGGAGCTGCGAGGATAAAGAGGGAAGATTTGAAAACTAAAGAATATACTTTTGATCTCCTGGGAAACGTGCTTTCAGATAAAAGGCTCTTTGCTGCCCCTTTTTACCAACACAAGTAAGACTGGCAAAAACGACTGCACCCAGAGAAGATGGATGGATCTGCTGGTTGCAAACATTTCATCTAGAGATGATATATTGTGTTAACCTTGGTTCTCTGTGAAACAGCAGGGTAATGTGCTCTTTACTTTCCTTTTTAGTTAGAGCTGGTGCTGGAGGCAGAATCCTGCTCTTGCTGTGAGAATAGCTTTGGTGTCAGGGGCCTGACAAGAAGCTCCCATTGCTGTGGGAGAGGGTGGGCAGGAGAGCTCTGCCAGGATGGTGGCCAGCCTGGCCTGTGGCTCCCTTCAATTCAAGGATTGTGCAAAGGTTTGGCAGAAGGAATGCACAGTGCCAGTAAGGACAGGGACAGGAAGGCAGTGGTGGCAGCTTTCTGCATCAGTCCTCTCCACTCCTGGTTAGTCTAAAATGACTTTCTGTAAGCCTCAAAGGTCTTTACTACTGCTGTTGTTTTAATGATGAGCATAGTCCCAATGGTAAGAAGCCTTTGTGGAAAAATAGAAGAGCTTGGTTCCTTCATTTTTTTGGCCATAAAATCAAGGGGAAATTGCAACAGGCTGTTGAATCCCAGCTAAAATTTTTCCACTGGGATCTGTTCCAATGGAGAACACATGACGATTTGCAACCAGATAGGAAGTGTCTCAAGTCTGTCCAGCTTGAACTTGGATAACTCAGGAAAGGAAAAAGGGACCCACAATATTACAAATGCTACAACAAGTTTGGGGTTGGAAATTGCAGATGTCCTTGTGCTAAGAAAATATAAGTACAATGGAACTGAATTCAATAAAGATGAGCTATGGTAGGGGTTGTGCCCGGAGCAGGACTCCACAGCTCCACACAGATTATTAACAAGGAAGAGAGCACAGCCAAGACTTTTTTAATGAATGTCTGATGCCACAGAGGGATAGGAAGGAACATTGCTCAGAGCATTGCTTGTAAGGAGTCTTGCACTTCTGCCTCTCCCTTTCCTAAACTCCACAGTAACTAGGGACAGAGACATATATTGTTTTATTGTGAAGGAAATAAAAGCAGGCTCTGACTTGGAGGAAATCTTGCAGAGGAACCAAAAGACTGCCTTACCCTTGCTTGTGTTTGTGGGTTCAAGAGTCTCTCTCAGGTAAAAGGCACTTTGGGGGAGAATTGGGGGAAACCTGTGCAATTCTTTTCCTGCTCCTGAGCAATGCAGTGGGCTGTTCTGGACACAGATCTAGAGTTTGCTTAGAGCAAGGGAAGCTTGCACCATGTGGTGCTTCAGAAATGGGAACCCACCCTGTCCTCTCATCTCCCCACACCACCACAGGATCAAAGCTTGCCCTTAAAAGCAGCCTGTAACATGGCTGTGGTTGCTGGCATTTCTGCTTTTGCTATTTATTTCTGGCATTCTTTCCCTTGGGCTGAAAGGCTGAGGGGTACAATCTGTGTTTTGACAGGCTTGGCTTTTATTTCTCATTGAAGTGAGCTTGGAAATGGGCTTCTTCATTGCATTGTCTTATGGACTAGTGGGGTGGTTCTCTTCTGTGCTGTGGTGATTGTATTTCTTCCCACACTGTTATCAGGACTGCATTTTGGATTTATTCACACAGCACATATTTGTCATTGGTTTTCAGCAATATAAATATATGCTGACAAGAATGAGGACCTTTGGTGTGAAGGAGGAGGTGATGACTTACAGTAATGATTTAATCTTTAACAGACTGAGCTAAAGGGGTGAGTCTTTACCAGAGTAAGTGAATAAATGTGATGTATAAATGGAGCCATGAAAACATGCTCACCTTTCTTCAGCAGGCTTTAACCTTTCAGGACCAGTTTATCATATGCTGATGTAAGGCTGATCCATCAGAATCTGCTGTCTTCAGCACCAGAAAAGAGATACTGGTCACGTGTGGCTGCTGACCTTGTCAGCTCTCTCATGGGTTAAATGTGAGCTTAAGAATGATGCATTTCTCTCTGCCCTTAAAAGCCAAATGGCTACATTATGACTTTGAAATTTTTTTTCTTACATTTCTGAATGTGGATAAAAGCCTGAAACTTTGACCTCAGGGTACACAAGAGATATGAAATTACAAAGGCATAAAACAATACCCACAAGTATTTAATTTAAACTCTTTTACCCGGTCCTTTGTCTTTTTGGGGAAGGGGAATTGATGCGGAACAGTTTTCAGTATTTGAGGTTGACAACACCGTATTTTACAGATCCCTGGAGTAATGACCATGTTCCTTTTACCTGTGTTGGCTGAGCATTGAAATAGCTGGTGTGGATAATTATTGTAGAAGCAGAACTGGACAGTTAATATGTTGATGCTTCAAGCTCTTTGCAACTCAAGTAGGCGTTACTGCATAGGTTATATTTGACTCACATTTTGAAGGTTACCTTCACGTCCTATGAGCACTAGAGATCTTTCCTCCCAGCTTTTGTTTTATAAAAAACTTTTAAAAACCCTAAAACACTCAGGCACTTCAAATTAGAAGTGAGGGTCTGGGTTTTGTTTTTTTTTTCCTTCATGAAGGAATCCTTCTTTTATAAGGAAAATGATCCCAATACATATCAAACCTGGTATCCTACCGAACAAATGCAGGCAGCATTCCAATAGAGCCTGGTTTCTTCACTCAAGCTGTCAGTAGCTAAAATGTTACGGACTAATGAGCTTGCATCCCCTCCTTTGACATGCCATGGAATAACAGAAAGACAATGAACAGCAGCCTTTCAGCCTGCAGGATCCACGCTTCAAATCCTGCAGGCTGGCTCTCTTTTCAAGGTGATAAGGGCTTTATAAACATCAGTAGAAGGCAAGATGAAGGCAGGAGTGGGTGTTTCAGCAGCAGGATGTACTGCTGCCTGGAGTTCCATGATCCTTGGGTGATGGCTCTGATGAGCAAGATCAGCTTTATTGCTGGGCTGAGGATTGCGCTGGCTGTTATCTGTGGGGATCTTGGCAAAGCCCTTGGAAAGTGTTGCAATGCAGAAAAAACTGGAATTGATTCTTTGCATCCAGCTGGCAAGGGGTTAAAAGAGCTTTTTGCTTTGCTGCTGCTGTTGTACTCACTCCATTGGAGCGAAATCAGTCCCAAGGATCACAATCACTTGTGCTACTGCTCCTTGTTTGTTCTGAGGCAAAAAGAGCCATCAGAAAAACTCTTTTGCCAACACAAGTCAGTCTGTATCTGGGATTTTACTGACAAAGTTCTACATCAGGGCAAAACAATGTCTGTAAGGGGCTCCAGTAGTGCAGGAAAGTATCACAACCTGCAGAAGAGAAGTGTATGAATTTAGAGCAGTGACTTTAGAGAAGTAAAACTTTACAGAAGTGTCCCCCACATGCCAATGAGGCCCAGCCATGTGCAGAAGTTCTGGTTATTAACTGCTGTAATTTGAAATCAGAAGTTGACTATTATGGATGTCAACACAAGAACTGGTTGAGCATTCCCACAAACATATTTCTGAGAGGAAATGATGTGGGTCATGTGTATTGGAAACAGAACTCTGAGCATCTTTTGAAACGTTTGCAGGTTTATTTATCTAAAGGCAAACAAAATAGATCAGGAAATATCTTAGCTCTTCCACATCTCTTTCTACTTGTTAAAGGATAGGAATAACAATAACCCCAGGAAAATCTGTAATGCAGATACTAAAAATAATAAGCACTGTTTCAAATGTCTGAAGGATTTTTCAGAGTGTTTTCCTGCCTGGGTTAGGCTTTCCTTTCCTGAGCTGGCTGGAGCACAGTGCCTGTTGTGCATACTCTGTCCCTTGTGCTGTGAACACTTTGGGTTTGTCACCCCGAGCCCGCAGCAGTGACATTCAATCCTCTCTGTTTCCTGTGTGTTGCAGTGCTGATGTAGGGCACTCACCTTCCCTGCAAAGCAGCCACCCAGGGGCCTCCCTGCCAAGCCCACCTGCAGCCCAGGGAGGGCTGGGTTGTGCACATCCTTCTTGCTGCTGTCCACACAAGAGCCAAGAGCCTCAGGCTGCCAGAGCTTGGGCCCTGCTTCAGCCTGCAGATCCACATCCTCTCAACTGCTCTGCACATCTGGACCCAATCAGAGCTTGCACACAGCTGGGAGGTGATACCTGCACCATGAAGGGCAGAAGGTGCTTGTGCTACAGATGTGAAGCTGACAAGAGCCAGGACAGAATTGAAGATGTTTGGGTTTTTTTTTCCCCACTAACATTCAAAGCTGTGGCTTTGAACTCTGAAGTAATTGGTGCTGTTGTATGAAAAGGGCTTTTGCACAGAGTGATTCTCTGGAGTAGGAATTTGTTTCCAACATCACATACTGTGTTTTCTTTGACCATTGGTACTGGCTGTCCTAATCACTGCTTCTGAGAGGACCCAGCTGAGGCCTTGCCCAGGATTGTTCCAAGAGTTACCACAGGTGAAGAGCCCAAGCAATTATGTGGTTAAAACTGGCAGCAGTGTGGAGGAGAGCATCACCCCAATCTCCTGTATTCCATTCTTCACCAGCTCGGGGAATTCACAGGATGTTTTATGTTGAATGTTGAGGGATCAAGTGTGGCTGAAAGCCATGACCTCTCCAGCTTTCTGTTTTTTCAAAGGCTCATTCTTTTCCCTGATGTCATTAGTGTTGCTATGGAGTTTCACAGTGCTCCACTTGGAAGCTGTTCATGCAGTTACTTACAGATGCACTTAAATGACTTAATGAAATGTATACAATCTTTTATTGAGATGATCTCTTCTTTATTAATTGTCTTCAGTCTGCTTGGTTAGAAGTAAACGTTGGGGAAGACTCAGTCTCATCATTTGAGAGTTACAATCAGATCTGGCACTACAAATCAGACCAAACATAGGCCCCAAGAGCTTTGGCTTAAAATCCCCCCAAAAAAGGCAAAACCCTCTTGGTCTGGTGAAGATTTGGTGAGTAATGGACACTGGAGTGATGGGAAATGGAACTTGTACCTCAGCCAGTGTCAGAACATGCTAGTGTTCTTTTGTTTCTGTGTCAGGTTTGAGAAGAGGGAAGATCAGTATTCCCTTCCCCTGACTGCTCCACAGGTGCTTGGGCCACTTCACTTTGGTTCAACAAGTTACAGTGCAGTAGGTTACCTGTGAATGTTTACTCAGTTCACAGAAATAGAAGCTAAGTTAAGCTACAGTAAAAGATGCTAAAACTGTTGTCTAAGGTCAAAAGCACACTCAGGTCTCAGCTGGTAGCCAGGGGTTTCTGGTTTATGAATCTGAACTTTGGCCTTCCTCTACAGTTCTGTGGAGATCAGTCTCTGCTGAAGAGATTTGCCAGCATAGCTATGCTAACAAAACAGTCCTTGTGTAGACCCATTTTTACTGAAGGCAAAGTGCATTTGCTATTAAAATTCACCAGTTCTGTTGAGTGAAATAAGCCAGACCAGCAAAAAGACTTTGAAATTCTGTACTCTGGGGCTTTGTCTGCCAAAGAAATGTCAGTTGTACCTAATTAGTTTACTTACACCAGCAAAAGCTCATACTGGAGGGTTGGCCTTATTGTCCTTTAGAGTCTTATAATTGTTCCACTTGACATTGAACCTGTGAGTGGAAAACAGGGGAGATGGGGACATTCACAGAGGGTGTCCACAGTGCTGCCATCCATATTGTTTCAGCAAATTAATTATCCTTCTCTACTGAGTTAAGTAACTCCCTTGATTTTAAGAGGGTTTCTCACCTGAAGAAATCTTCATCAGATTCAAACCTAAAACTGCACTACCACAGAGAGAAATCAGGGCTTGGGCTCAGGCTTGGCTGCATTGAAGGCAAACACCATTCACATGCAGGAATGCTGTGGTATAATGTGGTGTTGTCCATCATATATGCTGATGACAGAGCTGAATGCTTAATCAAAACCCTGTAAAATAATTCATGATGATATAGATCTGTGAACTTAGGTTATTGATCTTTAGGCTATCAAATATTACACATAATTTACTGGGGAGGTCAGTGCTGGCATCTCTAACTTTGGTACTTTCTGTAGTGTGTATCAAGCCTAGGACTAGCAGCTTATCAAGCCTAGAACAAATATTAACTGGGATCTATTTCTCAGATGTATCATTTTTCTGATCCCAGTTCCCTTCATTACTAGTCTGAGTGCTGCAGAATCCCTCCAAGATGTCACAAATGCTCTGACATTGATAACTAGCCTGGAGCACATAATGGATTGTAAGAAGGGCTGTCTGCCTAGCTATGGCTCCAGCCACGTTGCCATGAGGATGGAGCAGCCTAACAAAGGCTTTTCAGAAATTTTTGTTGTGTTCTTGTGCTACAGAGGCTACACATCTTATCCAGTGAGGCAAAGTCTGCTTTTGCTCACACCCAGATGCCTTGGCCACCCTGACATGAAGCTGAATTGTAAAGCCAGCCTGTGTTCAGAGAAGTGAGAGCTGAACACATCCAAGGAAGCACCAGCTCTGCAGCCTGGGGTGTACCAGGCCTTCTGAAACACCCTTGAAGGTTTCTGGTGTTGTTAATAAGCACAGGTAAGGCTGTGCATACTCTCTGGCGCCCATCTGCTGGGATGCTGTGCTGTATTTACTCTGGGCTCGTTTGCCCTCTCCAGTGTGATGCTGTTATTGTATTTACTGCTCAGAAGTTTAGAAAAGCTTGTCGCAAATTCTGGCTCCACATGCTGCAGTTCAGGTAGAAGAAGAGACAAAAGCCTGGCATCACACCCTGCTCTGCTTTTTACTCTGATAACATCAAGGCAGTCCTGCCAGGGTGAATTATACTTTGTGTGTTAAAAAGGCAAATATATATATTTCTGACTAAGCAATAATGTTAAGTATACATTTATTAATTTAATAGAATTTAAGATGGTGCACTTGAAATAGGAGTGGCTTACTTAATCACTAGCCTTAACTTGAAATTTAAAGCTAATTCAAAAGATGTGGCAACCAGTCTGAAAAGTAAGAGTATATTTCCATGCACTCTGCTTTTAACTACATTAACAAATGTGCTTGTGACCTTACATTGGTTTCAGAATAGGAAAACAGGACTGGAGAAGGGAAAGCAATTTCCTGGCATGGACTGCCAGTGTTGGCACACAGGGACATGCCTGTCTGCTCAAGGCACCACAGACAGGGAGGACTTTCATCAGCTCCTTTCATCAGCATTATGCATGTTCCATGCTGTGAGTCTGAGATGTAAGGAGCAACATGAAATTGTGGGACTGCTGAGATCTCCTGGGAACAGATTTTTCACCGTGTTTATGACCCATCTCATTTCTAGTTGGTCTGGCATTTGTGTGAGCACCATCTTTTCCTCTTTGGTGGTTTCAAAGTCTGTCTGACTGCACTGCAAGAAAGTTGGGTTAGTGAGAAAGGTGCAGAGGAAATACGAGTAGCTTGTGTAAATTCCTGGGGATTGTTTCAGAAATATCCTTTAAAAAGTAACCCAAGATGAACACACATTCTTAAATCTGATCTCCATCCTAAACTGCAGAAAATCTTCAGTTGGTTTGGGCTCCTAATTGCAATGGTAGCAGTATTCTGAACATTACCTGTTGTCGTGGTCCACAGAGGCAGTGAAGGCTGTATTTCTCTCATTAACTCTTTTGCTTTCTTCTCTTTCCATTTATGTTTTAAATTAAGTAGTTGTCTGGCTTTTGGGCAGCTGAAACAAAGGATTCCCCATGCTGGTTAAACAAAAAGTCCTTTCATAGTCACAGTATGAAAGAGAAGAGCTGGGAAGAAACGGGTCACAGCCAGGGATGCACAACCCCTGGAACTCCCAGCCCTCAGTGAAACTGACTCTGAGTTTCCCAGCCTGAGCAGTGAAATGTGTGGAGCTGTGTTTGCCCTTTTGTTTGATGTCCTCTTCATTTCCTGTTTGTTAAGTGATCTGAAAGTAAAACAACCAGCCAACCAACCAAGGGAAAAAAGGCCCTTTCATGGTTCCGAGTGGGGCCCAGCTGTGTAAGCTGGGCTGCACAGACACTGCCAGGGCTGCCAGAAGGGCTGGGGTCTCTGGGATCCTTCGCTCTGGGGGTGCTCAGCCCTTGCAGAGGAATTGCTCTCTCCTTCCTCTGAATGTCTGCCCTCTTCTGAAAGCACCTCTGGCAAGGCACTCAGGTTCATTACCTCCTGAGCACAACCCCCTTTCATGTCAGTGTCTATCAGAAGCAATGCTGCTGGGTGAGAGAGGGCACTGGGGGCACAGATGGCAATGTCCCATCTGTCACCTGCACAAGTGCAATAGCAGCAGTCAAAGGAAAAGGGCTGTGGGGAAAGATTTCCCAAAGCTCCTTTTGATGTTAGTGCTGAAGGTAAATGACCTGCACGGACGTGACCTGACTGCAGTCTCAGAATGACTTGCAGTGGGTGTGTTGCAGCAATAATGAATTGCAGAGTACACCAGTAGTGACCTGTGAATGACAGGAAACCAATCCCAAATTCCTCACCTTGCCTGCTGCTGCAGGAATACAGGCTGCACAAGGTGCTCCTTCAAAAGCATTGGCTTTGCTTGAGAGGAGAGAGAAAAATGTGGGAAAGGGAAGTCAAGCAAGAGGAATCTAAATGTACAGCTGCAACGAATATAAAAGTTAGACTACCTAAAACTAGGTCTCTGCAGACAAGGGGTAGGTAAATACCCCTCAAGCACCCCAAGCTCAAGTGAAAACGGTAGTACTTAATTCCAAATAAATTCTGTTGCTGTCTGAACCTGGAGTGTATCGACAAAGGCTTCAGTCTTTTCAATAGACTCAATAGTACTTAGTGAAGAGGGGGGAAAAGTCTCAGACATCTCTGTGCATTCAAACTTTTTTCAAAGAAAGCAGCAGGAGAAATTCAGTGAATTGATCTTTCTCGGCATAACTTTGTGAAGGGCAGCATGGGTAAGAAAAATATGCTTTCCTTTCTAAAAGAAAAATGTCACCTTCTCACCTACCATTCATAATCTCCTAAGTACTTGATTGCTGTGTCTATAGATAGAGGGTTTGAACACACAGCATCATTTTCAGACTGATCCTCTTCAGTGACTTCTACAAAGCCACTTCATTTTTTGCTTCGCCTTTGCCATCTGCAGACAGTTTTCTGGCAGAAAATGCTATTTAAGAGCTATTTTGTGCATTTCCTCACAGAAGCTGCTCCAGGCAGCAGACAGGGTGCTGTCACTTCCTGACCCTCAGCTCAGCAGGGGCAGGGTGCAGGGCACAGGCAGGGCCCCAGAGGTGGGTGGAGGATGCTCTGTGCTACACACTTGCCCCCAGGATGTCCCAGCAAGGGGAGCCTTCCCACACTGAGGAGTGTGGAGCAGGCACTGCCAAAATGGGCCAGCATCTCTCCTCCTGGCCCAGCTTCCCTCAGCCCCGCTGGGACTGAGCTGCCTTTGGAGGATGGCTGATGCCACTGGTGTGAGATGAGGGACCTGAACCCCACCTCCATCCCACAGGGGCTCCCCACACCCTCGTGGCGAGCCTGCTGGGTGCTGCAGCTCTGGGTGCAGCTGTGGGAGGGCATGCAGGGGGCTGTGCAGCTGGAACAGCCCTGCAGGCACCTCACTGGCCTCAGTGTCCACCCAAATGTCCCTGCTGGAGAGCACATCAGCCCTGTGCTGGGCAGGGCAGGGAGCTGCCCCTGGAGCCAGCCCTGCAGTGCAAGCAGAGTCACACAGCAGTGTCCCTGCTTTGCTTCTCCCATCACTCAGGGACTTCTGGCATTTCTGCTGTTCCCTCTGTGTGCAATGACCTAGGGCTAGGAAAAAGCAGCCGTAGAATCCTGACACCTCTGAACGTGAAAACTGGTAAAAATACAGAGACTTGATCTTGTGACTCAGCCCCTGCATTGCATCTTCTCTTCCCTTTGCTCCCATAGGAAACCAACGTAATGGCAGTGGAAGGTTACTTGTCCATTATTCCTCCCAAGGCTTTCTTTCTGCTTAAAAATATGTAGTTAACACCTTCATTTTGTTCTTGCATTCTCACTCTAAGAAGGGTCCATGAGCTCTTGGGCAAGGTATATTTTTTCTAGTAAGCACTAGAAATCTGTCTGCACTGTGAATTTCCACATATTTTTCTCAGAATCCTTCAAAACAGCCCAACTCTAGCATTGAATGTTTGGGGTCTTCCTTGGCTTCCTTCCTCCCCTCATATTTTATTTAAAATTCTTAATTCTAGGAAATCTAGATGAGATGAAAGCTTTCAGTTCTAATATTCTAGATGCAAATCTAATTAAATTCCAAGCCCCAAACCAAGCAAGACTGTAAACTGGGAATAAAACTGAAATGAAGGCAATCAATCACTCTTAAGCCAGTTCAGCAGCTCATACAGATGCATTCTCTCTGGTCTCATCACACTCATATTAATGGACAAATTTGCCTCTTGCATTATATTCCATGCATTACACTGTGTAATTAGAAGCTAATTGGAAGCAGTAGGCAGCATGCCAATATTTGTAGCATTCAGATATCATTCAGAGCTTCAGTATTTGAGGAAAAACTTGATTATTTCTCAGAGACATTTCCAACTGTGTCTACAAATTGCAGTCTCCTTCCTCTAGACTTCTAAATTCTGGGAAACTGAACTACTTGCATGTGCAATGCTAATATTTGTAATTAAAAGAAATCCATAAGGGTCACAGATATATCTAAAAAAGGTGATTGTTAGGCCTGCCAACTGCCCCAGGCTAACCTCAGCACCTAGAAACTGCGAAGGTGTGGCTGTCCTAGCCTTGAGGAAAGGCTCAAGGGTGGTACTTGGGAAAGACAGCACAAAACAGAGCACAGCCCTGCACACTTCTCCAAGCCAAGGCTGCCTGAGACTGATTGCAGGGACAGGAACAGTGCCCAGTTCACAGGTTCTAGTAAAGACTTAAAATTTGGCTGTGGAAGCTGAATGTGGCATTTTGTAAAAGTGAGAAGCTCATCCCTTCAGAGGAGTAAGCATTCACAAGAGCAGCTGATGGAGAATGTTGGCAACACATTAAACACCCCCAGGTAGCTGTTCCCAGCTAGCTGTGCCCTCAGTTATGTTTTTAGAGGGCTTTTGAATAGCAAGGATTCTCCATGTAAAGACAAACCTCATCCCCAAATAGCAATCTGTTCTCTCCAGGCATGGCCTGTTTTATATTCTTGGCTCCAGTTATGAGACAGTGTCTGCAGAACAAAACTTGGAGCCCTTTAGTGGGGTAGAACATTTGAAAACCTGGATTTACAGAACATTGCCTGTCTGCAAATACCTGCTTGTGCAGTGGCACCTTGCCCAGGAGCAGGTGCAGCTTGTTCAGTCACTGGTTATGAACTCAGTATCTTTTAGCTCTGCTCCCATTTAGCACAATTTCCTGATCTCATCCCCTTGTTTGCTGGGCATGTCTGCCCAAAGGCTTTGTGGCTGTGTCTTCCTGCTCTGATTCAGAAGTAACTGTTAATTTCCTGTGTGGGTCTCTCACTTTTTGTTCCCTGAGTTATTGTTTCCACTTCTCATGGGAGTCATCAAAACGCTGTCTAGGGGAGAAAAAATTATGACGACTTCTAGCTGCAATGTTTTTCCAAATACTTTCCCAGACTACAATGCATGAAAATTTGTGAATCTGTAGAGGTTTTTGTAAAAACAAGCTGTCTGAATATTTGTGACTGGCAACTATTACCATGCCAGAAATCAGTCTACCTAATTCATCCATCTTGACTGAATAAGGATGCTCATCTTTAACCAGGTTCCAAATAGGTTCATGGCAATGGAGGAAAAGCTACAGAAAAATATATATTCTAGCAAGTCATCCTGCCTCTTTTGAAATCCCAAGACAGTAGAAAGAAAAGAGAGGAAAAGGAGACACTCACTTAGAACTCTTCCAGAAGCAGTCAAGGATTGGCGCTTTTTCTTTTCAGATATCAGATTACATTTATTGGTTGAGTAAACTTCAAGCATTGCAGAAAATAAAAGTCTAGACCTTTTGTCATAAGGTCAGTAGTTCAAATAGTCTGATTTTTTTTCCCCTCACATCTGACTCTTAATTTTCTCCCTTCTTATGGCCAACTAAGAAAAGTTGCCAAAGTTTGTTGGCCAAATTGACTCATTTAACCAGAAGCGAGTATCTCACCCACACACTAAACCATTGTGATTTCCTCTAGTGTAGTAGATGTCAGCTACAACAGGTCCCTGTTAATAATTCTTTGTATTCCCATTGGGACTGCCTGAACCATCCTCTTTGTTTCTTGTCAAGCAGCAGCACAGCAGCCTAATTTATTCTGATTGTATCATGGGCAGGTACACCCACCCTGTGTGATGTGACCACCCTTTCACCATTTTCCCTGTGCCATGGTTTGAAGCCTTTAAAGAAGGGCTCAAAAGTGTATATTTGTCATGTTGTCTTGAGATTGTGAGGGCTTAAAACTATTGGGGTGACAAGTGACACATATGTGCTCTGGCCAATACAGGGTGTTTTAATGCCTCTGATGACCTTGCTCTGGTGGCACACAGAGTGCCACAGCCCTTGTGCTTCCTCTGGGGCTCAGGGGGGCTGTTCCAGGCAGCCAGTCAGGGCGTTGGGGTGTGTGGTGTCTCCTCTGGCCTTGCCCCTTGAGTGCTCAGGCCAGGATAAGTGGTGTTACTGAGCTGTGCTCCCCTCTCAGCCCTGCTCAGTGGGTAATGCTGTCCTTGTCACCGACCCCAGCTGGCAGAGCAGTGCTTTTGGGGCAGGTTGTGGTGAAAGACTGTTGTCTTAGACAACACGAGTTCTATCATCATTATACCTCCTTCACACCTCCTCGGTGTTTCCTGCCAGCAGCCCCTCTAGGCACTGACTGTTCCTGGCCCTTGCAGCACTCACCTGACTCCTCTTGCTCTTCTTTTACTCCAGATCCCATCAATCCACGCTTTTATACCACTTGTGCTTATTGGCTACAGGTGAGCCTGTTAAGATCAGGCCTGCTTCTAATCTTTAGTAATTGGTCCAGCTGCAGCTCACTGGGGGATAAGATCACCTTCCATACCACCTTCATTTACCCATCCTGTATCCCCCTACTAAAGACAGTGAGAGGTCTCTGTTCTGTCCACGAGTCTGGAGGCTTTGTGGTTTCCCCTGCAGATCGAGATGAGCTTGATGTGGTGTATTAGGAGCAAGCAAAGCCCTGCTCCCGGGTTGCCTGCTGCCAACCCAGATTGCTCCAGGGTCCTGCTCATGGCTGCTCTCTAAGCTGGGGGCCAGGCAAGCTTGGGCTGACAGCACTGCTGGCAACAACCAAGGCATTCCAAATCTGAGACTTAGCTGGAGGGGTTTTATCAACACAAACATGGCAAATCCTAACAGAGTCCAGCACTTGTCCCTGTTGGCCCTGTTTAAAATAATAATAATGTGTTAAGCTGGTCGAGTAAGGGGACTACTCACAGTCAATCGGTGTGGAAATTTTGATATGAGTCATTTCTTACACTTGCTCTTAGTTACAGCTCCAGTAAGTCTCAGCTGTATTTCAGAGACCTAAATTAGTTTCAAAAGGAGCAGAAGAGGAAAGTGTTTTGTTCTGTTACCAGCCCTCAGTTTCTAACCACTATTTTCCTTGTTCAGATATGCCGGAAATAATATTCTGCAAAAAAGAATACAAAAAATTACAGAGGGTTGTTAGTATTCTTTAGTTTATTTGTTATATGTCACTAATGTGGAGCAAGATTTATTTGTTTGGGTTCCAAAGGACAAATGTCATTTGTTTTGCCTGAAGGCTTTAGTTTGGTGAAGTTATTTTCCTGGTTCCAGCCCTGTTCTTTCCAGGACGTGTGTCCTGCTATTTGAACTATCCCTTGAGCTGAATAGACATAGCTGAGCTGGAGTTCGTGTCCTGACCTGCACCCAGAGTTGCCTGAGATTGTTTTAAAAACAAAGCCTGGAGGATTTGAGCAGCTTTTGTCTCCCTGAAGAGATTTGGAATACATAAAATCTCTGAGTCTACATACTTTATTCTTCAGCCTGAATAGGAATAAAGTATGCCTTTTGCCTTTTCATCCTGCTGGGATAGAAAACTTGTACTCTCTCAGGATTTCCTGGCTCATGAGGAATCTCAGCTCCTGCAAAGCCCATAAGTAGCTGCACATCAACAACATCTGAAACCCTGTGGAACAGGATTCTGCTTGGGCTAAACGTGCTGGAGCAGTGATGACATGAGGCTGGGGCTGACAGGGCTCACACAGACCTGCTTTGCTGACAAGAACTGCTAATTTTTCTGAGATACCCTTGAGGTACCTTAAGGGAATCTCCCTTTCTTCAGGTGAGAGTATCCACTAAACTTACCCCCTTTTGCCTAGATTGGACCATAAATCTCATCTTTATAGAATTGCAGAAGCACAGAAAAAGAACTTTAAAATCATCTAGTTCCACACTCCCTGCCATATGCAGGGAGGCCATTCCCTAGCTCAGGTTGATCAGAGCCCCATTTGACCTGTCTTAGAACACTTCCAGGGATAAGGCATCTAAAACTTCTCTGGGCAGCCTGTTCCAGTGCCTCACCACCTTCACAGTAAAGAAATTTTTCCTAACCTCTATCTAAACCTGTCCTCTGTCACTTTAAAACCCCTTCCCCTTGTCCTGTCACAATCTGCCCATATGAAGAGTCCCTCTCCCTCCTTTTTATAAGCCCATTTTATATGGTACATTAAAAAACCTGCACTGTGTCCATTTTTTCTTTGCCATCCTATGTGTCTTTAATGTGTAAGTGATTTTAGGAATCACTTGCTTCAAGTCCTCAAACTTTGCTGTGTAGCTGCAGGGTGCTAAGGTTTTACCACAGTTTGTTTTCCCTGTGTGAATGACTTGTGCATCTGAATCCAGCATTTGACTCCAGAGCTCTGCTGTGCTGTTACTCTGATGCCTTTGTAGTTTGAGGCTTCGCTGGGAATTGCTTCTCAGATTTTGAAATCCCTGCTCAAATTCTGTGAGGAAGAGGGTCTTGAATGGAGATACAGGTTTGAAACATGAAGTTGAATTCTAGTTCTCAGCCTGACTTCCAAGGTGCTCAGTGTGTTGTTGCTGCTGCTGTGTGCAAGGCTGAGGAATCCTGGTGAAAGGCACTACAAAAGTTGACTCTCACCTCTGGTGGGAATGACTACTGGAGGACCAGCTAAGCTGCTTCATTTTCCTCAGAGAGAATCAACTACTCCAGGTATTAATTATTCAAAGCTGATATTTCTGCACTATTTAGGGAGAATCTGGTGGCCCAAATGGCTCCAAGAATAGCTTCCTTTGTTATTTTTTAATGTGAATGTTTTAGTTAGCTTTATCATCCAGGGATGTTCTTGCTGAAGCTATATACATCACCCTGCTGGAAGCACATGAAGCATTAAACATCTTAGCCCAATGTTTTTACCTGAATGTTCAGAGCTCAACAGACAGCAATTTCTAAGGTCAAAGTATCTCTATCTATGTGTATCTACAGAAATGCAGGTAGAGGATTGTGAGATTTTAATGCTGTTTTTGTAAACAAGTGGCCTGCAAGCTGCCTAATCCATTGGTTGCATGTGGAATGCAAACCTTCCTGCCAGCTGGGAGAGACTGCAGCTGCTGCAGGCTTGTCTTGGGTTACAACAAGGGCTTGAAGCAACTGACTCCTAAAATCACTTACACATTATAAAGGCACATAGGATCACCAAAAAAAAAATGGACACAGTGCAGGTGTTTTAATGTACTGTATAAAAGGGGCTTATAAAAAAGAGAGAGAGAGGCTGTGAGAAGCTTTAATTTTACTTTCAGTGAAAGTCTGTTAGCCTTTCACACAACCAAATGAACTCACAGGCAGACACATATTGACTGAAACAGCATGAAGACATTTCCTGCTTTCTTCCTGCCCTTGAAGCCTAAACCTTGGGCCTAAATCTAAACTAATAGGTGAAGAATTTAGGAATATTGTAATAAAGCTGTAAGTAGCTTTCAAATATACTTCAGCTTCCAGTTCTGTGTCTTTCCTGGCCCTTTTCCCACAGAGGAAAAAGAGTTTCCTCTGCGTATGTTGTTTCCCCTTAGGCTGGCAGGGAGATACTGGTACTGCCAGGGGGTTCAGCAGGGCAGAAAACCAGAGAAGAGATGAAAGATGTGGCTCCACAGGTCACTGAAGATCCTGTGCTGAAGGTGCTTGTGTCTGTCACCCTCTGCCCATCTCCACCTGCTCCACTCCATCTCTCTCACTGCTTTGCCTCAGGCTCCTTTGGTGCTCACTGGACCAACACAGAGCCTGATTTAATGAGTGGTCTGAAAGCCTCACTGGTTTCATGCTGTGAGAAATGCTGGTGGCTGCTGGAGCTGGCACCTGGCAGACCCCAGCAAGAGCATGGGCTGTGCAGCTGTGAGCTGTACGGGAGAAAGGAGAAATGCAGAGGAGAGGGACAGACTTCTGCCTCAGCAGCGACCAAACACTGCTGCCCATGAAACTGCAAGCACAGTCTGAGCAGAAAGGCTGATCCAGGACAGAGCCTTGGATCCTGGAGGGTTTGGTGGTGATGGAATGCAAGACATTTAAATCCTGCACTTCACAAAGATAACAAGTTCTACAGGCTATCCCAAATCAACCTCCAGTGTCTAGGGTCACTTGTTTCTCTGTAGATGAGTTAAAAGTGGAAGGTAGTCTCTTCAAGATGTTTTTAGGACTTGATAATGAGCTATCAAGTGTTGCAGTCCCACACATCAGAAGTTGTATTAGAGGAGAGGACAACCTTTCCCTGTGTAATATTTGCCATATCAGAATATACCCCATACTCATTTCTTTGGCTTTCTTGAGCAAATCTTTGTGCTGGCTGATTTTGTCTGCCCACACCTACAGGTCAGGATAGTTGTATTTAGATTATGCCTGTTGATTTATTTTATGTTATGTGAATACAGTAGTGTTGGAAAATATTTATTCATTTAGGAGAGTGTCTATCCTGCTCCAAGTTTACATGTGAACCTGAAAAGTTCTGTATAAGATCTGTTTTATGTGAAGATATAAAATGTGAAGATTTGCTAAAATTCCACATAAACAAAAGCCACACATCTAATTAATATTTCCAAGTATTATGGCTAAAGTTATAATTCTGAGGGGATGAAATTTGCTCATAGATGTGCTTTCCCTTCCAGTGAGTGAGACATCAGCTTTATCTAAGCAGCAGTCTTTGTGGCGTCAGAGGGAATTTTGTCTGCTTTAGAGGATCTTTGCAGAAGCTCTTGATGCCATTTTTGAATGCTGCAGCTTTCCAAGACTGTGTTAGGATTCTGATACACTGACTGCTGTCTTTCACAGCCATGACTTCCTGAAATGTCTTTCTCCAAGTCTTCAGTAGCTGTCTGTAGAGAGAAATGAACCAACAGGAGAATGGGGAAAAAAAAAAAAGAGAGAGAGAGAGAAAGACCTTTGCCATTGTGGAGTTTTGGTGGTTCTTTTCACTTTTTTCCAAATATGATTAAATGGGTTCTGGTTTTTCCTGGAGGAACCTAATGGCTGAAAACCTAGAGCAGGGTGAAACCTGGAGAAGTTTGTGAGGCCCCTGTTTACTTTTGGTAAAGTACTAAAATCTTACTGGCAAAAGAATGAATTTAACCTTACAGGAACTCAGCTGTGCTTTTGGCACTGTCTTCCCTGAGGTCTTTTGGTTACCAAATAAATCAGTGCCCACAAAAGTGCAAAAGAGTGAAATGAAACCCAATCCCTACCTGCAGCCAGGCAGCCCCGAGGCTCTGCCGATCAGCTTCGGTCACGTCCGCAGGGCTGAGCAGATAAGGCGTGGTTATTTGATAGCCCTGGCACAATGGGCTCTCCTTAGCTGAGAATGACTCAGGAGTTCTGAGAGGACTTTTCCAACTCTTTATAGTAGCTAAACCCATGCCTGAAGTACACATCTGGACTCATCGGGAAAACCATCTTCCTAGTTCCATGTCCTGTGACTCTCCTTGCTACAATTGCATTCATTATTTTCACGCTTTCCCAGAGCTGTTGTGCCCAGCACAGGACTGGACAGCACCACAGGAGGATACTGGGTGGGTAGGAGCACATTCCTAGGGAATTGCCCCCTCCACAATTCCCTAGACCCCCTCTCCCTAGTTGGCAGCCCAGGATTCCTTTCTAGATCCTGCTTTCTGAAAGTTCCAAGGAGTGCAGTGATGAACCAGGGAGCCCAACACTGCTCCTGCTGAGATGCCTGCCATCCTGCTGCCCCAAGGGCCTTGCAAAATAGGAAAACAACAAAAAAAAATTAAAATCAAAAGGGTATGTTTTACAGCTCAATAGGATAATTTAATATTTGTAATTGCAAATAGGTACAGAATACCAAGGTTCCCTAGGACACTCCCAATAATTAACTGGCCTACATTTCCAGACTTGAAAATTGTATGTGGGTTCTGATTTTTGAAGGCATTGTGAGTTGCAAGTTAATAAGGCTATAAAGCACTTTACAAGGTTTAATAGACATATGTAATTACCCCGGGAAGTAGGAATAATGTAGTAAAAAGACCTTGAAAATCTATTAGTATAACCATAGATCCCAACCTACATTCTACAATAAGCCACAAATCAGATGGGAGTTCTTCTACAATGCTAGCATGTCAATAAGGAGAAAAACACTTATATAATTATTTTTCCTGTAATATTAAATCTTCCAGAAGCCAGTGGTAACTTCAATCTGTTGTTGCCTGAACTACAAAAGCAGCTTCTCTGAGAAAAACCTGTTGAAGAATTGTTAATTTCTGGAGGTGGATAGAATATAAATGTATGGGTAAACTTTGTAATATTTGTCTTTTGCTAAAACATACCAAATGTTTGGTTCTGTCACCTGATACAGTGATAGGCTGAGGGCATTCCTCTGGCTCTGACAGAGCCAGCAAATTGAGGAAGGTAAAATGAGTCTGAGCATTTCCAAGGACTATATAAGAATGTGACAATTAACTGGGATGGGAAAATACATATAAATATGGTTTGACAGAAAGGAAAATGTTACCAATGTTTCTGTGTTGGAAAAACACACTGGTAAAAAAAGGAACTTTAGTGAGACATTGTATTGTGAAAAGCAAACATGGAATTAGGGAAGAAATTATCAAGTTGCCAGCAGTAAAATTGGAAAAGTGAAAGACAATTTCATAAAAATAATCAATTGTGTTTTGCTTTGCAGGAGAAAAAAGGTAATTTGGAGGTTATTGAATGGTTGGAGAGCTGTTTTCATTGAATGCATATGACTTTTATACTCATTGATTTTTCAGAATCCAAAATGCTGCATAGTTATACAAGCTCCTGGACAGATAAATTACCTGCATGAACTGAACTAAGTACTGGTCATTGTGTCTGGAAATCATGGAGGACATGAATATGAGAGGTGTATTTGGCACTGTTCTGTGCAAAAGTGCAGGCACACAGTTTGTGGAGTGGGTCTGGGCTGAGCCTCATCCCCAGTGGGTGCAGCTGTGAGCAGCAGGTGAGCAGCACTGACAGCAACGAGCCCTGGAGTGCCCAGGGGCACTGACCAACCCCCAAAG
>JAYDZK010000016.1:16998373-17042573 GCA_034509185.1 Euphonia xanthogaster | reverse complement strand
GGGAGCAGAGGGCACACAGGTGCACTGCATCAGCAGGAGGGGATAAAAGGCTGGGACAAAGAGCAAGAAGGGCAGAGGCTTGCAGCCTGCTGAGGTGGTGAGGAGTTACTGTGTATGGGTTGGAGCTTTCTGATATTGTGTGGTGATGCTCTGTGTATCGTGGCCCTCTCAACGGTGACATGTGCTGTGACACAAAAGGAGATCTGTGCTTTCCAAGTTTGTAGTTCAGGGTTTCAGCAGATCATCCTCCACAACTCAGAAGAGCATCATTAGCCCTGCCAGGCACCAGGTGCTGCTTCCCTGCTCCCTCTCACATGTGTGCCCCCATGCCCTGTGCCCCCATCCCATGTACATCCATGCCCTGTGCCCCCATCCCATGCATGTCCATCCCCTGTGCCCCCATGCCCTGTGCCCCCATCCCATGTACATCCATGCCCTGTGCCCCCATGCCCTGTGCCCCCATGCCCTGTGCCCCCATCCCATGCATGCCCATCCCCTGTGCCCCCATTCCCTGTGCATCCAGCAGTGCACAGGTCCAGCTGGAGGAGCACACCCCTGCGGAGATGCCTACAGCTTTCCATGTGGAGGCTCAGCAGGACCTCGCCCATGCCGGCCCCCAGCCCCGGAGTGTGACCCGCCCGGCTGAGCGGGGCTGTGTCCGGCTGGCCCGGGGCGTCCCAAGCGTGGGATCGTGTTGACCCCTAGTGGCTGCAGCGGGGACCTTGGGGCGGGGGCAGCCAGCGGGCTCTGGACCAGTCACCCCGCACAGACCCCTCTCAATGCATGGCTCATTTCTTTTTGGGTGGCATAAACTCTGCATAATATTCTGCGTTTAATCTTTTGGTGGCTCATGGGGACTTTTTCCTAGAATGTTTTCCATACAAAATGTTGCAGCTGTCTGCTCTAGGGCAATGTGTTGTAAAGGCCCTAATAAAGAGCCCTAATCCGTATCTTCATGTTCTCCTTCCCTCCTGGAACTTCCTTTCATGCTGTGCTTGGGCCCTTTCACATTCACGAGGAGCAGGGTTCTACCTTCAGGAGCACCCTGGGAAAGGCTGCCCAGGAAGGAGAACAGGATGTGCCTGAGCTAAGCTCTCCCCAGCCATTGCATTAGAAACAGGAATGTGATGATTTACAATGCATATTTCAGATGTGCACTCATCTTTCAGCCAAGGCCTTGACATTTTTATTGAGGGAGCACAAATTTCTGGCCATCTCACATGCTTCTGTGAAACAGCTCTTTCTGGAGCATTTTCCCTCTTCAGGAGAAGCCTGTAGTGCTTCCTGGTGCTGCTGACAGTACAGGCAGAACCAAGGGATCACTTGTGATCCTGTGTGGGTGTGACAGCTGTTCTGCACAGTGGTGGCCCCAAGGGAGCCCTCATCATGACACTGCAAGGCTGAAGCTGAACAGGCCCTGTTCCTGTGTCACAAAAAGGCAGAATTTCAGCCTCACTAAAGTCTGTGAAGGCTGTCAGAGGGTGGCAACGTTTATCCCAAACCTTATCTCATAATTTAGCTGTAATTGAATCCAGCCCTGAGAGCCTCAGTTTGGAAAATGCGAAATGGGCTGTCTCTTACATCTCTAACCAAAAGTGGGCATAAATAATTGATAACAGATCAAATTTGCTGAATTGTATAAAGGAAGTAATCTGTTTTCTTGCCAGCTGTTATGCTGCATAACCAAGAGGTTTTAGTGGAGACAGATGACAACGTTTAACATCAGTTCCTTCATGCACATTGTTCTTATCTTTTTTTTGTAATTTGAAAATTGTGCTGGGGGCTAGAGGAGATTAACAGTACGAAAGTGAGTACCAGGGAAAACAATGTAGCTCTCTGAAATGAAAGAAAAACAGAATAATGTGTCTGGCACATCACAAGAGCCCTGAGGAAGCTTCAGAGCTTGTCCTCCAGCTGGGAGCCTGCCACTGCTCGTGCAGGGTCTGGCAGGGCCCCCAGGGCTGCTGTGCTCTGGTGCATTCCTCACCCACAGCCCTCTTGTGCACAAACTGCAGTGCCAGCATCTTTGCTCCTTTGTAGAGAAGGTAGCTCTTCACTGGCCTCCAGATGTTTACAGCTGCAAAACAGCTGAACTAGAGATGATCTGCCTGATAACTTGTATTCTTTTCAATTATACCACTTGGCTTAAATAAAAGATTACCTCTTCTCACACCTAATATGAAAATAGTGAGGTATAGAAGATCACGACTGCTTGGATAGGGAGATGAGTGTGACGCAAATTAATGTCAGTGAGGTGAGGAGGCTGTTTCCTCTCTTCTTGTCAGCCTTTTCCTGCAATTAGAAGCTATTTTGTAACTTGCTTTCCATGTGTAGTTTGGGGGTTCATGATCTTGAGATGATAGGAATCAAACATTTTCCGTGAGCATTATTTGCTTTTATTGGATCTCATTTGCAAATTAATAACCTACATTTAGTTTTTCTGATCTTAGTCTCACCTAACACATTCTTGAGCAAAGAGCTGTTAGTTTTGGGCTTCTATTTATGGTAGTCCGTATCACAGCAGGGTCTTCTGCTTTCACCTTGTGATTCAAGACATCAGCTCAGTGGGTGAAATCCCAACTCCTAAAAACAATGGGAAGAGCCCCTTCTGCATGAGATGATTGGATTTCAGTCTTTGTTTTATGATACATTAACCTTTCCAGCTCTGTCATTAGACCTCAGAATGGGAGACTCAAGTATGTTTGCTAATTGATAAGCAGACTCTTAAAAGTGCTCAATTGTTAAGAGTGAATTTAAAAAACGAATAAAAGAAGGTGATGGCAAATTCAACCAGCTGAAAAGCACATCTTAAGGATGCAGCTGGTTTTGTTCAAACAGGAGGCTTGCAATTAGTGCTGTTCCATCATCAGTGATGTGATGTTCTTGTTGCCTTCTGCTGTAAAGAGTTTTGCTCTAATAAATGTCAGAGTTTGTGTTTACATTTAAGAAGGAAAAGGAAAGTGTGATTTTTATTTCTGTGGTCTGATTTTGTCAGGCTGCCTTTCTAGTATGCAATTTAAGCTGAAACCAGAAACCTTGAACACTGTAACACATTCGTTGACTTCTGTTTCTAGTGCTTTTATTGCTTCTCTAACATGTGTGCATTCAAATGAAAACAATGTTCTTTCAAAGCCACAGCTGCTATTTGCAAGAGAAAGCTAAAAGGTATTTGTAGAAAAACCTGTATTTTGTGGTTTCTTATTAACAAAGTCACAGTGCTGCAAAGCTTTGTGGTACTTGTGCTGGATTTCATGTTGCCTCTGAAGCTATCTTCCTCAAATATGTAGTTGAGTAAACCCAGGAAACTGAAAAAGGGGGGGAATGGAGCATAATCACATTAATTAGTGTATTTTGTTGGAGTTATATTGCTTGAGATGCTCTGATCAGAGAAACAGGCTAGAGAAATGTCAAGAAATTTGTACATCAGAGGCGTACAAGTGCTGCTACTGCCTCTTATCTCCCACTGCTGCGTTTCATGACTGGTATTGCAAAGCACAGATTTAACCAGGAGGAAGCTGCAGTCATCCCTTTGCAAGCATTAATTTGATTATCTACTCCCCGTGCAGCATTATTATGTATTTGCAACTTGCACGATGAATACTTTTTATGCTGGAAGTAATTATTTCCTAAACCTGATTCCAATCACTTCTGGTCTTTCTAGCTGTGGGATGTTTCATGGGTGAACTGAAATCTCTTCAAACTATGGAAATAATCCCTGGGTAAGTTTGAGCTACACTCCTTTATAATGACACCATTTGGCTGGCTTCAGAATAGTTAAAATTGTTGCACAAAAATTTGCATTCTGTCTTCTTTTAAGTAACAATCTTGGCCTCCTAATCAATGGCTATTAGTATGTTCTGTGTGCAGCAGTTCTTTGTGCATAATTATACTCGAGTAGAGCTTCCCTAGCCTGTAAAAGTTTTCCATGTTTATTCAGAGCAGCAAAACCCAGGTACTGCTCTTGGACATCACTGAACACATCTGTCAGCCTCAGCTTGACTCAGCCAATCTTCCTTTTTAAAAAATAATAAAAGCTCTTCTCCTATAGTCTTTTTTTTTGTCCCAGTTAAATAATGATCTAACAAAGGGAAAAAGTTGTGCCAAATGACTACTTAATTTGTCAAACTGCTCAGAAAAAACAAACACAAATCTGTTGATTCCTTGCCTGGACTCTTATGTTATGTTACAGTGAATCATTTTTTTTCCTGTGCTTCGTTCTCTTTTCTTTATTTCATGAGCAAGGGCTGAAAGAAGTTTTATCTCTGAGCATGGTGCAATACAAAGCCAAAGCAATATTCCCACCACTTAATGGAAACAGCCAGGTGCTTAAATGCCTGCTTGACTGAGGTGGGAGCACTGAAGTTCACTTCTTGTTCTTGGAGGGGAAACATTTGGGAAGGAATCCAAAACCAGATGAATTAAATGGCAAATCTCCTGTGGAGAGGCTGCTGGTGTTTCAAGATGGAATTCTGTTGACAGTAACAAAATAATGTAATTTTTGGATTTTTCTCTTTTTGAACAAAGAAGTTTTCACATTTAATTGGTTCTTTTGCTAGGTGGAGTTCAATTGCAGTGAGACATTTTGTTAATGCAGATGTTGTTGAGTGTTTTGTATATCCATGTCCTTGAAGTGTGGTTGTTATAGCAACAGGCTTAACTATTAAACAGGTTTTAGTCTTGTATCTGCTTCACAGAAATAAGGTAATTAACTTTCTGCAGCATCTTTAAATATCATGCTAGCAAGTAAAAGAGATGAGTATCACTTATCCCCCTTAGTAAATTAGCTATAGGGTATTATTTTTTCCCCAAAGGCATTATCTCTAAAATGGGTCTGTTATTAGTCTGCCTAATTTCTTTCTGCCTGAGAGAGAATGTGGGAAAATAATACTTCATCTACATATGCAGTGTTAAAATGTGAAAAAAATGGTTACATTTCAAAGAACTCACAACCTGGATAATTCCAAAAACCAAATTCCAACTGTGGCCTTTTAGCATTGAAAGTCTTTGCATCTGCACTTCATAATTCCCTGCTCAGTGCTAGCTATCACTGCCATCACCTGTTCTGCACACTGCTCTCAGCAAGGACAGAGTTAGACAAACAGTCTGGTGAAATGGGTACTTGTGAGATTCTCTTTGGATCTGCTTTTCCCTTAAAATTACCTTGAAATTAAACTCCTTGCTGCTGTGTGAGCTTACAGCTCAAATTTTTCCTAGCAGAATTATCTGTGGTAGGATCTGGTTGTGGGAGCAATCTCTTTTTCCCTTCAAGCACCAGGATACAGGAAGGGAAAGGTGGGGGAGTGAAGGGAGAAACTTTCAATTTCTGTTTGCATCAAGGGATGTTCCCCAGGCAGGAATAATGCAGCTGTGGAAAGCTTTTTACAAGGGGTTCTGCCTGCAGTGATGCTGAGCCCTCTGCAGGAGCTCAGGTGGGGCTGGGCACACTGGGCATGGGGCCCAGGAACCCTGGGGAAGGACAAGCCCTGTCCCTCTGTGTCCCTCTGTAACAGCTCTGGGGAGGACAGCCCAAAGCAGCTCCCCTGGACGCTCCTGGGTTGGTCCCATTTCACTGTAGGACACGAAATAACAGGACACGGGCACACAGCTCTCTCAAGGCAAAAAGAGAATATTTAATTTCTGACTCTAACATTTATAGATTTCCAAAAGTGGCAGTGAATTGGAGGGTGACAGTGCCACCTCTCCAATGACACTGGACAAACCAACAGTCCACCAAATTTCTCCTCCTCCATAAAAGAATGTAAAACAATAAGTTATTTACATAAAGTGTGTGAGAAAGTTTGTTACAAAAATGTAAACATCAGAAGCCTTGGAAAAACTTAGAAAGTCAGGGCAACAGTCCCACATGCAGCTGATGGGGTGCCAGGCACAGGGATGGGGAGAGGAGCCATGCTGAAATGCAAGGTTCAGCTGCCAGAAAATGGGCACTGTGAGGTGCTGAGGTCCTTCCTGCAAGCTGCACCTCCTTAGGTATTGCAGCTCCCAGGGCTTCCATCTGACATCCACCTTTCAGAGGCTTGGGCTTTCTTCTGGGTTGTGGGGTCTTTGTTATGTTTTGGGGTTTTTTTTATTTCTTCTTCCATTGAGATGTCTGAAAAAGGAAAATGCTGTTCAATGGAAAACAATTACTTGCAGGAGGAGCTGAGCTTGTAGTGCAGTGTGTATAACAGGTTCTGGTGTAGGGCCTTTTGAGACAGCTTTGCTGTTATTCTGACTCTGAGTGAAGCATTTAACTTCCCCAGCTATGTGGGACTGCAGCATCTTGGTACCAAGTCTTGTGGCTGAGGGTTTGTCTCTTGGAACCTGGATCCAAAGTCTGACAAAGGCAATGAGAGAAATCCTTCACAGTCCTGGGGAGAGCTAGGGAGGTGGGGGGCAGCAGACTGCATGGAGACGGGAGCACATTTTGGGGGTATCATTTTTTAAATTAAGAAACCTGAGGTTTAATTATTACAATCCCTATTGTCATGATCAGATTAGCAAATTAGGAAAAGCAATGTTGCATTACAATGAAATAACTGCTGGTTCAAAGAGAACAGCAAGAGTTTAGCTGTGTGTGCATTCTAGCATCTTATTTGCCCGTGGCACCGTGGCAATCGAGCGTACACAAATGATCTGAAATTAAATTTGTGTAATTTTGCACAAGCTAAATGTGTGGGTTTTTTCTGGTACATATGGCCCAGAGCTGCACCAGATATTGATAGTCTTGTTACTAGGTAGCATTGCTCTAGTAGGTAGTATTGATCTACAAGAAATGTTAATGATATTGATGGATTATAATTAATTATTTTTAATTAATGAACTTTTTTTTTTCAATAAACTTCTGTGCTGTATAGTACTAATAGGGGATCTGGGTAATGCTTGCAGGACTGTGTGTTTGCTCTCACGGCACAGCGCCTGCAATGTATCTCAGTAATTGTGTTCCAGAATCAGCAATTTTGCAGGGTTTGAATGGCTATAACTCGTTGATTGTCATATGCACCACTCAAATCTGTCCAGGGTTAAGTTACTGAACCTACAGTCCAGCTTTTAATGGTAGGAGGACAATCAGTCTTTGGAGACAATGTACTTGGTTTGAGCGGGAATTGAATCTTGGTAGAAGAAGCAGGGTTGTTTTTTCCTTTTTTCCTTGTCTTAAAAATAGAAATGGAAATCTCAGTCATGCCTTTAATGACTGTCTGCAAATTGATACCATAAATTTGTGAATAGTGTTCTGTCACTTCAAAAAGCAGGCCAGAGCTCATATGATATACTTATACAATATGACCTTTTATTTTTAAAAAGGTAATTTTCAGCTCAGCCTCCAAACCCTGGAGCTTCTGGTTTCAGAACTGTGTAAGATTTGTTTTGCAAATCTCTCTGTTGCTCTCTCGACCCATTCCTTCCCCTGTAGCTCATTTAACAGACCGGTGTGGTGGCTGGATGCTTCATTTTCCTCTCATTCATCAGCCCCAGAGCTCAGGGCACCCTCCTGAGCTGCCCTGCCTGCCGGGGCCAGCAGCACCCTGCACCACCTGGCCCTTCCCTGGGGATGGGCTGCACATCCTCGCTGGAACAGCCTGGCAGTCACTCACTGCAGTGGCACCTCAGTCACTGCAGTGGCACCTCAGTCACTCACTGCAGTGGCACCTCAGTCACACCCTGCAGTGGCACCTCAGTCACACGCTGCAGTGGCACCTCAGTCACACGCTGCAGTGGCACCTCAGTCACACGCTGCAGTGGCACCTCATGGTTCCTGAAGGGCTCCTGGGCTGCCCTGAGGAGCAGCACAGCCGTGCTGGTACCCAAGGCAGCCGTGCTGGTACCCAAGGCAGCCGTGCTGGCACCCAAGGCAGCCCTGCCACCCCAGGGATGGACAGAGGGATGCACCAGCTGGAGCAGCGATCCTGCCCAGCTCCTGTGTGCCCTCGGGCTGCACAGCCCACCTCCCAGCGGCTGTGACGGTGATTCAGCAGCAGCTCGGGTGACTCATGTAGCTGCCGAGGAGATTAAAATCAATTCCTGCTTCGGAGATGACAAACTGCCCTTTGGTGTCGCATCAATCTGGGCTGATAAAAACCAGCCCGGAATTGGTAACGCGGCCGCGAGAGGGAGCTCACAAATCCTGGGAATGCCACAGGGATTTGACGGGATGACCAACAGAAGGGTCTTAATTATAATTATTAGAAACAGTTGCTTGTTTCTTCATCCAAATCAGTTTATTTTGTCCTTTATCGAGTTTGGTTTTTCCTGAAGTTTTTGGAAGGTGTTAGCAGATTTAACTGTCGAGGCAACCATACTCAGGCTTCATTTGTGATTATTCTGTTTGCTGTATTTTGGTTAAAATTTAACCAATTTCTGCTCTTAGACAAGAAAAAAAATCCTATAAATGACTGAAATATCAAACGTGGCCAATAACTGTGCTCTCAGTTAGCATATGCATGTAACCTTCCTTTCCCTAGAATTGGACTATACACATAACTGAAGGGAGCTACGTGCAATGTTACCGCCATTCCTTTTGGCTCACATGGAGCTCCAGAGGAAGGACAAAACTCAAAAGGTCCCAATCTTTGTCTCCTGTAATGTGTCGTGAAACAACCGCCTGGAGAACACACAGGGAAAAGGCTCTGGGCAGCAAACCCAGCCCCTAGCTGGCAGGCAATAGAGGGATTTTATTCCCCAGGCAGTAGGAGCTGCCCATGGGGACATGACAGGCTGGCCTCAGGTCTGAGTGACATTGGAAGCAGGACACAGCAGTAACACAGCTTGTATCCCATGTCACATCACCCAAAGGAACCCCAGACCAACATATATTCTCTAAATTATAGCCAATATTTAATCACATCATAAGAAATTGGATGAAAAACCCCAACCAACCAAAACCATGCACTAAACTTTGAAAATAGCAGAGAGCCTGTGCAGCTGGCAAGCTGAAGGGAATCATTTCTCGTAATTACAATTCAAAGCTTGGGAGGATTTTTTGGTGTTTGTGGGAATATTTTTCCTCTCTCTTTTATTTTTCATGTGCAAGTTAACTGAATGTTTCTGCAGCACCATATACATTTCTTGTGAGGTCTTAAAAATGAAAAACACTTGAAGGAAAAGATTGTTGTAATCCTCAACACTTCATGTATGCATGAAACTCTGGAGCATTTTCAAAGGCTTTTTTTTTTTCAACTAAAGCCTCTAAAAGTCTCTAACTGGCCTTTCCCTGAGATTATTCCCATTTATGATCTGATGTATTTCCCTCTGTGGCACTCCCAGTTTGCTCCTTGTTTGCAGGTGAGGATCTGGCTGGCTTTGAGTGATTCCCAGCAGGATGAAACTCCTCTGACGTCCTGTAAAGAAGGAACCCTCTTGGTGCTACAGATCTATTTATTGAACAATCAGGAAGATGCCTTAAAAGCCTTTATTTCCTCTGGCTGCAGCTTCCACACAAGCCAGCAGGCTCATTAAATAACTATTTCAGTGATATACACTTGGGGTGTGTTTCCCCTATGCTGCCAAGCCGAAGGGATTCTAAACATGCTGGAGTCTGATGTGGCTGGAGGTTGAAATGGGATAAAAGAAGGCAGGGTTTCCACTGGCTGTCAGCAAAGGAAGAGAGGGTGAGTGCTCTGAGAGCTCAGCAAAGCTTGAAAAAGCTGCAGCTAAAAGAGCACTGAGCTCCATCCAGTCCTCTCACATCCCAATGCCTTGACCAGTCCTTGTGCCCAGGCCTGGTCTTACAGCCCCTGAGACATGGTAACACCCGCTAGAAATGGGATGTCCCAGTGCCTAGGGACCAGAATAGTCCTTCCTTTTCCATGCCTCGTGTTGCCTTAGTGAAATCACAGATACAGCTTTTTACAGCCAGTTCCTGGGGCCCAAACTGCTTGCTATTCTGCACCTATATGGGGCCCTCATGTGCATTGTCCTTTAGCTGCACCCCAAGTTCATCCCCTCCACTAAGCAGATCCCCATATGGTTTTGCCAATCAGACCTGAGGTATGCACAGGCTGTGTTGGATTTGCTCTCTGCTGTGTAATCTATACTCCCTTTGCATGAGCACTCCAGTGAGACTGGATGACACGGCATAGAGGATCCAGGTTGTTGCTTCTTTGTCACTCAGGATTGACTCGTGCTGACTAATGCCTAAGAAATTATATGAACTTTTTACAAAGACAAATGTGCCATATTGATGGAATTTTCAATCTTGCTCAAATGTCAGGCAATCTGCTTGCAGAAATTAGCGTTCTCATTTTTTGACTCCTCGACCTTAATAACCAGTGGAAATATTGAACCAACCTTTTAAAACTGAGATTACTCATTTAAATCCAATCGGAAAACATGGTGATGGTAAGGAGAAAAATGTCAAGGAAGTTGGGGGCCTGAGTTATATTTGCCAAACATGTTAGGCTTTGAAATCTGCTGATTTCCTGCCAATTACAAGTTTGGAGGTGTTTGTGGAGATCAGTTGTGCTGGCCTAGATGTTACAGGCTGATATGAGCTTTTGTATTTCCTTGTGAAATGTGCCATTAGGATGGAACATGTTGTGCTCCTCTGTTTCTGGTTGCTAAGTACCCATTTTTCACAGCTGTACCTTGAGGCAGAAATTTAATAACCCTGTGATGTTTACTGTCTTTCCTACAGAGCTGGAAGATTTCTAGTAATAGGAAGGAATACAGTCAAACAGTGCTTTAAGCAGTTGGATAGAGGCATATTACGGACAGGTTTTCCAGCTGGAGCAGTATGTATGTATGGAAATTAACTCATGTTTGCCAGTTTAGGTGCTGTTCTAGTATTAGAGTGACCCCCTGGGAAGTGCACTTTTGTGGACAAATACTGCACTGAAAGGAAAGGGTATGACAGAGGACAAAAAGTAATTTTAAATTCAAAATGGCTATCTTCCCTGAACTAATACCTTATATCTCAGAAGATAACTTGCCTTGAAGCTTAAAACCTGGGCAAATATCAATGCTGTTATGCAGTAATATTAAAAAACCCAAACCAAAACAGTCATCTCTCAGAAAGAAAAAGCCCTACCATTCCTATGAAAATGAATGCAAGGGACTCATGCTGTTGGAGCTGAGGAAAGCCTAAAAGCCAGCTACAATTTATGTTCTGCTTCCTATTATGAATTCTGTTGACTGCAGATGTGGTGTTGTGGGATTTAGGGCTTTTACGTTGATGGGGATTTGGCACATCAGAGCAGAAGGTATCTGCTGGTTTCTCGGGCAGATGCAGAGAATATCTGTGTGCTAGACAAAACAGAAGCATGTCATACAAGGTTCCTGTGTGCTGGATGAAATCTTTGCCCTGCTCAATAAGATGCTGATGACTTTGATACCTTTTTCCATCCATGGCAGGGAGGTTGGAACAAGATGATTTTTAACCCAAATCATTCTATATTTCTATGATTGAGTGATTTCCTGGCTAGACAATTATAAAGGTTTTCCTCTCCTTTGGACCTTCATGCATTGCCCTTGTGTTTCCAGTGAGCTTAGCCAAGAAGCCCACTTGCAAATCTGTTGGAAATCCAGACATATTCACATCTGGAGCTGTCCAAGGACATTCCAGTTTGAGCTTGCCTTTCCCCACATTCTCACATGTGAAAAAGCTGCAGTTTACTTCTCCCCTACATATTTGCAGGAAGGGCTACTGCTAATCTTCCAAATAAAATTAAATTAGAGCAAGTTTACACATTTCGATTTACCTCAAAATCAGCATGACAAAATAGCTCCCTAAAGGAAACAAGAAGGGTTTTTTGTTTTGTTTCTTAAGATGAAACCAGGGAACAAAGGACTGTCTTGCAATGTAGGGATCTGTAAAGGAAGAAGCCCACATTGCCAGAAGGAAGGAAGAAAATTCAGTGCTCCAAAGAGAGCGACACATTTGTGCTTGGTAATCTGTGCATTAAACATGACTGTCTTCAAGCAGAGTCAGAAACCATGAGTGATATTTGAATTTCAGTAGAGTTTTGTTTTTCCTCTCAGACCCTTCTCTCTCATCTGAAGTCTGGGATTTTTTTAAGAAATCTAACAATGAGTTCCCATCCCAGTTGTTATTGAGCACCTCAGATTTATGGGAAACTACATAGGAGCACTGTGTTCCTTCACTTTTTGTGGATAATTAACTGGCTCAGCTATATTTGGACTTCTTTCAAACTGCAGAATTATTTACAAGAATGGTAGCTGATCAGGTATTTTCAAAGAAAGTTTAGTAGTAATGTACATCTACTGGTAGCAACTAAAATCCTAATTTCCTGGTTGGGTTTGCTCCAGTGTAGGAGCAAATTTTGCTATCCAAAGTAGGATATTGTGGTGAGCATGCAGCTTGTCATCAGCCCTTCATGGAGGGGCTGTGTTCAATACTCAATATATTTTCTAAGAACCCCATCCTAGGGAAGGTTTAAAAAAGGCTTATCAAAGCCTTTTGCAGGGCAGTCCCGTGTCTCAGAGGAGGGGAACTTCATGGTGTCTTTCCTCTCACTGAGCAAGTTCTTAATCTTGGGAAATCTTTGCAAGAATTTATAACTTGAAATGGTCCCACTTTGGGTGATTTGGTGAGATATTTTATATCTCAAAATAGGTGGAACACTTCCTTTCCTCTGAAACAGTGTCTAAGCCTTAACTGGAGATGAGATAATAATTAAGGTCATCTTTCCCACTCCAGCAATCAAAGCAGCTTTTCAAGCCCTTTTTAAAGTACTGTCTGTAAAGCTCTTAAAAACTCATAAACACATCAAAGAGTTAAAAATAACTACTGTTGTTTCCCTATTGCTTTTTCTCCAGTGCTTTGAATTGCATCCTGTAATCTCCTGAATCTCTGCTTACAAGCCCTTCCCAAAAACTTCCCTTGCATTCTGCTAAAAACACAATCTACTGCTCTACCAACATATCCCCACACCTTGCTGTATATTAGCTCATCCTCATTACAGGATCTTTAACTGGAATTTGCAGCTGATCTTTGAGGCTTCCCAGCAGAATCAACGACTTTTTGCAATCAAAATAAATTATTTCCCAAAAGCTTCCTTCCTGTGCTGGGAATTCAATGCCACCAAAAGTGAAACTGATTTATTAATTAATTTCTTGGTCATTTTGTTTGTAGTTTTTTTCCAAGGTGATCTCTGCTTAATTTGCAGATGTAAATGGCAAGCAAGGTGGATACCTATTGTTTATTCTCTGGGTGTGTACATGTGCAGCTGGGAAGAATGAGCAGATGTGTGGGTGCTGGGAAGCTCATGTTGCCTTAGGCCACGTCTGATTTTCCTGAGAAGCTCTTGTTGCCTTGGGCCACACCTGATTTTCAGCATAGGTCTGGGGCAGGGGCTTGAAACTGGGAAAAAGGGAGAAGTCATTTCAGCTGAATAACTCTTTTATCTTCTCTCTGTTTACCTAACTACTGTGCAAAAGCCAGGCAAATCTACCTTTATAATCCTCTCTTGAGAGAGATGCAAAGAATAAAGATGTGTGTCAGGTTGTGAAGAAAAAGAGCAGTGACTTGGAACAATCCAGCAGTGTTTACCCACTCTGAGCAGCAGAGATAAGAACAGAGGTGATAAAGAAACCTAAATCCCACATCAACAGCACAATATTAGAAGGGTGATTAAGATTATGGGCCTAAGGGAATGTACACTGCAGTAATGAAAGTGGAGTACCTGGGTTTTAGGCTACCTCGGGAAACAGGCAGGTTGGACTGACCTGTGCAGGCACTGATGAGGCACAGGGGCACAGGCTGATCCCATCAGTGCTGGGATGCTGTGCTGGGGTCTGGGGCTGCATCTCAGGCTTGTCTGGCATCAGCAGTTTGCCTGATGGGAGCAGGGCAGCTCCATGACAAGCAACCAAGCAAGGGCAGCAAAAGGGTGCTGCTTTGGAGCCAAGTAAGTTTGGATTTAAATTTTGACTCTTGCTTTGTCTTTTCCCCTGAAGTTGACCCCACATCTGCAGAAATGTTTCTGTTTAATGACCCTGTGCAAATTCCAGTGGCAATTGCTGTTCATCAGCTTCTTGGATCCTATATATAAATGTACACATGCTGTACCCTGGTCAGCTCTAGTTATAACTGAACACTGTTGCTTTGTACTTCAATGCTCACATATGGTAGCCAACTACAATTAACTAATTCATTAATTAACCAGAGAATTTTTATGTCTGGTGACATACTTTAGCTTTGCTGTTCAAGGAAGGAGCAACAGAGAACTGTTCAGCTTTTTAAGGAGGCTGGAGTAAAAATGTTCTTAAAAATCTACTTTCCAGCATTTACTATGCCCTGGAAGGATGAATTGAGGCCAGTTGGCAGGCTTTCCTCAACAGAGATGACAAAACTGATAACATTTTATAAGCTCCCATTCCATATTTCTGTTTCTTGTGACTATTCTTAGAAAGCAGAGTTTTTATGGGTGCTAATTATACCATTAAAATGCCAACTCTTCGTGTCTTCTGTAAGAAAATTGCTGTAATGCACACACTCAGTAACACTTTGGATCCCAGTGATGGGCTGGTGGGTAGGTGTGACCCACAGTGAGTGAACACTTGCAGTCTGTTTAAACTGAGCAGAACTAACTAAAGTAAAGATGATGCAAGAAGCTCAGCACACCCTCTTCTCCCTCCCCTGGCTGGCCAGGCTTGAGTAAATTCTCAAGACCAAGAGAGCATTTCCTGAGTGCCCAGTCGTGTCCTGCCATGGAAAGGTTGGAGTCTCCTGGGCTACAGAGCACACGCTAGGGCCACAGCTTGAATGGAAATACTGGGGTTTGTGCTTTCCTCTGTTTAGGAAGGAATTGTGCCAGCAAATTTCTTGTTCCTTGCACCACCTCTAAAGTCTGGTGCAAAATGACTTCCCAGCAGTATCAGAAAGGTAGGATGTGCTCCCAGTTCTGAGGATTGTCTCAAATAAGGCATGATATTTGGTGTTTCTAACCTAAATGGTGTTAGGTCCTCGATTAGAGTCAACTTGTAGTCACCTACTCTTCAGTCCCTGACTTACACTTGGCTGTTAAAAGCTACAGATTTTCCTGCAGAGCTGTCAAGTAAAATGGCTCATGAAACAATGCCAGAGAACTTAATATGGGCTTATAAGCCTCTTTGGATAGGCTTGTGACTGAAGCCTTGATTTACAGCCTTGCTTGTGATGCAGACATCCCCTTCAGATCTGTTTTTTCCATTTCTTATGTAGTTCTCTTGTTGTTACTGCGCTTGCAGATGGTTTCCCTTGTTTGAGGAGATGGAAACACACATGCACAAATGCTATGTAGTGATATAATGAGGCTGTTGATAATAAAGCTATCACCTTCACAAGCCTGGAAGATGATTTGGATTGAGGCAATGGACCCAGATGCCTGTGAGCTCCATCTTCCAAGACAAGGAGAAGTGTGTACAAGGTCTCAGGAGCAAAGGGCCTGAAGGTAAGCCCATCACTGACTACAGACAGGCTTACCTTCAGGCTCCAGTAAGAGGTCAGGGAGCAGCCTGGCAACGGCAGTATCTCTGTCTCTGGAGAACGTTTGCCTTTTCTTCTTCTTGAAACAATCTTGACATCATGAAGTACAAAAAATCACAATTTGTTGTATTAAACATGTGCACGTCGTGGTTACACGTACTTCATGACCTGATGTCTCTTCCCACATCATGCCTAGGGCAAACAGCAGGTCACAGTGATTGGTGAGGGGTGGAGGAGGACAATTGCTGTGCCAAAGTGGGAGCCAGGCTGTCCTGTGTCTGTCTGCTGGAACAGGAGCCAGCCTACCCTCCCAAACCTGGCTCTGCTTTACATCCAGCCTTCTTTGTGGTTCCTGCTGCAGTGGCAGCTGTGTCCTGTATCAGGCACAGGACAAAGCACCTGCTGTGAGAAACATCAAGAAAGAACAGCATTTTGAAACTCTGTGCTGTTAAAAACTGCTCAGCTGTAATCTAGAAAGGTGCAAAGGGACCCTGTCCTTTAGGATGAAAAGCACAAGGCAACACAAGGCACAAGGGCAGCCTGGAGAGAAGAAATATTGTCTTTCATTGACGTTTCTGGGTGAGTCATTCCCCCTCGGTCTGACTCAGCACCGAGCACTGCCACACTCCCCAGAACATCTCCCAGCTCACAGCAGCCACTGCCCAAGGGGAGAGCCCCTGCTGGCTCTGCAGGGCACCCTGGTGGCTCAGAGGGTGCCTTGGCCAAGCAGCTGTGCCCGGGACAGTGGCTCTGACCCTGACCTCCCTCTGCAGCCGAGCGCTTGGCGAAGTCTTGCTGACATCTGCCTGAAGCCCGGGTTTTCTGGAATTTACTTGAAAAGCTTAATAGCAAAATGCCCAAATGAGACAGGAAAATCTTTCTGTGATGTGTAGACTGCTGCTGCTCGTTCCAGGTGCTGATCTAGATCTTTCCCATTTGCTGGGAGAGGCTGTCTGCAAACTTCTGCCCATCTCCCGAGCAGCAGGAGCGGCTCCAGCTCTCGGGCTCTGCCGTTGCCATGGCTTTGCCCCAGTGTGAATGAGATCACAAACTGGCTCCCTGCCACTGCATATGGGTTTTTGTGAGAACTGAATTATGCTTGTCATTGTTTGCTTGGGTGGTTTTTCCCCAGCAAGCCTAGGAGTAGCACTGCTCAGAATATCCTCACCTTGAGGAAGATGTGGTGTTGATGTTTCCTTTAAAAGGGAAGACAAAAGGAACTAAAATGAAGTAGAGAACCAAACAGTCCCTAAATTTGGACACCATGTCTCAGGGTGTATTTTCAGTGGTTTTGTCTTTAGTGGCATGTTTAATAACTTTTGTTAGCACTTGGCTAAACAGAGGGCTGAGAGGCACAAGGTCCAAAATCAGCTCTCCAGATCTGCCACCAGTAATCTGGATAGCTGGGGGTAAGTGGCTGAATCTTTTGATGCTGATGCTTCCCTTAAAAAAAACAAACAAACAAACAAACAAACAAAAAAAAAAACAAAAAAAAACCAAACAAACAAAAACCCCAAATAAACAAACAGCAAAAAAACCCTGTATGTAATTTTTCTATTTTGGCTCTTTAGATGGTATTGATGAGGCCCTGGTATGGCTCTGCAGCAGCCCTCTAGCAGGAACATCTCAGGCAAAATCTGCCTGATATCTAAAGTGCCAAGGGTACAAGTAGAGGTAGGTGAAGTAGGTATAGGCTCAGCTGCAGGAGACATATTTGATGTGCAAAGAAATTTTTCTTTTCCCTTATCCACCTGGCTTAGGTGGCTGGGAATATTTTTCTAAAGAGGACTTTTCCTTTCCATTTTGTTTTTTATAGCACTTATGTACTGTATGCAGTACATATCATACGTGCACAACATTCAGAATGTGTATGCTGTGAACTAAATCATTGGACTGTCTGAACCAAAACTACTCCTTTTAACATGTTCCAATATCTTCTGAAAAAGTTAAAATCCAAATATATTTCTAAATGTTGCACCTTTAGAATTCTTTATGTGAGGACGTGTCTTCTCGTAAGAGAGTTATTTTTTATTTTCACCATCCTTTTATGGAGGTTTAAATTATCTAGAGTTATTCAATAAAACCCACAAAATTGCTCTTTACACAATTACTCAGAGAGAGTGTTCCATTATGTGACAGTCACACAGTCACATAATATCCCTTTCATCATAACTTTCTGCTGCTTTTTCCCACTAAATGTCTGAGAAAGTAAGACAAGTTCAAAATATTCCAGTGCTCCTGCTGGCTGGGGTGCTGCTGATGCCAAGGGAGAAATTCTGGATATTTCTGTGTGGTCCAGAGAAGCCTTTTTATTAGGATAAATAACGTGGATGTGCCTCACCACCCTAACCAGGATTCTCTGCCCTGACTTACTTTCATAATTTCAGAGCCTCTGATTTCCTTTCTATCCTGAGCACTGACTTTCTGACTTTCATATGAAAAAGGTGATGATGGTGATGATGCCAAGCACTTGAGACAGACTTAAGTCTAAGGAACTTGGTGGATTTTGAAGAACACTTACAGGTGTGAGCTTGAGGGACTCAGGTTTGGAGTCTAGTCCTTATGGGTCCAGTAATTCTTGGATCAGACTCTTTGGTCTCTCTGTGTCTCAGTTTCCAGCCTACAAAAGAAGGAAATTTCCCCACTGGCTTCAGCAGTGGGGTGCTGTGAGCATAAATGTTAAAAATCATGAAGCACTCTAATTCCGTGGTAATGGAGGCTCTATAACAAGGATGGGCAGAGAGCAAGAAAGATTTCTAAATGGTGCAATTTAGTTCTTGGAATCTCATGAGATGGAGCCACCTCATTTGATGGTAAAAATCAGAAGTTTCACTGATTTGTTGAGAATCAGCCTGGTTGAAAATTTTGCAGATGTTTCTATGATTAGAGCTTCCTAGACATGAGAAGAAGACTTTTCCTGTGTGAGCCTGTGCACAGTGCACCAGCAGTGGGAGGATTTCAGAGCTGCTCTCCTCATCCTGGATTCCTGCTGTGCCCGATCAATAATGGCTCAGAGATTTATTAAGTCTTGAAAAGCCCACAGGAAGGAAAAAAGTTGAATGTGTATCTACCCCTGAAAACAAATGGTATTTTATGATACATGAAAGTTTTCTTCATGGAAAATTATGGTTTTACTTTCTATGTTTGCAGGCTGAATGCTTTTCAGCTCAAGAGCCATTAAAGGGTTTGTTGTGCTGATCTGGCTGAATGAATAGTTTAATGATAAACAGTCAAACATGGCAAGAAAATATGAAAAGCTGCAGGTGCAGGTCCCCCAGCAGGGCTCTTTGAAGTCAGGCTCACTCAGGTTTCCCCTGGAATCCCTGTTAAACTGTTTATTTGCTACTCAGGCTGTGGGGAAAGTGTGAACCACATGCATGGGAGCTGTAGGTTGCTGTGAATTTTTCTCACACCACTAATGGAAATTCAGTGCTTGAACCCAGTTGTGAAAGCTAATTTGGTTTCATAATTTTGGCAGAAAATAATGTGTTAGGAGAGCCAAGGTCAGCTTGCCTCGTGATGAAGTGTGTGAGGTCTGAAGAGGCAGTGGGGGATCTCTCCTGTCTTGCATGGTGACTTTCAGCCATCTGCTTAGGAGAGCTTGTCCTCTGCAGTGCTGCAACAGGGCACGGGCAAGATGAATGGGAATGGAGAAAAACTCACCTTGTTCCCCTTCCCCTGAGAAGATACAGCTCCTCACAGCTGCACCCCGGGGCAGAAATGCCACTGCTGGTACCCTGCTGGTACCTCCATGACTATTAAGTTCTCTGAGTTTACAGGGTTTACCCTGTAAACTCAGAGAACTTAATAGTCATGGAGAAGGAAACAAGAACACAAAAGGAAAAGTTCGAACTCACAGAAGGGAAAATTATTTTCTCCTGAAAATTTACATGCAAAGCAGGAATTATTCCTTATTTGAACCAAAAATATGAGGAACGAAGTTGTAATGTGCTTTTCTCTTATCAGAATAGAAAATATTTCCAAATGCACGTATAAAGAATGACACTTTTATTTATTTATTAATGTTTCTTGGAAGAAAAAGAAGGCAAAATATTTTTGGGAGGCTGTTATCAGAATAAAGCACTAAGGGAAGGCTTTATGCTGGATCACATTTCCAGGTTTTTTCATTCTGTAGCTAAGCCAGGTGTTTGGAGTTTTGCTGCCTGCAGAAAACCAAGCTCTCTGCTGTGTGTGGCCTGTGCTGCCTTTGCCTGGCTCCCTGCACTGGCACACCTGGCTCTGCAGAGCTCCTTTCCTCTCCAGAAACAAAAGCCTGCTGGGGTTCCCTGCTCCACAGAGGAGAGCCAGAGGCTAAGCCAGGCTTGAAGGCAGCTCCTCTTTCTTGAATCACTTGCACCTGAATGGAGCTGCCTGAGCATGTGCCAGTTCCTGGGAACTGGGCACTGCCCAGCCTTGGCACCTTACCCTTATTGTTTAGGTGGTGCCTCTTTCTTAGGAGCCATGTTCACTTTTGGCTTTGGGTTGAGAATGTTCTAAGTCTTGAAACTTTCTCTTTTTGATAGTGAAGGATATGTTATACTTAGCTTTTAGTAAGTTTTGAGTTTTTCCATGAACTTTTTATGTGCTATTACTCATAGCAGTGTGTGAGAATACTTGCATGTGTAATGAAAGCCTTTCGGCTCCTTTATTTAATTCAATAAGCATTCATCTAAGAATTAAGAATTTTGTCTCTATATTTGAGAATCTGACTTCATAAATAGCCACCTTTGATATAATCAGGTTTTCATATATCTTCAAGATCAAACCTATCAAATAAATCATGTAAGTCTGTATCTTGTTCCCCAGTTGGCTGTTGATTGAATGTGCTAAATCTAAGCCCTCTCAGGGCCAGAGTTTTGGTCAGAGGCATAAACAAATGCTTCCTCATCTGAGAACAGAAATGTTTGTCACTGGATAAAAGTTAGAAAATATTAAAATGTGAAACCAAAATAGCCAACAAAAACAGAGAAATGTTTTCCTGTATATGTAATTAGAGTTCTGCAGATTGTGGAACCCATCAAGATAAAAGTATTTGCTCCCACTGCATAGGACAGGCAGGACAAATTGGTTGTTCCCTACTCCCTGCAAGTCAGGCTTGTGAATTCAGGTCAGCTGTTTTGTGTTAATTGTGTCTTGTGCTGACAGGTGAGCAGGGGAGAGGGGTTTGGAGGTGCAGACCTCCTGGGCTCTCCCCAGTGATGATTGTCCCCCAGGCAGCAGAGCAGATAATGAAAAACCTGGCAGGGAGGATTGGAAGTGAGAGTGGTGCCGGTTAACCAGTGAGTCATGGTGCAATGCTGGAAGCAGCAGGGTGTTTGCCAGGATGAGTCAGAGAATGGAAGGATAGAGGTACAGGTTCCTGAGACTGGGAGGGGTGGTTAGTGCCTGCCTCAACAGCTGAGATGTGTCCTCGTGCTGGCTGTGCACAGAGGAGGCAGCTGGGGAAGCCTTGGTTGGGACACTTGGCCTCCAAGGTGGCTGGACACCAGCAGGCTCCCCAACAGAAGTGCTGTCACTGCCTTTAGCTTGACCTGGACCTGGGCTGAGATGTTTCCCCTTGGTGAGATGTTTCTACTTCAGACTTGCTTTGCAGCGTGGGGAGAGCTGGCTTGCTCCTGTCTGCAGAGCCAAAGTCAGCTACTTCCCTGGAAAAAGTGGAAAATTCAGAGCAACATGCTGCACGCTTTATCTGCCTGCCAAAATGAAGCTATTGGGAACAGAAAGGCACAAGCCTGGAGGAAGGATGATACAGAAGCAATAACAATGCTGTCTCTGATCCTTCACCACCTCTTTTACAGCCTGGATGCTGACTGATTAGGAATTTGAAGTGCTAGCTTTTCTTGCCCACGTTTCTCTTTGCCATCTCTCCTGTTGTGGTGCAGCACTGAGGTGTTGCCCCTTGTCTCATGCAGCTCCTGATTTTCTCTTTACAGCATGCCTCCCATCAGAGAGGGAAATACTCATTTTCCTAGCCAGTAAAAGAAATAGCAGTTAAGTCAAGATACAGCAGAAATGTGTGTCAGGAAAAACCTTAAAGCATCTCAGATCCCAGTGCTTAGATGCAGTGGAGACCTGTTGGCCAGTGAGGGTCACAAATGATTGTGCAGGATGGGATTGTGCTCAGGATTTTCTTTATCCATGGAGTTCTAAGGGCTATTCTACCTGTTCCACTTCAGCACAGTGACTCCTGGGCCAACACTGAGGTGCTCCAGCTCTCATCCCCTCCCCACTTTCCTCTGGGTTCCTTTGTCAGCCCCTGTACCCATGGTCACAAACATCAGAAATCATCCTTGTCACTCCAGCGCTCAGTGGGTGCAGACTGTTTCCCTTGGCAGAGCTGGGTTCATAAACCAGGCCAAGGGAACTTAATCAAAAGTGGTCTCAAACAGTTTCCCAATGCAGCCATTTGCCTCCTGACACATTCCCTGATTCTGCTGGAAAGGTAAGCTGGGAGACAGGGCCTGAGAGGGCACACAGAGGGTCCAGGGCTGCCTCATCAATGTCTCTGGCTGGAGCTGCTGCTGCTCTCCCTCCCTGTTGCTAAGGAAGGTTTCTAGGGCAAAGGCCCACCAAGAAAGTGAGAATTAGTGAGAGTAAATGCTCAAAAAGGATGAGCTCAATATTATGGGCAGCTGGCTTCTACAGGGGAAATAATCTGCTGGAAAGGAAGAGTGGCTGTCTCAGGTGCTGTGCAGAGCAGGAGGTGCAGCTGGTGTGTTCGTCAGTTTGGCTCATTTTAATGCTGGTAGCCTGTGGTAAATGCAAACCATTAAATGAAATATTGGTTGTGAGATGTTCTCATTACAGGAGTGTTCTTGTAGGATGATGAGCTGCAAGCTTCAGCCACACTTCAAAAACTCTTGCTGTCCTGTAGATGTGTCCCCGTCAGCTGGAGCAGAGGCAAATGGGACTTGAATCCCCTGAGTAAAAATGCTCCAGTTGAAGTGGAACTCTGCACACAAGACATCAAAAAATCTTGGCATCCCTAAGGCTTGCCAACACCTCAGAGCATCCTCCTTGGTGGCCTGGAAGAGTCCCAGAGTGGTGTTGTATTTGCAGGGACCCTCGTGGCAGGGAAGAATGAGGAATCTGACTCCGTGTTCTCAGAAGGATCATTTGTTATTTTGTGACACAATATTATCTCAAAGGATATTAAACTAAACTATACTAAAGAATACAGAAAGGATACTTACAGAAGGCTGAAAAGATGATAATGAAAACTCCTGACTCTCTCCAGAGTCCTGACACGGCTTGGCCCTGACTGGCCAATGAGTGAAAACAACTCACAGCAGAATCCAATGAAACAATCACCTGTGGGTAAACAATCTCCAAACACATTCCAGATGAGCACAACACAGGAGAAGCAAATGAGATAAAAATTGTTTTCATTTTTCTCTGAGGCTTCTCAGCTTCCCAGGAGAAAAATCCTGGGCAAAGGGATTTTCAGAGAATGTGAATGTGACAGAGTGGTGCTGGTCTGTCCTCTGCGTGTGCTGCAGAAGGACTTATGTCCCATCCCTTGTCCTCTGGGCTATCAGTGGTACCACCAGTGGTGCCACTGGGCTCTGAGTCTGGTGTTTGGAGCACTCCACAGGAGTGACTCTCCCACGCCTGCCCAGGTTTGAACACAGAGTATCTCTTCTCAAGAAAGCACTTTCACCCTGTGCCAGCTGGAGGCACAGAGCTCCTGCACGTGGGCCCATGCCCTGCCAGTGGAGGCAGGTCACTGGGAGAAGGTTACAGAGAACAAAAGGACACTTGTCCTTCTCCATGGTGGGCATCACATCCACATTCAGGGGTTTGGTTCATCTGAGGCTGGACCTGTCTGCTGCAGCTGTAACTCAGAGCAAGGACACAGTGGCTGACTGGCAGATGGGGACGTGTGGAGTGGCTGCCTGGGACAGCAGGAGGACAGCAGCCTTGGTGCAGGAGGGATCCTCCAGTGCTGCAGCCAGAGCTGCGTGGGAGATCACCCCAGGGAGTGGGGTGAGCCCCAGCAGGGTCAGTGTGCTGCACTGAGGGCCAGCAGAATGTCTGGTTATCAGATGTTATGCATGGAAAATGAGCAGATCTGGGCTCAGAAACAGGGCTTCATCCAGCTGGATGGCCCTTGCAGGCTGTAGCTAACCTTGTATCAATGGACCATCACTTATAGTTTCTCACTGAAGTGGGACTTCTGAGATTGAGGATTGCTTCTTGACAGAAGGAATGTGAAATCTCATGCTACTGAAACCAGTTTTCCTTCTTCAGCTATTTCTCAGTGCTGTTGGTCTCCCACTTTTAACACAATTTAAATTTGCTGGGGGAAAAAGGTATTATAAAATGGTATCTGCTATGTCCTGTGGCTGCTCTGATTGCCTGTAGCCTGCCTGCCCTTCCACGCAGCTCAGGATAAGCTGCCAGTTTCCTTGTGTGGTACTGCTCTGGTTTTCTTTCCTTCTGCAAGCCTATGGATGGTGCTGCTAATTCACTGAAGACATGAACCTGGCCAGAGGCTGGCCCACTCCTTGCTCATGGAGGCAGAGTAAGAGGATTAAACTCTTGAGGTTAGATGAATGACCTGGCAACTCTGCCCAGCATTTCTATCTTGCTCTGCGGTGAATAGATGGTGGCTGGCCTTTGTGCAGCTGATTAGAAGAAAGTGGTTAGAGAAAAACCTGCATTAATGCCAGCTGCTATTTTTGGTCTGTGTGATGAGAGAAACACCAACTCTGCCACTGTGCCTGCCCTCCACCCCTCCCCAGCTGGAGGATGGAGGGAGGCAGGGGCGAGCAGAGCCACAGGGGCTTCCCCACCCACCCTCAGAGCTGCAAGTCCCCCAGATTCTCTGTGATCAGAAATATCCCTGCGGCCGAGCCCCTGTGCTGGTGTCCCTGCCCTGTGGTGCCAGACTGCACTTTTGGGGTTGGAAGCCTTGAATCCCTCTGGTGCTCAGCCCAGTGGTCTCAGCACCATCGTGTAGACCCAGCTCAGCCCCCACCCTGCCATGCTGGGGAAGCTTCTCCCTGTCCCAGCTCAGTCTGTGCTGTGAGGCTGCACTGCAGTGAGCAGTGGCTGCAGGCTGTCCCTGCCAGGACAGGGGCTGGGCCAGCACAAACCTGGCCAAACTGAACCTTAGGGACAGATGTGCTGTCACTTTAACATTGCCTTCAGCAATGTAAGGGTTGTTTGCACTTTAACTTGAAGGCTAAATACACTTCAAAGCTAAACTGGCTTTAGCTAAGTTTTTACATACCTTGTACTGCTCAGAGGCTTTCTTTCACACACCTCTTGCACTGCTGCAGAAATAACCACACATTCATGAGCATGGTCTCAGGGACACAGACCAAGGGCTTCTTCTTTGCTGTGGGGTCAGGAAAGAGATGTCACACTCATCTCACATTGCCTCAACATTACCTTGCCACAAGATAAATCCTTGTAGAGGGAATAATTTTCTTAAAGTTACAAAAGACTCCCTTAAAATGCGCATCCTACTGATTCCTCATGCTCTTGGATGCTCAGACTTGGAAAGGCTCAACTCAAATCCAAGTGGAAAGGTTGTTGGTGGGAAGCACTTGGCAGCGTGTTGGTTTTTAAGAGGTGCAATAAACCACTCTAGTGGTGTGCCAATCCTCCAAACTGCTCCACGGGATGAGGACAGATACTGCATCCATGGTCTGGGCTCTAATCTTTCTGACATCTTACCCAGACATGCTTACCACAAAGAAGAGTTACACTTTTTTAATAGGCATTATTCATAATTTAAAGCTGTAGCTTAAAGACATTACAGCCTGCTGCCAGAGCTGTGATGTATAGTCTGCAGAGGTTTACCCCCCTATTAGATATTACTGCAGAAGTGACTTAAACCTCCTCCCTCAGTTAAACAATTCTCTAAATGTCATCACTGTTTACAGTATTAGCAGAGCACTCAGCAATGATGATCTGTGCTCTGACAGCCTGGGAGCCCCTACAAGCAGCAGCAGATTTACACTTTGCTGAAAGCTGGCTCATTATCTGCAGCAGCAAAACTCCTCTCATAAATAGTCTGGTGTACTCAAGCTGCAAATGGAGTTTGTGTAGACTGTAATAAAATCTACTTCCTGAATGCTCTCCTAGGTGTTTTAGCACCGATTTGTTCTCCTTCCACACCGTGAGGGCTCCAGCTGGCAGCCAGAGGCACTGGTGTGTGGCACAGGCTGGGGAGCTGCAGTGGGATGGGCTCATGGCCACACAGCAGTGTCACAGAGAAAAGGGCTCAGGGCTGCCACAGCAAAGCAGGGCCACTGTGCATCTGCTTAACGGGTCTGCAGCAAATTGGGTGCTCCAGGCACCTCCCAGCAGCCTTGCTTTCAGCTGTTATGGCCAGACTGCTTTTCTAACTGGGTTTCTCCTAATCCTGACTGGCTTCAGCTGGGGATATGCCATGCTACCTCATGTCCACACACACACACACGCACACACACACACGCGAGGTTGTTAACTGCTAAAGCTGCTATTCCTGTTACACAAGTTGTTCAGATTTCCCTATGTCCTTCCCTGGATGTCCATTCAGAGCACTGAGTTCTTTGGTCTGATTATGTATTAGATGAAATAGTTTTTCCTTCCATCAGCTCTGTGTTTGCTGTTTTTCATGTCATTGATTGCTCGTGTGCTCTGAGATGGGAAGGACAGGAGCTCCTGATCTGCCTTCTCTCTGTTCTTCCTGACCTGCTGTGCTTCAAGTTTGTTCTTTCTCTTCTGTTGTTTGTCTCCATTTTCTTTTTTTTTTCCTCCTCAAGTTCCTGATCTGGAAAAAAAGCAGGCAGCAGAAAATGCAAGAGGGGGAAGATCACTGCTGTTTACAAGAGCTAAAGCCTCTCTAGCATCAGTCACAGAGGGGTTTCCTGGGTAATTGAGGTAAACACAATCCATTTGGGAGGGCCTTTTTCCTGTGAGACCCATTGCTTCTGGGTAGACTTGGCCTCTTCCAGTCTCCAAGTGCTGAAACACCCTCCAGTCCCTTCTGTCATGGGGCTTGGGGATCTGCTGCCATGCCTTGTCCTGCTGGGACAGGAAGGTGGCAGAAAGCCCTGTGGCAGTGAGGCTGGTTGGGTACAGCAGGAGCAGCCCATGAGATGTGCTGGAGAGGCAGGGATGTGTGGGGCAGGGGGGTGTGACAAGCCCCGTTTCCTGCTGTCCTTCCAGATGACCACCAGACACTGTGTTGGTGTTCCTACAGCTCTGGTGCCATGGAAAACGCTCGCTTCCTGCTGTGTTGGTCAGTGCTCCTGCTGAGGGGTTTGTGTGTGGAACAGAAGGCACAGGTCCCAGCATCCATGCCTGGCTGGGTAGCACAGGCAGTCCCAAAAGCTCTCAGAGAGCCCCAGGGTGGGAAACCTATCACCCAAGCAATTCAGAGTGGCATGAGTAGCCCTTGGAAAAGAGCTCCAAAGAACAGAGAGAAGCCAGAAATGCCTCTGTCTTTCCATTAGCACCAGGAAACAGTCCCTGGTGGTTGCACAGCTTGGGTGCCTTACAAATGAGGCTCCCTTTGGCTGATGGGCTGTGCTGGGGAGAGCTGGGACCCCAAGCCCACCTTCCTGAAACAAAGCAGTGCTGCACTGTGAATGACTGGAAAATTTTTCCTTGTCCTTTTTTCCTGTGTGCTTGTGAGTGCATAGCACCAGAACCTCTCAGCAGCTCTCACCCATTTACCAGCAAGGAGCTGCTGATAAAGCCAGAGTACCCTATGGAGAAGGGCTGGCCCTTGGCTCCATTGTTTGTAGCACAATGCTTTTCATTCAACAAGAAATGCACAAGCCAGTTATGGTTCAGCTAATCTTACTGATCTTCTTTTAATTAATCCCTCTCAATGGAAGTTCATTTCCACTTGCACAATCAGCCTGGCAAAGGCAGATACTCCTGCAGGAAGAAATCACCCCAGCAGAAAAATCACTCTTGAGATCAAGCCTGGGAGGCATGAGACAAACAAGCAAACCAGATGTACAGAGATAACAAAAGAGGAAATTGAAAAACAGTTTATGCTGCTGTCTCTCCTAAGTTGGCTCAGTTGTTCTGCATGTGTGACTAATGTTGCAGAGGCAGCTGCTGCTGACAAGAGCCAGCATCCCATCAGGACTGATGCAGCCCCAGCCAGACTCTGCACATGCTGGAAAACAGCAGGAGATGGAGATGGCTGCTGGGGGCCTCTGAAGTGACCACAGAGGCTGGCTGCTTTCAGCTCTGTTGCTTTCCAGTGAGCCTCCTTTAGGCTGTACCTCCCTAGCTGCATGTGGAGCTGCTCCTGGGGCTGTGTCAACTCCCCCTGGGCACCTGTAAGAGTCCTGCAACAGCTACATTGGTTTTACTGAAAACTTGAGCAATGTTTCTATTTTAAATACAGGAACATAACAAAATCCTTTCTAGGTTTGTGGAAAGGGTTTGGAACTTAACGCCCAGTTAGGGCAGATTTTAACACAAGATTTAAAAGCTTAGAAACATCATTAGAAATGGGAGGGAGCTTTAGAGCTTTGCCTTAGGGACAGGACATATTTCACAGACATGGTCTCTAAAGACCCATACAAGGTCTGGGAGATACTGATGGCAGTGGTGGACTCCCACTGAGCTCAGAGCAGTCAGATTTTTGCCATTAATTTCTCTGTAGGCATTAACACAGCACAGCTAGCAATGGGATAATGGGCTCTGCTACAGCTCTGCAAAAAGTGAAACCAGAGTGTAGTAAAATGTAATATTTCTCAATAACAGCAAATACTCTGAATTGGGAAGGTGCTATAGATATTGCAGAAACATTTGGTAACTAATTGGCCAGAGTACTTGTGGATACTTTTAGAATTTTCCTCTGCTAGAAATGGAACTGAAAAGACCAAGGCTGATGCAGTTATAATCCCATTTCTGTATTTACTGTGCTCTATGACCTCAGGCAAGAGCTGATCAGCCAGTTCCTGACTGTGCATGTGTTGCAGAGCATCGTCTCTCACTCAGCCTGCACCTCTCAGACATCTCCTGGGGTCAGGGTGGGCTGCAGCACTGTGTTCAGGCAGACCAGGAACAGGCCTGTGCACCTCCTGGACTGCTGTGGACCCTTTGCAGCAGCCCCCAGACTCCCAGATGCCATTTCCTGACTGCCAGCACAGGCAGACTGGTGCAGGTGGGGTGTAGGGAGCCCGTGCTGAAATGGGGAGCAGCACTGGGGGTCCCAAGGTGTGGGTGAGAAGAGCTTTTACTCCTGGGGGACATGGGGGAGCATGGCTGGAAAAGCTGCCTTGGCAGTGCAGAAAGCTCACCCTGTGGATTTGGGTTCATCTTGGGTGTGGCAAAGAAATCAGCAGTGGAAAAACCTCCAGAAATTTCTGGAAAGCCTGCAGCTATCTGTCTTTAAAGGTAACACAGCCTGCTTCCTCTTTGCTGGCTCATGTTTGCTGCACTGCAAACTTGGCATTCTAAAGGCAGGTGAGGAACATGGGGACCAGTAACTGGACCAGTGTGACAGAGCAGGGACAGATGTAAAACCTTCCAGGTCAGGGTAGCCCTGGCAAACGTGCCACCACCCTGCTGGGTGCCCTGCTCCAGTGAGAGGGGATTCAGCTCTGGGCTTGGAGGAGCTGATCAGGTGCCCAGGAAAGGGGGAACTCAGCTAAAGGGTGAACTCAGCTAAAGGGTGAGCTCAGCTAAAGGGTGAGCTCACCTAAAGGGGCCATGGGCAAGGGCAGAGAAGGGGAGGGTTGTGTTCCCCTTTGGTGGACCCAAAGCTCTGGCTGGTTGCTCCTCCAGCTCTGTGAGCACACAGGAGATGTTTCACCAGAAATTCCCTTGGGAATTGCTTCATCTGACAGATACCTGCACACACACACAGACCTCCTGCAAGGGCTGTAGCACTGGGTTAGACTCAAGAACATTCTTTGCAGACACAGGAACCTGACTCTGATTCATTTATCTCATGACAGTGTTAGCATCAGAGCTGCAGCAATTTCAGGTTTAAGGAAGATCCACCCTCTAAGTAAAAGAATAATTTACATTGAAGTAGCTAATTGGCACCTCAACACTTGAATATATCCACTTACAATTGCATTTGGTGTTAGAGAGTATTATGTGAGGTAGCTAATGACACTGTCTTCCCCTTTGAGCTTCCTGTGATGGGCAGAAAACCATGCTGCAATGAGAGGGCTGGTCTCTGTAAATTGCTTGCTAAATTGAACTGGATTCTCGAAATTAACTTTAAAATTCAGTTGAACTGCTCTCCCAGAACTGCGAGGCTGAAAATTATATCAAAATCTAAATGACATGTGAAGAATGCAAACTGGCTGGTTCTGGGGAGCAGAACTGCAGCTTTTATATGCTATCATCAGAAATGGCCCCTAACAGACTTTTCTGGAATAACAATACCTCCATGATGGGAGGATACCTTATTCTGGATGCGGGATATTTTGCATCAGGCTGTAGTTGTGTCTCAACGTATTTATATGATATTTAATTCTCCACTAATTCTCTTGCCAGAAGGAATACAGAAAGCCTCTTACAGATGCTATTGGCCACAGAAATGCTGAAAAGAAGATCCTCTTTTCTGCTTTCTAGCTTAAGAGAGGAGAATGGTATTTTCTTTTCTTGAAACAAGATTTTTTTATCCTGAAAAATGAAAGTGTCCTTTGAGTAAAGCAGTCTGCAGATTCCTGAACAGGTAAAAGCCCTTAGAAGCTAAACAGAAAGGGAATTTTCAGAAGAGAATATAGTTCATTTTATGTTCAGATGGTTCTTACCTTCAGTTTATTCTTCATTTTTATAGAAGAGCTTTAAGAACAGCTTCAAGAGCTGTATAAAAATTTGTGTTGTGTGAAATGAAGTGTTTGGCGTTCGATAATGTTTGGATCCATGTAAGTGTTGGAAAAAACGTAGCAGGGATAGACCGTAAGTGCATCTGTCCTTACATGGCCCCAGCCACGGCCCCCTGTGCTCCCCAGGCTTGAGGATCAGGCTGATGAAGACAAAAACCTTTCAGAGCCTGCCCAAAGACAGTGCCTGTGGCAGGGGAGGGCAGGGGAGCTCTGCCCAGCACAGCTGGGAGCAGCCCTGTCCCTGGGAGGGCTCCCCTGCACCTCCCCAGCCAAGGTCCAGGCTTGTCCCAAGGTGCCCCAGCTCCTGGGGACTGCAGGGGTGGCACAGGGCCTGCAGGACAGTGGAGAGGCATGCCCTGCCCATTTACAGCAGGTTATAAATGCTCAGGGGGGTTTCAGGAGGCACATGAGCACGTTCCTGTGGGGCCCTGGGAATCACTGATGGATCTTCACGGAGACCTCGGGCATTTCGTCCCTTGGCTCTCCTCTTGCTTGGGTTGGGGAAGGTGGTTCTGCCACAGCTGTGCTCCCACAGCCTGTCAGTCCTCTGCTGCCTCTGGGGCACAGGGCACAGAGGCTCTGCTGGGCAGGGACTGGTGCTCTCCAGAGATCTGGCTGCACATGGAGCTGTCACACACTCAAACAGGACTTAGGGGACATCGTTTATCTCCATGTAATTACTGGCCTAGATGGCCAAACCTCTGTACTCAATGAAGGCAGCAGGGCTGCAGTAAGTTACCCCAGTACACAGTGTGGCTCTTTATAAGGAAAAGCCAACCCCAATGTTTTCTTAGCTTTGCCAAGGCACAGCAGCCTGGGAAGATGAGCTGTTTTAATGGAGGTGCCCAGTTTTAGGCAGCCAAATTGTTTCACAGTTCCAATAATCATAATATTTTTAGGAGAGCAGCATCCCTGGCTTTAGTTTCTTTTGCCAGAAAATGGAGAACTAACAGACACAATGAGGAGCCTTCCTTGTGAGAAAGTCAAGCTGAAGACCTGTCTCCAGCTGCCCAAGTCAGATCTGGTGGCAGAAATGGTCCCCTACACCTCATTCCTAACCTGTGAATGTCCAGCAGGGTCTTCCCTGCTCTCCTTCCGTATTTTCTCCTGTCTGTAGCAGCGCTGCACTAAAGCACCTGCTGCTTTGTGCATCTCAGTAGTCTTTGTTAAAAGGGGGGTAAATCACTGCAGTGCCTGTGCTCACCCAGCAAGGCTTTAGAAAGCTGTGCACTCCTTCTTCCTAGGCTCTTGAAAGATGTAAAGTAAAAAGGTCAAGCTATAAATCCAACTTTGTACTCATAGGATATGTAGGAGGACAAATAATCATATCTTGTCAGGCAAATGACTCTTTAAATTATTTCCATCTCCACACATAGAAAGTCACAGCTTCTGAAATGTACAGCTCAATAGGTGAAATGTGCAGCTTGCCTAGAATTGCAGTACATCTATTTTCAGGTGCCACAAAACACATGTTCGTCAAGAAGGCTATTAAAAAATTAATTTCCTAAAGACATCAGCATGAGGCTATGGAGGAGATCAAGTACTGGGTAATGAATTTCACAGGCAGCATAATGTGCACTATAAAAAGGTGAGCTATGAGGCAAAGTCATTTCCTTAGGAAAAAGGCAAGTGTCTCAATGGTCTTGGCATAGGATAACTATATTCTACTTTATCTCTGCAGTTTGATATGTAAACTCTCTATTTTTGAAAGGTCACTTCCTTTTTATATTTATAGAACACTCTGCTTTTGGCTGCTTCTTTGGAGAGGTGCTATAGGGCATGAGTTAATTTAAAAAATACCCAAGCCAAAGATGAAGTTCCACTTTTTTTTCTCATTCTGGATATTTAAGCTGTAGGAGCTGGTCAGCAAGAACTTCACCCACAATAAAATAGATCCAGAATTTATAAAGAAGATGATTAAGCTACGCTTGCTGACTCATGCACTAAGATAAGTCAGGAGGATGGTAAATGGAAGAAAAGGAAATTACACAACCTGACTAACAAATGAGTTAGCCAAGAAAGTAACCACTGAGGTGTCAGCTCAAAGACAGAAGGCTCCCAAAGCCTGAGGTTGCCCAAGGGAATGCTGATCTTCAGGCAGTCTCCAGTCCCATTTTCCCCAGATGATTCCATTATTCTGCAGCATGGCCAGGCTCCCAACTATCATTTATCTTCCTTGTGGCACATGGTGGTAGTGAGGGACAGGGATGGGAGGGCTCCCCAGCCTCATTCATCTCTTGGCTTTGGAGAGCACTTCAGTGAGCATCCAGTATTAGGTTAAAAATGCAACTGTTTCCTTTAGCAGGGTTAATGAAATAAAGCTAATCACATTTTCTGGCTGCCTACTTGTGAACCAGATGGATGGGAAAAGGTGTTTGAGCAAGTATTGACTGTACTGAAATTTTCTTGGAAGGTTGTCGTCAAAATATTGTTCCTCAGGAACTTGATCTGCCTGCCGCAATTTATCTTTGCATATTTTTAATATCCAAATTACTTACCATCCCTTTTGTTCTTGTATCTGTGCCTGAAGAGTTTTCCCATTTTTCAGAGTTGTTGCTCCAGCCTGTTTGGAAGGCTGGTGGGGAGAGCTGAGGGGGATGTGTAAGTAGCACCCTAGCTTGGAGCCAAGAGATTTGGAGCCTGGTGTGGCTCTCTGTGCAGGAAGCAGTGACCAGCCCCACAGGGGGCACATTGCTCTCACCTGAAGGGACTTCGTGGCCACAGCAGAGCTGAAGAAAACCAGAGTTCTCTGTGGCTTCCCCTGCAAAGTGGTTTGTTTGACTACACAGCAAACCATATGCTTGAGCTGTACATTTGTCACTGTATCTCCAGGTGTTTGCACTGCTGTGCCTGACTGTCCCCACCTGGGAGGGGGACATGGGGCAGCCAAGGCAGTGCCATGTTGTACTAGGACACGAAATGAACCACACACATGCTGGAATGTCCAAGGCAAAAGAGCATAGTTTATTTCTGACTCCAATATTTATAGATTTTTAAAAGTGATCATGGATTGGAGGATGAAATTGCCACCTCTCTAGCTACACTAGTTAAACCAACAGTCTATCAAATTTCTCTTCTTCTGGAAAGGAATGTAAAACAATTATTTACATAAACGTGTGTGAGAAACTCCATTACAAAAATGTAAACATCAGAAGGCTTAGAAGAACTTAGGGTGACAGTGCCAAGCACTGCTCTGTCCATGGTGGAGGATTCTGGTTCCTGTTCCACATCTTCCCTGGGCTGGGAATGAGCTTCAGCTTTAAACCAGCCTTGTTGTGTGGGATATCACACAATTTCCTGGCACAGGAGCAAACAGCACCACGCAGCACAGAGCTGGGTGAAGGTGTTGGATCCACCTGCGTTGGGTCAGATAAGACTGATGCAAAAGGTGTTGCCAAAAGGGGAAGCAGGCAGTGGCTTTGAACTCTTGTGCAGCACCAGAAAAGTGCAGTGTTCTGACCCTAAAAGGAGCAGAGGAGAAACAGCATGAAATAAAACAAAATCAGTGGTTTTGTAATAAGTAAAAGAGTAACAAGTGATAAAGGTTGGGGATTTGGCGCCTTTCCTTTTTTTCTAAGTTTTTTTCAGTTGTGTCATTTTATTCCTCTAGAATAAAAATATCCATAAACTTTTCCCTGCAGATAAAAATACTATGGATGAAATATCTCCTTTGTCACAAGGAGAAGGCTCAGGAGCACAGAAGACAGAACATCTTGGCATTAGAGCAGCCACTGTGCCCCAGCTATTTGTAAGTTTGTGTTACTGCGGTTGCACTAGCTTCAGACCGTGCACTCTGAGTGAGGAGAGGGCCAGGGGGCTGGCATTTTTTAAATAGAAATTAGAAAGTAAACAAAGTTTCTAATTTAAACAAAGTTCAGCCTGACTATTGCTTAGGGGAAAGCAAAGTCTGAGGCCGTGGGTGAGACTAAAACCTCATGAGTTTGCACAGTAACATTTCTCTTGGCTAAATTACCCAGTAGAATATGGTGGTAGTTGCAGACTTACATACAAAATAAAATTTTCCAATCTAGGCTTTTTTTTCCTTAGCCTCTTTCAGTGTGCTAGTCACCATCTAAAAGTTTCTGCCTTGTTGCATTCATGTTTGTAAGAAAAAAAATCAATTGATTGTGTGTTGGATCTGAGTAAATTTACCCTTGCAGAAAATAGTTTTCCTGTCAGATTATATTTCCATCCCAAAACTTACTTACAGGGATTTAACATGTCTCCTGTTGTTATGCTAAATGAGTGACAAGCAAGGAATGTTGGGGGTTTCCCCATTTAATGATTTGTGTTTGTTTTTACCTTTTTCTGTGTGTATATGCTGTTGTTGGCCTGGCTCTTACACACTGAATAGGGAGCACAAGAAGATCTAAGTGGTTTGTTGTGCTGCTATGACATTTATCAGCGGGTGGCAAAACATGTAGCCATGGTAAAAATGTGTTTCTTTGCAGAAATGATATGTTGCATCTCATCCAAGCAGTCTCATGCCTTCTCTTAGGTCAAAGAGGAGAGAGAAAAGTGGGGATGGGAGGTTTCTTTTTGTGTTCAGGCTCAAGATACGTACAATGTGAAACTAAATGGCATCGAAAATTTGAGCTAGGAAAAAAAATCCACTTAAAGGATGTGTGATTTTGGAAAGAGTTTTAATAGACAATAAAAAATGACCATATGTTTCACCTGGGGATCTCAACAGGCAGATGCTGTGCCCCTCCTTTCTGTGTGTTGGCATGAGCTTAGGGCTAGAGGAAAATAACCCAAAAATGCTTTCCCAAGGTGACCCTGAGCTAAGTCCTGTCAGGGAAGGATCCCACTGTCTCCAGTAGATGAGGTGTCCCAATGGTGGTGACTGTAGAGCAGTAGGAAAACTGCCCTGATGTGGGTGACCCCCTTGAAAAACGTGCTCAAATTTGCATAAACTCTTAGTTCTCATTAAACATTTAAATGGAGTGGCACAAAATGCACTCCACAGCTACACCTGAGTGGATTTACTCTAACTTAAGCAAGAAGCCAAACAAACCCAGTGGACCCAGAGTTGCTGACATAATCAGGGAGACACGGAAGTGGAATAAAGCCCATCATTTCTTCTAGATCCTGTCTTGGATCCTGTCCTCATCCAGCCCAGAGGACCTGGAGGCTTCGTGGCACTCCCACCAAGGCACTCCATGAGTAAAGCCAGGTAAAGCATGGGGCTCTACTTTCAGGCTGATGCCAGGAAGGGTTTTGGGAAGCACATCAGTGAGCAGCAATTGTAGGGGCTGGGCAGTTGCCAGCAACCCCTTTTTAAGATCTCCTTCCCCGGGTGTGTAGGACCTGCCTTGCTCACAGGCTGCAGGCTTTTGTCTTGGCAGAGCTCTGCACTTTGGACCATGACATTACACAGCAGATCTGCTGAGCGGCTGTGGGGAGCTTCTAAAATAATTGTGCCATAGTTGTTCACCGGGGTACATTACATTTGGAATCAGAGGTCACTTTCCTTTCTTTACAAGGGAAAACATTGCAACTGAACCTGTAATTTTGAGTACACTAATTCCAAGACATTTGCAGATACCAAGTGGTTTCCTGGAATAACAGCCTCTCTCAAGAGAAACGTCAAATGCAATTAATCAGCCACATTTAGAGCTCTGCTACATCTACAAATGAATTATTAATGACCTCAAATGTTTTTGAATGATCCAAAAGTCAGGAATAACACAGCTCTTCAGCTAATCACCTCTGATTCAGGGCTTCTCCTCTCCACTTTATGCACTAGAGGCTCTGCACCTGCCTGCTGCTGCTAACTGGAGTTCCTGTAGCTCACATTAACCTCTTTGGAGGCTCCTGGGTAGCTGAACAAACACAGAGTGCAGCTGACATCCAGCTGTGTCTGTATGGATTTGTGCATCACGGAGTAAATAGCCCTGGAGCCTGGGGGAAGGTGCAGGATGCTCCAGGGAATGGAATGCTGCTCCCACACTGCACATCCCGCAGAGCTCCTCTGCTCCTGAGATGCCGGGTGTGACCTGGCTCGTGGCAGATGGGCTGGCTCAGGTGTGTCTGGAGATGCAGGTTTGGATCATTAGTGTTCTTATTAGCAACAGCAGGAGTTGCAGAGTGAAGCTGTGAGACAAAGCACAGCTCAGGCTGCCTGTGCTCCAGCCTTGGCTCCCCTTTGTCATGTTAAGAAAATCATGGCTTATGTCACTTCTCCTGCAAAACAAGTGTCTTGTAAAGTGCTTTGGGAAACAGTTACAACTGTCACATTACATGCAACTCAACCCCCTTCCACTGCACTGTGGAAATACCCTTTTAGAAGGAAATAATTGCTACAATCTCATTTCTCCAGTCGAGGTAATTTGGTTACATTAATTTTTGAATCAACAAGTGTTCTCATTTAAGAGCTCCAGCTGACAAAATAATGGAATCATCAAGAGGCAGATGTAAACAAAGCACTTGCAGTAGCATATGAATTAATGAAAAAAACAAAACAGCATTTACTCTTATGGGTACTAATAAGTGAATTCTAGGGTATGTACAAAGAAGAACTACCTCAGATAGTGAGGAAGGTGCTCAGTAGCTTGATGTATTTGGATAAGATACAGGATTTCTGTTCAATCTGTGTGTGTTGGGGAGGACCTTAAATATGAGGACACAATGAAGCAAGTTTTAGGAGGAAGATTTGAGCAGAAACATTTTCTTTGCTGGACAAAAGCCACTGACACAGAGGGTATAAACCAGCTGCATCTGGGATGCTGTCAAATCATAACACAAAAAGGGAATTAAAAATCTGTTCTTCACTTTGCCTGAGTACAAATTGCAGGGTGGTCACTTTATTTGGTATATAATTATAGTAATAAGCTTGATAGTGTATCTGTTATGGATTATGCATTCTGTGTGCATTATTAACAACATGACTGTTTGTCCCACTGCACCCATAAGGAAAACACAAAGCACAGACAAATGAAAGCAGAAGCAGCCATGGCTATCAAGAACAATTAAGTACTACACAGCCTCTCTGCAGGGGGAGGCTCTGGAGTGGTTTAATGGAGCAGATCTCATGATGGGATGTACTTTTGGATAATGCTGTCTTGCATATTCAGGTATAACTATTGCTCTACTGCAGGAGCCTTGGCTGCATAGCAAGAGGCAGCTATAGCTACCAGGAGAGTGCTGCCTATTTAATATTTTCTCATTTCATTTAATTCCACTATAGAGCTAGAGATGAGTTTGTTAGAAATAAAGCACTTCATAGGGAGATTAGTTGTCTGCTTTCCGTGGCTTGAAGAGGGAAAAGTACTGATGTAACTTAGCTTGAAATCAGCTTGACACTTCCATATAGTTCTGTTAGACAAAGTTCTGTTATTTCAAGCACAAGCCCTCTTTTCTTATTTGTGAAGATGAACCACAAAGTCCCCGATGGCTTGCCACACTGTGAGTGAGGTGTTCTTCTAAAAAGTGATGTAGTTACTCATGCCAAGATTAGGATTTTCCAAAGCTTATTCTTCCACACTGTGTCTGACATACCTGTCCTTTAATGCATAGGTTTCTACTACTGGTTTCTTAGCTCCAAAATCATCCTGGTATCTAAAATTGTCATTGAGCTCTCCCTAGGAGCCTGGAGGCAGCCAAGCAGCTCCCCAGGGCTTTGGTCAGCTCAGGAGCCTGGGAAGCCCAGGGCAAGGGAGTGCTGCAGGCTACAGCAGGAGGGGAATGATGCTAAGCGACTCCCACCTGTCATGTGTCACCACGTGTGACATCTCTTCCAGGTCCTACACATGCCTGGAAAATCAGATATTTTATTGCCTGGTGTGTATTCAAGGAATATAGGCTGGAACAGGGGCTGAGCTCCTGTCTGCTGTGAATGCTCGGGGTAGTGGCAACACTGAAGATGAAGCTTTATTTCTGCACCTTTGTACTTCATTAGACATTGCCAAAAATCAGCCCCACCCCACTTAGCCCAGATGAGCTGCTGCAGAATACCACAGGGAAAACCACTTTTAAACCATAATCCTGGAAATGAGCTGTGCCATGAAAACCACCTCTGACTCACAGAGTTATGCAAGCACATTTCCTTCTGTAAAAGAGCCAGAACCTTTCCAGAGCCCCTACTGCAGGTCATAATAGGAGCTCAAGAGCCATTTCAAGTGTCCAGACAGCGTACTGAATAGTAAAGGTCTTCTGTGTAATGTGACATGCAATGGTCATTTCATGGAGAAGGAAATAATATTTTTATCAGACAAACAAATGCTGTTACAGAGGAGTTCCCTGCCTGCCTTGTCTTGGATCTTGCCTCTTTCTTTGTGGTTGTCAGCCTGAGAGATGGAAGGGACTCATCTGCAGAGCTTCCCAGAGCTCGCCTAGGAAGGTTCCATTTTGTGTTTTTTCCAAGCTTCATCATCCAGCCTGTCCCAGCTGGACAGATCATTTATGTTCCTCCTGCTGCCAAGAGGTACAGATACACCTCTTAATTATGTGAGGCCAAATTTTCAGCTGTAATGCAGTTATTACACTGACTGACTTCAGCAAGCTCTTTAGGTACCCCCTGCCCTTAAGGGTAACACCAGTTGATGTTCTTATGGCCCAGAACACCACAGGTTTATGCTTACAACTTAATTTGTAGGAAAAATAATATATTTCAGACAAGTCAGCTGTAGAAGTAAAAATATGTTTCCAATTAGCATGACTTTATCAAGTGTCACAAAGAAACAAAGTCGATTGTCCAGAAATAATTTATTCATCAACAATAAAACACTGAATAGAAAAAGCCTTGTAAATAAAACTATATATATATATAATGCTTTATTTTTTTATTCGATACTGCACAAAAACCACTACAGACAGTAACAAAATAATCCAATGAATCTTAAAAATTTCAAATTATAATTGTCACTCTTCATTTATCATGTTTTATTAACAATGCAAAGGTCATTTGTTTACATATTATACTTTTACTTGATATCATTCAATTGTTTCTTAAAACACTTGAAGCAATTTGTTGTTTGCCCCATAATTTATAACACAGAAGTATATCAATAAACAATATAACAGCTCTGAGAAAGATATGCAGACTGTTCAATGGTAAATAATCTACCATAGTTGTTTAGTGTGAGAGCAGGAATAAATCACAACTGAATTGGGATAGAAGTCAACACATTGAAGAGAAATAATGCTTGGGGAACAATTACATGTTTTCCATTGCTCGCTTGGTGATGTGATCTCTTTCAAGCTCTGATTTCTCCTGTTTTAGATACTCCAGCACCTTTGCCAGCATATCCTCATCCAGGTACTGCCTGGTTTGTGTGTCATCAGCTTCCCCAGCCATGGAGAGCCTTTTGCTGAGCGAAGCCAGCTTGGCAGCCTCCTGTGGTCCCAGCTGGTTCAGGTGCTCTCGGATGGCCTGCTCCAGGTGCTCCTCTTCCTGCAGGTTGCTCTCGGAGGCTGCAGCAGGGACTCTTTTCATCTGGTTGGTATTGATCACCTCGGGGTATTTTGCCAGCACCTTTGCCAAGTAATCAGCCAGCTCTTCATCCTTCTCATTCAGCTTCTCGTACTCCGCTTGTCGCCTTTCCAAGTCGTTCATCCAGGCAGCTTTAGGGAACAGGTGTCCTTTCAATCTTCTGGGAATGTAAGACAGTCTTGGCAAATCGTTTTCTTGATTAAGACGATTTAGTAGGTAGGAGGGATTCTGATTAGCTAAATTGCCATTTCCCAGAAGGCTGACAATGTCTTCAATATTGAGGTCTTCAGGTAGATTTTCTGGAATAAGAGGCTGCTTCATGTACCCGTTTTTAGAGTTTATATTATTTTTAAATATATCACTCTGTCCTAGATTGGTTTCAGTTATCTCGTCGAGGTCTTCTGGGAATTCCATTTCCTGCTCAGCTTCCAACCTTTCGCTCTGAAGCTGCTTTTTTTCTCCAGCTTTCAACATGTCTATTAAATCCTCAGGAGGAATTTGCAAATTTCTTGAGATTTCTATCAGCTGAGCTATAGCCTGAGGATCAAGTTGTTTATCCAAAAGCATGGATGCTCTTTTTTCCTCAAGTTCTCCTCCAGTCCTTAACTTCCTATTCCCAGCGCTACCCATCAGCCTCTTCAGGTAATAATTCATTAGTTTTGAAACATCCTCTGACACTTGATCTTTATTTTCTCTTCTTATTTCATCCTCAAGGAAGCTGAGTTTTCCCGATCTTTTCATTTCGTCGTCGATCTCCTCTTCATGTTTATCAATTTCCTCTTTGCTGTCTTTTATCTCTTCCTGGGTTTGGCTTTCCACTTTTTCCTCTATGGGATTCCAATCTTCTCCTCCAACCACGTCTTCATAGGCGATGTTACTCACTTTGTACACATCATCTTCATCATCTGTATACAATTTCTGGTCCTCATCCAGCCTTTCCTTCTTGTGGTTACTGGGTCCTGCCATCTTGCCCAGCTCCTGGAACACGGACTCCAGCGTGGCAAGGCTCTGGGGGGTGTACTGCTCCTCCACAATCTCGTTGGTACGCTTGAAGGGACTGTCCCTTGAACCCTCTTCATAGTGCCCAAGTGGCATCTTGAGGTACTTCTGCCACCTCTCAGGCCACTTGTAAGCCTCGTAATCATCAGTTACTCCAGCTGGAAAGTTGTTATCTGAACCCAGACCGTAGGGTTTATTCTCCTTTGGGCCAGCTTTTGACTCCTCAGCTTGCCGCAAGGCTTCCAGCATCACCTTAACCCACTGGGACTCATCTTCAGTCAAAGAATCCCTCACGTTCTCTGGGAGGTGAAGCTGGTCCTTGCTTTCTCTCTGTGGGAGGAGGTAGGGCACACTTTGATAAGAGTTGTAGTCAGGGCTGCCTTCTCCCTTGTTGGTTTGCTTGCGAAGGTCCTCTATGTATTCCAGCGCTTTGATCATGTCGGGATTTGGGAGCCTTTGTAAGTTTTTCATTGCATAGTCTGGGTCTTTCTGAAGCAGCTGGTGCTGCTGGAAGGAGGCTGCATCAACCCAACAGATTAGGACAAAGAAAAAGGTGAGAGCACAGGCTGCTCCAGGCTGGAAGGTTTTAGTTTCTGCCATGTTTAAAATATTTCCTTTAAATAAAGAAGAAGAAGAAGAAGAAAAAGAAGCTGTTAACACATGGAGACAGGCTTAGGAAACAGAGCTATGCAAGAAATTTCTTATCTTTATGCTCCATGTACTTCATGAACATTCATTGTCCAATTGCAGCACCAAAGTACAAAATACCAATCCTATATAACTCACGAAATGCCCATAGACACACCTGGATGTCATTTTGATCATGAGAACAAAGCGTAAATGACAAAATTGGTGTATCCATACATTTAAATGCTGCTCAAAATACTAATATTAAAACTACAGACAGAAACATCTTGTGAGATTGCTCCACAGGGCATCTAATTTGATGCCAGGACAATACAGCTGAATGGTGCTAAACTGCAATAAAATTAATATGATGAAGTGAACATGACATATAAAATTACTTGCAAGTTTATTTCTGTCATTACTGATAATACTGAAGCTATTATTTCCTTTATTTTGCTATTTCATATTAAAAATTATTTGTATTACAATGGAATATCAGTTAATGACTCGATGATTCATCTTCCTAGGGCAATGATCTCTTATATGAGAGGAAAAATATAATTTATCCTAAAGGTATAAAATAATTTTACTGAATCCTTGAAAGCCCATCTTGGAAATGAGCTCGAGCAGGTAGGTTCTGAGCAGTGATTTCATTCATTTTCTTATTCATTCACTCCAGCAGAAATTGAGGAAAATTGAGCAGAGGAAATTGAGCAAAAATCAGGTCCCAGGACAGGCAGAAACATGACCACTGGCAAATTTGGTTAGAATAGATCAATAGAAGCCCATGTCTGCTCAGCTAACCACAGACAAAAATAAACTCTGGAACAGAACTGGGAAAAATACACCTGTGACAGAGTTAAGATGATTACTGCATCACTGTGCATGAGGATACAGCTGCAAAAGCCCAGCCTTGCAGGGAGCTGGGCACCCTCCACACAGCACAGGGGGAAATTGCCATCAGTCATTCCCCAGGACACTCTCAGGCACTGGCACACTGGGGCCACAGGACAGATGGGACTCTTTTCTGACCCACTTGCATTAACAAATAAAGTACAATGATGAGAAAGAATGATAAAGATATCAACTGCTTTGATTAATTGACCTATTTTGGTTACTTTGATTTTTGGCTTGGTAAAAGCATCCTGTTGAGACTCTGGCGGTTCATGAGAGCCTGAAAGAGCTGTGTACACCTGTGTTTACCCACTGCTGGAAGCAGAAAGTGAGCATGAATATGTTCATTTCAGCTCACTTGGAGATTTTTTCCACTCCGTTTTTGTCCTTAACATGATGTGAATTAACTAAATAATTAAAGCCCCATCAGTTCAGAGAGCTGCTTATTTTTCCCCCTTCAGTATGCATGAACAGGCTAACAGGCATAATAGCAAACAATTTCCCCAAACATTTCTGACTTCAAGCCTGGATACATTTGAGCATTGATTTCACAAATGTTTAGTTCAACAGCTCATTAACCAGTCCCACCCTCCGGATCTGAGTTTGCCCTGAGTCAAAGCCAACACATTGCTTCATTTTCTGTCACAGAAAAGGCATTAGCCCTGTACATAAATGTATATATCCATTAAAAACCCCAAACAAACAAACAAAAACTCCCCCAACCAAACATCACCTAATTTTCTATTTCTGTAGCAAATAAGTGAAATTAAGACTTTCTTTTTCAGCAGACTGGTCGTTAACAGAGTTCGTTTGATCAGCACATGAGAAACTGTCCTTTCCAAGGGATGGGGGAAGGGACAGTCCTTCTGTAATCATCTGCCTAGCACCTCCCACTCACAAAGACCAGGAACTCACCCTCCTCCTCTGCACACAATTTGGATTGTTACAGCCTTTGCAAGGGCTGTCAGCATCCCACTGAAATCAAAATGTGTGCAGCCAGGCAAAGTTTAGTTTAGTGTTCCACAAGGATGTGGCTCAAATGGGTATTTCCTTTGCAGGAATAACAGATCGTTGGCTCCTCTCTACATATTTGGTGTGCATTTGCCTCTAGGTCAATTTTTACTTCTAATTTATTGGTAGATGGTATTTGAAAGCCTTGTCAAACAGATTTGGGAATGATTTCTTTTACAAGCTATCAGCTCAGGTCGTAAATCTCGTCATTAAATAAACTGCGCTATCCAAGGTAAGAGGATTCCTCCCCAGTCTTTCAGACTTTAATTCCACATTTGTTTTTAAAACAGGACATTTTAGTCTATCTTTAGGAAATATTGTAAACGTTCTCTCCTGTGCCTCTCAAAGAACAATATGCTAAAACAGCTCTTTTGTCTCCAGATCAATAACTGTGAAGGCAGTCTAGAAGGAGAGCATATTTTCTCCTCTATTAGAACCTAACAAACAGGAAAATCATCTTTTAGCCAACAAATGAAGATGAAGAAGCTCCTCTTTACAAAATGAGGCAACCATGATCAAAATTTAACACATACAAAGGCAATACAGACTGAAAAAAGTTCCCTAATAAAGAGACACAGAAAATATCTTCTTTCTGGGATGTTTCCATGGTAGCAGTAATTTTCGCTCTCATTCTCCTGGCAGTTGTTTCTGATGTGACTCTAATGTTTCCAGTGAAATTCAGCTATGAAAACTCATAGGTTTTTCTTTTAGATGTGTCCCTGCTCTGACACCCTTAGGTGAAACATAAGAGCAGTTTTCCATAGGGAAAATAAATACATCATGCACTCTTCCTCCCATTTCTTTTTTGCAATAAATAACACGACTGCAGCAAATCTGCCTTGTTTAAAATCATCTCTAACCTTTTACCCTGTGGAAGGAACTGAAAACACAAACAAAACAGCAATGAAGGGTAAGAGCCCAAACCCACGGCAGTCCTACTGACTATAAGGACTGTTTGCGTGCGGATCCATCTGGGAAGTGGCTCGGAAGGTGTTTGTTTGCATCCGC
>JAYDZK010000016.1:16983841-16997634 GCA_034509185.1 Euphonia xanthogaster | reverse complement strand
CGATCTAGCCCGCACGGCGCGGGCACACAGGCGGGCACGTAAAACCCGCAGCGGGAAAAGCGGGGAAGGGAAAAAAACGGGGAGAAAAGTGAAAAAATACAGAGGGGGAAAAGGCACGAGGAAAATAAAGGAGAGAAAAGCAAGGCAAGGAAGAAAGAAGGGGGAAAGGGAAAAAGGTTTAAAAATAAAAAAGAAAGAAAAAGGCAGACGAGATACAGCCAGCGCCTTCTGCTTCTCAGGCTGGGAGGAAGGACTCGATAAACCCGACCCAGACCTCGTGGGGTGGGTGCAGACCAAGCCAGCAGCAGGGCACACGCCCCGGGCTGTGGGCAGGAGCGAACCCGAGGTGGGTGCAGCCCAGCTGTGAGGATGACTCTGCACCCCGGGGTCAGTGTGTGTGTGTGCCTGGCTGTGCCCACGCCTTGGCAGGAGCCGGCCTTTCAACAGCTATGGCCAGCAGGTGTTTTGGTTTGTTTTGGTTTTTTTTTGTCTTTATTTCATTGCCTGAGCTATTGTGGCACATTTTTGGCTTTGTCACGGGGCAGGGATAGTTCATGGCTTTGTCATCAGGTGTAGGAGGCCCTGGAGCTCTGGCCCAACTAGAGATGGGTGCTCCCGAGGGAGTGGGCTGAGGGGGAAGGACATCCCTCCATTGTTTGTCTGAGGTAGATGGACAAACTGAAGCACCTTGGGGAAATAGAAGGCAGAAGGTTCCTCCTGCTCCAGCAGCCCCCATCCCAGCCTTGTGTCCTGGCTGTGGAATGGGACAGGGGCCAGGCTGGCATTGCTCTGGATTGGGATGGAGCCAGAGAGGGACTGCCCATCCCTGGGGCACTGCCAGGCACTGCTGAAAAGGCCCTCATGGTTTTACCTCCATTCTCAGCACTCAAAAAGGGCAGCACTTGCACGCCTGGATCAGCGGCGTGAGTAAACACCACCATGCCATAAATCACAAAACACAAGATGTAACGCATGGCTTCAGCTGATGCTCAGAGTTTTAGCTTGCTCCTTCTGCTTCCTTTCTATTACAGAAAGGTTGTTTTACTTTGGCTTCTAAATAAAGATTCCTTTTCCCCCAAAATAAATCTTCCTTGACAATTTTGACCTTTTACAGCACAAAATGCAAAAAAACCTAGGATGAATGTACCTTCCAAGCCAATAAACATTACAAAATTAAATTATTGTAAGAACAGTAAGCTAGAAATAATTGTAGCCATGAACAGACAACAAGAAAATCCTGGCTGCATTTGCTGTAGCTGACATGGAGATCTGGAAATAGAGATCTTGTTTCACCTCATGTAGTTTTATGAGTAAAATACAGCATCAGTTTTTGTGCTGAAACTCTTCAGCAGCAGCTTTATTCTGGCCCGAGATTCCATCTAACACATGCACTTTCATTAGCAGACCCAGGAAGAAAAGAGCCCAAAAAATACTGCATTAGGGCCCATGATAGCAGCCCCGAGGTAGGGAAACAAAGGCATTGCTGCAGGAAGTGAGGGCAAGGTCCAAGTGCCCTCTGAGCAGCTGGTACTGTGTTGCTGAGCACCACATCCCCTTCAGCAGGGTGCTGAATGCCCACAGAACAGCTCTGCAGACCCTGCTGCTGCTGATACACCTCAGCCCACGGACAGAATACTCACTGTAATCAAAACCAACAAACAGAATAATAACAAAAACACCCAGAAGAAAATTACTCAATCCAGACTTTCAGGAATTTTCTTGTGTTTTTGCAGGTGTTTCCAACAGGCTCTTGTGCATTCTGTCACCAAATGACTAATACTTATGGAGCAAATTCTTTCCCATGAAATCATCCTTTTGAACTCCATCCATCCATCCCTGATCTTCTGCATTAGAGCACATTTCAGACAACCCAAATTATTTGGCACATGAGTAAGATTCCATCCTCCTTAACCATTCACCTCAGATTTACAGCATATAAAGTCAGCCAGACTCTTGGCTTAGGTCTCTGCTGTGGCTGTTCTGGGTTCAGTGGATAAAATTTTCCAAAGGCTCTCTACAATCCATCCGTTAATTTTTGCTCTGTATCAAAAAGTGTTGTCTGGACTTTGTGCTCATGACTGGTTGCATCCACACAGCCCTATAAGGAGGGCCTTACTGAATGTACTTTTTTTGGTCACACTGAATGTACAGCATTCTTTTCCTCAGAATGAGTCATGCAACTGAAAATTGGATCTGTTCTGTCATCAGAAGTTCCATGGCATTTTATACAAGAGTAAGATCACATCACAGCATCTCCCAATTTTAAGAAATTGCATTAGAATTAGCTCAATGTCAACTGCTTAAGCAAAGGAGAGGGGTAATCTTGTTTTTCAGAGTGAATTTGGACCATGTGCATCCTTTTGTGCATCCTGGGAGCAGCCCAGCTCTATCTGCAGTGATTTCTCTGAACAGCTTGCCTTGTCACATGCTCTCCCTTACCTAGTCATGCATCGTGAGAAGGTAAAAGTTAATCAAACAACCCTGCACCTTGCAGCAAAAGGCTTTTCTTTCATTTCATGCAAGAAAGAGGGGATGGGGCTGGGAGGGGAACTTCACTGCAGCAAACAGAGGCTGGAGGGTTCCAGCCCACTCTGTTTTGTCACACCCTAGCTGGAATATCATCATCCCTACAGTCAGTGGGGAAAGAGAAGCCAGGAAACTCATCTTGAGGAGGAAGCATGGTCTGGCAAAGGGCCCTGGGGTCCCTGTCCTTGTGCCCAGGCCCCAGGACACACCAGCACCAGGGGGGTGATGGTGGCCAGAGCCACAGCAGTTCAGGGACCATGGGCTCCCACCACACCTGGCCAGCTCCCAGCAGAGGATGGAATGATGATCTTCCTGGGATAACCATCCCAGCAGAAACAGGGAGGCAGCACATTTGTCTTTTCTAAACGCCAGAATGGTTTCTACTTCTGCAGCTCTGGCTCTCTCCTCCTCTAATTGGTGCCACCAAGATCAGCACTGCTTAAAAATAAAGCAGGGTTGTGTCAATATTGATTATTTCCCTCCCTTCATCTGTTTCTAGTGGCAACTAAAAATAATTTACAATTCATTACAGACATGACATCTCCTGCAGAATAAATGCCATTGTCACATTTAAAATTCAACCCATATCTGACTTGAATATCTTAATTTACTCTGAATCTAATGAGAAAGAGGAGGTTTTCTTTCCTCAGAAAAAGCTCATCTGCCATAATAGATACAGATTCATTTAAATTATTTTAATTTTAAAATACTTGAACTCTGCTTGTATCAACATCAGACTCGTCATTTTCTGCTCATTTTGCATGCTTGAAAGATCAATCACATTTGTATGCAAATATTTTTGGCCTCCCTAAATTTAGTGCACAATAAATGGCTGAAATTTAATTTCCAGAGCCATAAGGGGAGGGATAAATACAGCATTGTCAGGAAAAAATAAGAGTTTTTGCAGTTTTTAACCACAGCCCTCTAAAAGCAGGGCTGTCAAGGCAAGCATCCACTGGCTGTAGATCACTGGGCTTTATTCAACACTGCAACGAGATTAAGCAGGTTTAACACCAGCCTGCCCTACACACCTCCCTGAGGGAACATTTCAAGAACAGGAAAAGCTAAGGAAAAACAAAAAAAACACCAAATCTGGATTTTTACCCAACATTTACAAGCTCAGGATTTCAGGCCGCTTGCTTATTAAAAAAATAACTGAAGAGGAGCCTTAGGCAAGGCTTGGCTGCCTCCCTGCACACGGGGGAGTGCCCCAGTGCTCGGCCATGGGATCATCCCTTCACACCAGGCTGGGCTCAGCTGTGCCACCCCTGCTCAGAGTCCTTCCCTAGGGCTGTGTCACCCCTCCAGTGCCTCTCCAGTGTCTGCAGGAGGAGCCCAGCCCTGCTGCCTCACTGCTGCTACCTGCCCAGTGTCCTACACTTCCTATGGGCTGCCTGAAGCTCGGGATGATCTCTCCACCCCCTAGGAGAGAGCCCCTGCTCATGGGATCTATCAGCCCAGCCAGGCCCAGAGGGGCAGAGAAGCCTGGGCTGGAAGGAGCTGCAAAAGCAGCAGATGAATCAAAAGGGAAAGAGTTTGCTGCTGCACTTGATCCAGTACAGCAGCCTCCACTTTGAGTACCCTGCACAGGAATAGCAAAACACCAACGGATTAAGGAATATATGCCTTCTCATAGAAGCACTGAATTATTTTTATCTCCAGGCCTCCCACACACATACTCACATATTTTTCTCCTGTGGAGTTTCAAGGCTTTTCACAAGCTTGTGACATCTGCTTACCAACATTTGGTGTAAAAATATCGATATCTGCTCTGCATAGCTCTTCTGAGTGCTACATTTACCAGCCAGTAAAGATCAGGAGTCTCCTGGGAGCTGGCTGGATCAAACTGTCATGATTTCAGCACTGCTTTGCGTCAGACAGCAGAATTTAAAGTCAAAACACAGATAGTTCAGGGAGGAAGACAATGTGAAGCCCTGAGTCATACCCTGCTGAGGGTGAGGAGAACAGATTAATAGACAGCAAACATGAATGAAACTGAAGGGCTCATTTAGTCATGCGGCTGCTTCTGAAACCCAAAATAGGGTTTATTTTTAGTCGTCGGGCATGAAAAGAGGATTTCTTTGCACTTTGCCAAGGAGAAGTTGAGAAAAGAGTTTCAATTAGCATGGGGCAGGCTCCCCTTTGCCTTGACACCCCGAGGGCTCAGCTGCAGGACTGGCTGTGCTCGGGCAGGGGTTGCTGCTCGCAGCCTGCTCTAGCAATTCGTCATCCAGGGCATGCTGCACGACCCAGCAACTTTCAGCATCACTCACATATGAGGAGGCAGCCTTTACTCCAGCCCAGCCCACTCTGCTAAAGTTGAGGCAAAATAGTCTGCTTGTAGCCAGGGGGGTCTGTCTGGGGAGCTGCTCTGCTCCCCACTGCTGGCTCATGGGGAAAGGAGACACAGCAACCGTGTTGTGGCAGCTGGAGAATCTGCACAGGTTGACCCCAAATCGTTGGAGATTACATAACTGAAACCCTTCAGAGCAGCAGCAGCCACCAAAACCGGTTTGCCTGTGCCTTCCCAGTGCATGCCACCTGCTCCTGTCAAGATCCTCAGCTGGTGTGAGTGCCCAGCCTGGGGTATTGGCCACCTTGGGGTACCTGGCTCAGCCAGGATTGCCTTTCAGTGATGATTTCTCATGAGAACACAAAAGTTTTACATGGGAGGGGAAAAAAGTTTGCACAGCAGTGATCTGTACACACATTTATGTGAGTTTTCATTTTAAATAAACAGAGAGAAGTGCTTTCACAGCTGTGCATAAGATTAGGTCCATTATTTAGTCCTCTGCTAAATCATTCAGCAATTCTGCTCTGCAGAAACTTCATGATCTTGGGGCTAAGTCATTTCTATTCCTTACTTATATTAAACCCTCATTAATTTTTACATTAATCACTCATAAACATGAAGAAGCTCAGTGATTTTGGATCTCTGTGTCTCTGACAGAAAAGTGTCCATTTTGTTATCTGCTGCCTCGTCTGACAACACAGAATGGGGGTTAGAGGAGCAAAATTGCCACTCCAAATTAACACTTCTGTGCTTCCTCTTTCTGAGAGTCCAGCCATTCCCAAAGCATGAGCCAGCATGCTGGCATTACTGCACGTGGGCAAAGGTTCTTCCATCCCCAAGCCATTAGGGCAACAGGTGCTTTAGCAATGGAGCACGTGAGAGTTTATCTGCTAAAGCTAGGAGGGCAAAAAGCCATGCTCTGCTCTGTGCCATAAAACATTATCACCATTTCCTTGTGCATTGTCCTTGTCAGGGTCATTAGTTTCCCTGGTTTCATTACAGCCCATTTTGTGGTCTTAGGTTTGTCCTTTGCCCAGTACATATGTGCATGAATTCCAACCCTATTGATACAGTAATTTATACAGATCTGGGTCAAAATCAAATGCAGATTTGAGGAGTTTTTTGCAGATTGAGGAGTTTTTGCAGGACAATGGCCACATTCAGCCGATGCACAATCCAGCCTGCTTGGGAGAATGGACAATGGACACGTTCACAAACAATGAATAATGGACATATTCAGAAAATGGGGTCGGTATATCCTTGAAAGAGACATAAGAAGAAGAGTCATCAGGACTCAGCAAGTTTGTCAGTGAGCTTGGGAAAGTAAGAAAAAAGAGAATTCATGGGTGGGAGAGAAAACTACAGCCAGACACATGAAAAAGCAGATGATCCAATCAGCATCCTATTTTAGACACCTGAACAGTCAGGTCTAGCCAATCGTGCATTAGCTAGAGAGGCGTGGACATAGAGAATTGTTATAAATATAGTCTTTTTAGGGGTAATAAATTTGGCTTCACTGGATCATATTGGTTATGGTGTGATGTCCCTGAACCTCCACATCCCGCATTTCCCCCCCCTCCACAGTATTTGGTCAAGAATGTGACAAAAATAGGCAAAAGAGACTCAGTGCAAGGTACAGCACAGAGACAGTGTTATAGAATCCCTCCTTCTACAAGAAAAGAGCAAACAATTTGATTTGTTAGCTCGTATGGACAAGGCAAAACCACTTCATGTCATGCCCTTCTTAAAAAATGTATACTAAATTAAAAGTTTAGTCAACATAATTATGAGTGATTGCATCAAAAAGAGAATACAAATGCATGTCCTCCCACGTGGTTGTGGCTATTAGCTTTGTCACATCAGCATCAAAGTAGAAATCTTGTTATTTTAGGGTTCAGCTGTGCTGACTTTGAATTTCAGCATATAGACCCAGGGAGAGCTGGCTGGCTTCAATGGCAGCTTCCCTATCCAGTGGCTGTGGAATGAAGGCAAGTCCAGAGTCTCAGTGCAAAAAGCAGAACAGATGCAGGTTAATCATTTACCTCCCCCTGCTGCAGGCTGTACTCAGGAGTGAGCACAGAACCAGCACAGCCCACTGACCTACTGGCACCCACTCCTGGGGGGTGAGGGTTTCATGCCATCAAACAGATGTGCAGGAGGCAGACTGTGGGCAGCAGGAGACAGAGAAATCAAACAGTGTGACCTGTGAGCTGCACAATTCCTCAATGGACAAGTGTCCATGGAAAGGCACCATGCTCCATCCAGCATGAGATGGGGTGGGAGCCAAAGGGTGGGTGCAGCTGGGTACATGGCATCCATCCACTGCAGTATTAAGAGCTCTGTTAACATCTACAATTTGCTTTTTCTTATCACTCGGTCGTGAAAAGGTCTCTTGAGGCAGGAAAAGACTGATAGACAGGCTGCTCCCTTCTCTGGCAACAGTCAAAACACAAGTGGTGGCATTGTTTCTCCAAGCAGCCTCCAATCTACAGGACAACTACTAACATTTCTGCAAGCTGGGAAGAACATTTGTTTGGATGTCCAAACTGTTTTAGACAGCAGTCTCACATCTCTCTCAGCTATGAGAGCCTTGACTGGCAAGTAAAATCCATATAATCAGGTGAAAATGCTGTGATTTTCCCCTAAGGTAAATACTTTCTGTCTCACATACCTCACTGCTAAGTGCCTGAGATGAGCTGAGTGCCCTTCCCAGCCCTGAGGCTCCTGCTTGGGAGGGTACATTTTTCACCAGACTTGGAGCTGGTGCCTTTATTTTGAATCAGTTCTGGCACTGCAAAACTTCACTCGGGGTCCATCCCACCAGCAGCAGGGCTGCAAAACCCCAAAAGCACAGCCCAGGAGCTGCTCACAGATGCAACCTGCATCCCCAAGGACTCAGGGGCCGTCTTCCAAAAAAACCACCAGGTATCCTGTCATCTGCTACTCCTGCATTCAGCATGATGCTGCATCTCATAGAAGTGTTCTGCTCTCCCAAAATAAATGGTCAGAAATTCAAGGCAAAAGCAATTCATTGCAGCTGTTTAAAATCAGATCACAAAGGCCTCACTGAATTGCTGTCAGCATCACCCCAGTGTGGCTCACAGGTGCTCCTGTGTGGACCTGGGGTCACAGGGAGCTCTTTAGCTGCCTCTGGGTTTCCACCAGAGTACCTCAAAGATTGACCAAAAGGCCAGATGCTCTGCCTGGCACTGGAGATCTTGTCTGAAGAACTAAATGGATTACTTGTCCATGCCAGGAGGTTTTCACCATCTGTTGCAGATGTACTATCGATGAGGTTCTCAATTGTACATAACCATTTCAGGATGCTATTGTAGGACAAACACACACACAAAACCAAGCCCAGCCATTTCAGGTTGCTGATGCTTACTTTGGATCAGGGAGCCCTGACCAACCTGTTTGCTGAGGTGGATTCTCCTCAGTTTCCCCCAGTGTGCTGGTGCCTGTTGTGGCAGGTGTGTCCCCATGGTGTCATGCTGTGCCTCAGGGCCTCTCTGAGCACGGCTGCAGAAACTTTGTGGAGCCCCTGCGGGCTGGTTCTCACCCTGGTGCACAAAGGTCCCTTTCTCACTCCTCATCCTCTCTTCTGCAAGGACCTTGCGGGTGGCATTCACATTCTCTGAACAGAGAGAGATGTAATTCTCTCTCTCAGGGCTTTTTCCTGGAGAAGCACAGAGAGAACAAAGAGAAAACAATTCTTCTCTCTACTTGCTGCTCCTGTTGTTTTTGCACATGTGGAATGTGTTAAGAAGATTGTTTACCTGAAGTGATTTGGCAATTAGGTTCTGCTGAGGATTGTTTTGTTTCCTTGGCCAGTTGGAAAAATCTGTGTCCTGGCTGTCTGGAGACAGTCACAAGTTTTCTTTAGTAATTTGGCATAGTATAGTGTAGCATAGTATCTTTTCAATATAGTAATATAATCATATAACAATATAGTATTATTATACATTAATATAATATTAATATAATAATATAGTAATGTAATATAACATAGTTTCAATAAAGCAATTGTTCAGCATTCTGGATCAATGGAGTGAGATGCCAATCATTCCCTGCATTAGGGGCACCCTGTGTTACTGTACCTGGTGGTCCTGGCAGGTACAGACTTGGTCCTGTGCACCAGCAGAGCCCCTGAGCTCCTGGGAAGGACATCAACCCCATTTTATGATATTTTTTGAGGCATTGATGTCTTTTGTATGGGACAGGAAGAAATGGGAAGGAAGAACTGTAATGTGAGGAGACACAGCAGGAGTTGGTAAGTGAAGGCAGCAGCCAGCTGCCAGGGATGCAGCTGCAGTGCCTGAGCCAGCAGAGCACAGAGACCAAACCTCCTCTGGAAACTACAGCCACAGGCTGGAGCTGGGCAGAGCAGATGGTGCAGGAGCTGAGGCAGGAATACTGAGCCTCTCTTTGAGGGTCTATGCCAAGGAGGTGGGACCAAAGGCTAATTAGGCTGATGAGCAGTGATATTAAATGGATTAAATGAGGCTTAAATGTAAGAGAAATCTTAGGAAAAATTAGTTGAAGGGAAAAGCATAACAGTAAATCCAAGCATAGGGAAGCAGAAATAGAGAACCTGCTCCCAAAAGTAAATCCATATAAAAACTCCAGTTATGTTTCCTGATTTTTACCCACCAAGCACATATATGAATTCCAGCCATTTATTTGCTTTTAAAAAGCAGTAAACCCACAGGATTCAAAATATATGCTTCAGCTGTTATGAGACCAAATGTATTTGGAATGTGCACAAAATTAAAAACATATCTAAGAGCTTTGAGCAGCAGTCAGGGTTTGCTGAATGAGAGCCCTTAACCATGATTTTTAATTAGTATTGACAAAAACCTTAACACTAAGTTTGTTGTTACTCCTCACAGCTGCATAGACAGCCAGGGCTCAGAGATCATCTATCAACAGCAACACCCAGACAGCATTACTTGGAAACCAAACACAACTGCAGAGGCTTCTCTGTGCCAGTGGCATCAGACAAAACCAAACCAAACCTCTTTTCATAATTATTTTAACCAAATCCAACCAATCCTTTAACAAACAACGACGCTTCAGGAGAAGAGAGTAAAAAAAATAAACCAAGCAAGCAAAAAATTTTCAGGCAGACAGATAATAAAACAAATTTAATTCCTCTCTTGATCATCAAAAACAACACCTACAAAGCTGCCTGATAAATCTGGTATCTTCCCATGGCTATATTGCATATTAGCTTAAGGCTACTCTGACCTACAGAGTACCTGTTGAGTTCATGCTTTGCATTGTGCTGCAGTAAGTCTTAAATTCATAAAACAACATGAATTTTAATAATGCTGAGCAAGTCTTGCCTGACATATCAGCTGCATTAGCTTAAAAAAGATGGATCACCAAATACAATAGTATATAACCACATGTGCAGAAAATTGTACACAGCCCAAAGAGGTGGTTTGATCAGGTTTTTTAGGCAGAAAACAATGCAAAGCAAAGCAATTCAGGCTATATAGTTTTCTGAGTCCCTAAATCCTTACACAGCACAGACAAAAGTTCTGAGATGACCCCGTGCCTTAATGAGGTCTCTAAGTGCTTTAGGTGCTGTGAATCATTCCTCTCCAAAACTTTCAATTGTCTTGTGAGTACAGAGGTTTGCAAAGTAGTTGCCATTCCTATACATTTCTTTGTGCTTCATTTACAGGCTACCAAGATACCTTAAAATAATCTGGAACAGCTCTGATATAGAAACAACTCCAGCTGCAAGATCGCATCCTAGAAAGACCCAGGAGTGTTTGTTTTGCTGGGTGACAGCAAGTATGTATCCACTCTTTTGCACAGACAGAAAGGCAGACATGACTGTAAATAAGAGCAAGTGCAGCACTTGCAGGGGACAGACGTGGAGGATGGTTAAATTGACCTTTCACAGACCATTTCAATGCTCACACATTCTAACATATGTTTTTTTCTGCAATCTCACCTCTCCTTCATCACATTTCTGAGAATTCTCTACTGTGTCTAACCCAATGAAACCCTGGCTGGGACCAGCAGAATCTGCTATGAATAATTTGTATTTCAGTACAGCTGTTTGTGTAAGGATTAAATCTCATTATACCAGTCTGGGGGAACATACAGCATTTTCTTCTTGTCTTAGTTCAGGTTAAAAAACCTTTACATGTAAGTAGGAATCTGTCCCTCTGTTTCTTTCATCCTGGTTTGCAGTATTTAACAGCATCCTACTACAGTGGAGTGTAACTCCTCCTACAGAACAACGGGCAGAACAGAAAACAAAGCAGCTTCCATTGCACTTTTCTTATCAAGCTTTCCATAACCTTCCTGCAGACCTTCTTGTAGCAGTCCAGGGCAGTCAAAGCCTTGGTGGCCTCGCTGCTGAATGACAGTAATCCTGTGATCATTCCATTAATGTTATATGAACAAACATTCTGTGAGACATTTGCCAGTATTTGTTATCTAGAGGCATTTTGGACAGCCACCTTCACAGAAATTCGTATCACAGAGACCAGAATGTTTCCTTGACCAATTGTTTGCTATTCTCTGGTGCAAGCCTGAAATATTTTGAAGTGGTTTGCTTATGACTCAAGAAAGGAAAAAATAAGTAAATAAAAAAAAGAAAGATCAGAGTCAAAAATTTTGCAGTTGATGCAGTCAACATTTTGCAGTTGATGCAGTTGACATTCATGACCTCTTGTACTATTTAAAACTAGACTGAAGGTGCAGAAGGCAAAGGCAGAGTAGCAGATAACTTGCAAGACTGACAAGGGAAAGAGTAGTTTCCCAAACTGCAGTGCACCCTTTTGCACTGCCATGCTGGCATTAGGCAGACAGACAGAGAGCTTTCATCTAAAGCAGCAATATTAGCATGCAGTGCCTGACTACATTTTCATTTGAAGCTGAGCAAGGCAGGCTCATTCTCTCCAGCAAGTCAGGCTGATGCATTCTCCCAAGAATCATGTCTTACAGAAAAATAACCATGAAATATTAATCATTTCCTATTTGGAGCTACAACTGTCAAAAATGATGTAGCTCTCTCACATACAACCTCTTGCTGAAGAACTGCATATGGAGCACAGCAAACGTCCCCTGCTTCCCGGGCAGAGAAAAAGCCTGCACTGTGTGAGCAGGAGCAGGGATAGTGCTGAGTCCTGTGGCCAAACCCAGCCTGGATCATCCCCTGCCCACTGCCAGGTCACCCCACCTCCCTGCACCATGTGCCACGCCTTCATCAGAGCCAAGGAAATGCTGCCAGAACCTGCTCACAGAGTTCTGCAGAAAGAGGCTGGGGATTGCCCCACACAGCAGGGAGCACTGCCATCCCTAGCCAGCAATCAACTCTGTCAGAACCCAGGACATCCCTCTGGCTGCCCTGGATGGCTCGAGCCCCTGCCAGGGGGCTCAGAGACCCTGGCACAGAGCCCAAGACCCCTGTGCCTTTGATTTTGACCCATGGAAAAAATGACCAACCTTGTATGAGGATCTACAAGCCACAAAAGTTTAGAATGATAGTTAGTATGTCACAGGGTGAAAAGTAGAATTTGGGGGGGCTCAGGGTCATTTTTAGAATGGGGGCTCAGGGTCCCCAAGATGGAGGAATATGGGCGTGCCTTGTCCTTCTTTCTCCTTCTTGCTAGCCTCCATCTTCTGGGTGATGGTGGCACTTTTTTATTGGTTTAGGGTAGAGATGGACTATCTAACATAGGTGATAGGTATTGGAAAATAATTGTAAATAATGTACACGTAATTTTTAGTATAAAAACATTACACCGCCCTGAGGGCGGGCAGTGTGCCTCTGACTGACCTGCTGAACGGACCTCAGCAGGTCAGGGAAAGAATGTTATAGATAACAGCAAATAAACAACCTTGAAAACCAGAACAGAAGAATCTTGACTCCTTCTTCGGTTGCTGGGCTGGGAAAGGAGACTCTGACACATCTCAGGGTCATTCTGACCACAGAGACCTCTGAGAGAACACAGCACAAGAGCAGGAGGAGGGCACAGAAATCCCTCTGTGTGAGGGTTTGTGCTCAGAGCACACCTATGGCACTGCTGGAGGATCATCCTGGAAGCTCCATGTGAGCTTGGGAGCTGCTCATTCAGGGTTCAGCCTCAGTCACTTGCAAGGACTGTCATTCAGGCAAAGCAGCAAATGATGAGAAATAATGTCTCTGCATAGCTGATAGGCAATCCAGAGCATGGAGCCATTTGCATAAAACACTCATTGTCATTTCACACATGCAGATCTCTGGCAGTCAAAACCTCACAGCAGATCATTCAGGCATCAAGGGAGAGAAATTAAATCAGTTGTTTGCTACAAATAACTCATCCAGTTGGATCTGACAGGACACTGCCTCATCACTAGATACTGTCAGTGCTCCAAGGTATGACCTGTGCCCAGGATCCCAGAGCATCAAACTCTCTGTGACATCTGAAGATGCATGCTTGGCTGCTGCAAATGGGCCAGGAAGATGAAATTTTTCACATGGGTCAGGGGGAAAAAGCACTCCCAAAATAAAGGTGATGTTTAATTAATGGCTGTAATTGAACGTTTGTAACTGGGACACTTTTGGGTTTGATGATAATTTTTTCCTATTATCAAATACACTTTCAGTCACATATTTAGTGGGTGTCTTCTGATCTTTCTCAATAACAATTATATTTTTATCTGAAATAGAGCCTCCTTTTCACAATATAGCATTTGTTGCGTATGTGATTTCTTGAAACTATGTGATTCTGTAGCACTTTTTCCCTCCTGATACAATGGAAATTAGTTTTTAGACAGAATCAAGATGTCCAACCTCTCTTACCAGGAACTTCTTGGAGACAGAGAGGGAAGCCATTTCAATGGAGCTGGCTTCTCTCTGTTCCCAGCTCCTCTCCCTGCAGAACAGCTTTCCCTGCCCATCTCAGCTTGAACATTAAGCATTCAAGACTGAGAGGCCCCTTTACTAGAAAAAAAAAAAAAGACATGA
>JAYDZK010000016.1:16920600-16964634 GCA_034509185.1 Euphonia xanthogaster | reverse complement strand
AGGCCTGATCTTAACAGGCCACACCTGTAGCCAATAAGCACAAGTGGTATAAAAGAGTGGATTGATGGGATCTGGAGTCAGCTGACTGCTGCAAGGACCAGGAACAGGCAGTGCCTAGAGGAGCTGCCAGCAAGAAACATTGAGGAGGTGTGAAGCTCTGGCATGTGAAATCCTTGCACTATAATGATGAGAGAACTCATGTTGTCGAAGACAACATGATCCTGCTGCTCTTGCCTCTCACTCACGATGATTGGTCGTATTTCTATTACTTTTGACACTACTACACTTGTTTTTATCCCAGTCTAATGTTTGTCTCTTCTGCCATGATATGTTCAGGTGTCTCAAATGATGTGCTCATCTCAAATAGTTGCACGACAGAGAAGCAGCTCTGTCCCAACCACTGAGCAGCAAGATCACACTAAGAATCCTCCAGGCAGGGATGCTCACATGAAAACCAAGCAGCTTTTTGTTACATGCAGCTGGTGAGAGCAAGGAAGGGAATCTAGGCTAGCACCATGACTATGATTAATGGCTATTTTAGTAAATGCAATTTTGCAAACTAGGACGTGTGCTGGAAGCTTGTCAGCAAGGTGAGAGTTTAGCTAATGGCAAGAGATTATCGGATGGGGAATATTTAAGGAACTTGCTAATAGTTTTTTGGATAATCATTTCATAAAGTTTCTCAGAAAACTTGACATTGAGCATTGACTAGGATAGTCAGGCAAGTTGAAAAGAGAAACATCAACAGCAAATATAAATGACATGCTTCAGAGATTAGTGAATATGTCCAACAAGACATATGCAACTCCTGCTCCAAGGAAAATCAAGGAACTAAGACATCAGGAGACACAAATCTTCTGATGAGCTAGGCACTGCAGTGCACTAATCTGTGTAGGGTTCTGTTAGTGGCAATGAAGTTCACAAAGATGGGAACCTAAAGATGACTTGACAACAACTGGGCTTCATTTGGGCTTCCTCCCTTTGGAAAAACACCTGAGGTGAATCGAGTTCCATTACAATGTTACTTACCTGAGTGATCCCTTTCTCACTGAAGGTTCTAAGAAGTTTAAATACAAGTTTTCTGTTTCAAACCCATCTGTTTTTAAGTAGGCAGGCAAAAGTCACATCAGCTAAGGCTCACCTGCCTGCTTTGTGGAGCTCTCCTACACACAAAAGCAGCAGGAGTTTCTTGAATCATAAACATAATTCAGCAGTTCTTTTAGAGTACTTAACAGGCTTTCCATTCATCTTTGTAGCACAGAGGCAGGTGGCACAACAGGCACACCATATTCCAAGGAATTTTTGCACTAGGGTAAGGAAACCAGACTAAATCCTTCACACTTCTCAAGCTGACACTGGATACACCAGTTTGGCAATGCTATTTATTTCAGATGCTACACTGATATGGCTGGTACAAGTACCTCTACCCAATCCATTATTTTCTTCCATCAGGAATTCTCTTCAACTTGATGCAGAAAGAAGCCTTCTAGCTCTTTTTTTAAAATGACTGAAAAGACAGGCTTTTGAACCAAGAAATCTTTTTGGTACTCCTATTTTGATCTAATTCAGAATTCAACCAACATGACAGGTTTAAGAGTCAGAGAATCACAGCATGGCTCCAAAAGGGAGTAAAATCAAGCTACTGATGATTTCAGTCAGTAGAAGTCACTTATAAAGGCAAAGAGCATGAGGAGCCTCTTTGCACATTCTGAAGTGATTTCTTAATCAATTAAACACTGTACTTTAAAAAACTTAATTTCAAACCATGAGAAAATAATATACAAATCATACAATTTCATTAATTTACTACTAAATTGGATGTCTTCAGAGCTATCAAAGGCCCTTCAGAAATTTTCACTGTCTTTTCCAGGCTGAAAGTATGCCTTTGACATCAATACAGAGAAAACAGATGGATAAAGTAATTATAAAAAAGAGCAACATGATGCTACGAACCAGTTTGTCACAGTTTTACTAACAGACTGGAAAGCACAGTCAGAATAGTGGGCTGACAATCAGCAAAGTTGTGTTGTGTGAAAGTGCCCCCACTCTCCAAAAAACCCCAGTGTCCCTTCTGTAGGAATATGCAAACTGATGAGGAAGGAAGGAGCAATGCCAAAATCAGAGTAAGCATTCAGGACTAATTTAAAGATTAGAAAGACCTCTGAAAGAAAATATTAATTGTACATCCCAGAAATCAAGGGGAACGTACATATTGAAGGAAAAGGCAACAATTCTTGGATCACTGTGGCATATTTGTCTGATAACTTCCCTAATTTTTGTGTAGTAATTTCATGATTGGACAGAAACAAAACATCTAGCTGAGAGTTATGGGCTCAGATAAACAGAATTTCTCTGAGCTTTGGATTCTGTTAAAGGAGGACAATCTCTCTAAGGGAGCCAGTTCAGTCAGTTTATAGAGTCTGAACTGCACTTGAAAGGTGAGTCAGCACACCTGGCTCCACACAGGAGGACACACAGCCCAGATGACTCCTCTCTACTATGTTATCCTTTTCACAGCTTGCAAAATTATAAAAGCTGATTAAATTGCTTTTAATTAATAAAGACAGGGCACCTTCAACTACTAGAAAGCTGATCATCCCACCAGGTGCGTGAATTTGAGACTGAAAAACTCTACTGGGAAATACGGGTTTGGGATACCAAAAGATATACAAGATTATCTTCCAAAGGCTGATTTTTTTTCTCTTCAGGTTTTCTCCTGCACTCATGCTACACAATTTCAAAGTTTGGAGCCTTTGGAGAGGTTCAGAGGATCTAGGAAGGGGATAGGAAAATGAGAAGAAAGACAGAAACAGGCCATCTGCATGCAGCAGCAAAAAGAGGGTTCATTAAACTTAGAGAAGCCTACCTTCAAACAGTCTTCCAGATTAAAAGGAGGCATGGAGTGCACTCTAGGAGCAGTTGGAGCAGTTTTATTAGCAGACTAGAACAGAAAAGAGAAGGAAGACAGTGAAAGAAAGGAGCTGCCCCAAAGAGATGCATATTTCCTCATATCCTTCCACAGTTAATCTTGACAAAACAAGTTTGTGAAATCAGGGCCCACAACAATTCGGCTTTTAGAAAAAAATTATTATTGCAGCAGATTAACCACTACATTCAAAATAATGGACATTTGTACAAAAGTAGAGTCATAAAGTCAGCAGTGAACAAAACTAGTAAAAATACCTCTTTAAAGTATTGTCAGAGGAGCATCTTGTGATGACAAAACCTGTAGCTAAATGACGTGGTAAAAAACAAGAGTTGAGTCCAGCAACGAGAAGAGAAACTAGACTGGGGCAATAACAACTCTGAGAAACTCATGTACAGAGTGATGCAAAGCACAGAATTGTTAAACCCTCTGCTACATTAGCTGACCTTCATCTTCACCATTATACAAACAAACCCCTTCAGTTATTGGTTTTTGGTATTGCTCTGCGGATCTGGCACATTGGGAAGAACTTCAGGAAGTGCACTTTAGAGGTGCATACAGCAGTTTTCTCTCCAGGTAGTTGAACATTAAAATGCAGGCTTGTTCATGTATTCTTCCACTGTCTAGAAAACAAAACAAAAACAAAAAAAGAAACAATTGATGCATTATGGAATGGTACAGTAATATTCATAGAAATCCTTTTGTCCTCTTTGAGGACTGCTGTAGTTTTGCAGGAAATGATATAAAATTTATTAAAGTGCAGAAATACTTCTGCTTTAAAAACATGTAACAGAGTGGTATAAAATGTGACATTTAAATCATGCCATAGCACAGCTGTGGCCAAACTCATCATGCCAGTGGCCTTTGCACATTGTGGCTGAGCCCCATGTGCACAGGACAGAGCAGGTGAAACCTGCTCCACTCCCACAGCACAGCCCAAGCCAGCTCTGCCACTGTGCTGCTCCCTTCAGGATTGTGAGGGATCCTTCACTACCAAGGAAAAAAATGAATGAAACCCATCCCATTCAACTGGTTTTGCCATTCCTGCCTCAATGTTACTCATTACATTCCAAGTTACAAGAGGATTCCTGCACAGTTCTGAATAAGGGTTACATATCTGTGCCCTGCAGAAAAACTACTCAGGTGCTTCTGAATGAAAGCAGAGTTTGCAGCAAATACTCTTTCCAATTTTAAATGCTAATGGTAGGTCAAGTTTCCAATGCTATTAGTGAAATAGAAGAGACTTTTCTGTATTTACATATACATATGCATACATAATATAACCTTAGATTATGTTCTTATATTAAAGAAGTATCTTAGATACATCTAAAACCATTTCTTAATAAACTCTAGCAGTTAAGCTGCAGGAGAGCAACAGCTTTACATGAAGACCCTCCAGATGATACCAAAAGGGTTGAATTGAAAGCTTATGTAACTGCACTGTTGTACCTGTTGAAACTGAATGTAAGACACACTTGGATAATTAAGTACCAGAAGTGCTTAGCTGTGTTTTCATCTCCTATCAAGGAAGATTAGGAAGATGAGGTGTTTTCCTTTTGTCCTCCTCTGCCTTACCTCCTGCAACATGTCAGAGTCTTCTATGGCTTTCACTGCAGTCTTCTTTGAAGTCTCTTGTACTTCTCCACCAATTATAAACTCATCAAGAATAAAATAAGCTTTTTCAAAATTGAAGATAATATCCAGCTCGCACACCTGCCAGAACAAGAGGCCACAACCACATTTAAACCACTTTTACAGTATCATAAGCACTTCTAGGCCAAAAGCTGTTGTGATGAACAAATATCCTCAGCATAAGCACCCCTGTGCAGGTAGCAGGGTGAAGAAACAAACTGCATGTTATGTCATACTGAAGCTTCTGCACGTGCTCTCTCCACATACAAAGACTTACAGCAAAGATATTCCACTCATTATTAAGTTCATGCTGGCTGTCAGAGATCCAAGCTGACTTCCTGGCCCACTAACCTTATCACAGGTCCTACACAGCCCTTGTAGTATGGGTTACCTAGGTTCAGTTTCACAGAGCAAGACAGTTCCCTGCCCAGCAGGAGCCACCAACTGCTTTTTAGTTTTGAGGCAGTACAGACACGAGTCATGGCACACTCATTTAACTAAGATATGAATTAAGGTAGGCAGGATCATTTCAAAAATATTCAGAGAAAAGATGTGTCTCTTATACTCTCTAAAGACTTACTGAAAGACTTATTTGGACTTTCTCTTAAGTCCTTTCTTTAAAAACACACTGATTTTATCTTTTGCTTCTATGTCCTTAATTGTTACACAGTATTATAAGACAAACAAAACCAGTATATCTGAAGATATCAGGAGAGAGAATTAAACCAAACAAATCAATCAAAATTAAAACAAACAAATCAAAACCAAACCTATTTTGAGTTTTTTAAATAAATTTCCTGAAGTTTTCCCTTCAAATTCTATACCAAGACAGACATACAAAGCATCAAGATTAATTCTGGGCGAGTGGAAAAAGGATGGAAAAACAACCTAATGACCATTTCAGCACTGTTTTATAAAGTACTCTAATAATAATTTTCATTTTGGATTGAGAGCTCCTGCAGGGTAAGTGCAGCAGATGGAACACAAAGCAAATCAGCTCCACATAATTTTGTTTATCAGACAGACAGGAATGAGTTCATGGGAGAAAATGAAACCTACATTTCCAAAGTATCTGTCCAGGAGCTCCACGTATCGATGAACGACCTCTAGTGTCAGCAGCTCGTTGTCCTGGTCTTCTATTGCACAGCAGAAATACAGACTAGCATACCTGGGGAAACACAGGCAAAACCATGGCAGTGAACAACTGGGACCTCACTGCTCTGCTCCTCTCTTACAGGTCATTCACATGACAGTTAATTCTTATCTAATCTCTAAAATAAACATTTTCTGTCACTCCTATAGTGTCCCAGAAAACACTTTCAAAGATCAGATGATTTAAACAAATTATTATTCTAGTTACAAGAAACAACTCCACCCTTGGTAAAGTGGGACATCTCTAACACTGAAACAGGCAATAAATCAGTAGTAAGTAGTTCCTTCAGGCCTCCTCCTCCTGCTGCAATAGCACTGCAGTAAGTGGCGTTAATTAGACTGTAGGAGAAGCCACCCCTTCTAATTAAAAAATAAAAATAAGGCAAAGGTGAAAGAAGTTACATCTCAGCATTTGACATCTGCTGGCTGTCAAATGACAGTGTTTTACAGAGGGTCAGAATGCATGAAGCTGCTTAGACCAAAGAAGCTTTGTAACTAACTTGCACCAAAACTATGTTTAAACCAACCCAAGATCTATTCAGTTTGCTGATACTGTGGCTGGGGGCCAACTTGTCACAGCTTCTGATCAGATGTTTATATGCTTCCCATCACAGCATGGAACTCAGTTTTTGCTAAATGGGAGCTGATTAATTTACCCAGTGTACTACACATTAAGGTTACATTTGTTTGCTACAACTGGAGGAGAACAAACAGGCAGTTAACACTAGGCATTGTGTGGCTGGGGACCAGTGATTTCTTTGGAAAAGGAAATGAGAATTAATACTTTCCAGAGCAACAAATATTTCAAAAACAAATTTGACAGAATTATGGAAGTGCCTTGGAACAATTCCTCCAATCTCCACAGCTGATAAAACCCAGCACACACATCTCAGCTAGGCTACCCTGAGGAATTTGCAGGGGCAGTGAGGTCTAACGCCTTCTAAACAGTAATACCTATTACATTACTCCTGTTTTTCTCATTTGACAGACTGTACAAGTATTTTGCACCCCACAATTACCCTGCTGGTTTGTCCAGGGACACTGCCTTGTTATACCCAGATTGCCATGGCAGGCTCCGAACTCAGCCCAGCGCTACGAGTGTTGTTTGCTGCTTTTCCTTAGGTGAGCCTTTGTTTTTCCTCTTCTAGCATGTGTTATTCATATGAATAGTGATTATACGTTCTTACAAAATTACTCACACCTTTTGTAAACAAGCTTGAGGTCTTTCCAGTCAACAAAACTACTTGTTTTTTGATTGCGAGACAAAATAATCTGAATAATTTCTCGAATGATCTTTTTCTTCTCCTTATCAGGTAGCGTCGTGTACCATTTCTGAAGCCTTAACTTCCCCTGCCGACTGAACAGCAGTATAAAGTGTATCTAGAGTAAACAAAGCAACATGGTTAACACCAGGGCCACGGCCAGGGAAGAGCATTCCTCTGTCTGGCACCAGAAATCCGAGTCCTGGCCACACACCTCCAACCCTGGCATGATGGTTGGACATGGTGTCAGTGAGGTCTGGGGGAGGCTCAGCATGGGAAAGATTTCTCCTCCCTCCTGTTTCTTTCCCAGGCAGCTTTCCCCTCCCTGTGGCACATCTTCCCTAGGTAAACCCTTTACATCCTCTCCTACCCATCCTCCTTACCTTGTGCAAACAGCAGCTTTGCTTCCTTTTCTGCCCCTGCCCTGGGGAACAGGAGGAGCATCACCACTTTGCAGTGGTGAGAAGAGGGCACCACCCCCTCCTCCAGCAAAATCAGATACCTCAGTGAAGGGAATAAAGACACCCACAACAGGAGGAGGGAAATCAGGATCAGTGTGGCAGAAGGCTAGAAATATGAAGACTGAGATAGTAATCATAATCACTAACAACTCTGATATTGCACTATTTAAGATCACAAAACAGCAGGTTCCTAGAAGAGGCAATAAGGGGCAGAAGAAACCTACTTTGCAAAGGAAGCTTGACTGGTTTTATTGAAGAAATTAGGATATTATGAAACTCAGACAACTGTAACAATGAAGGACAGACCTCAGTGAGCAATATTGTCTTATGTAAAGGACAGTATCTATACTGTTCAAAAATTTCCACTTTAAAGTGAGTCATAACTTTACAAGGTTTGATCTATGAATGTTTCATGCTTAGCATAAACAGTATTACTGAAATACACAAGCACCAGCATTTAAATGCCAGCAGGGCTTTGGCAGAAAAGTATCAATTCACATTTATATAAATAGTACTATTAGCAGGTTAAAATAGCTGACCATAATGTACATTAGCAGTACAGTATCCCATTCAGCCAGAACATGAAAATGGCTTTAAGAATGCAAGACATCAATTTGAGCACAACATCCTTCTGCAACAGGACATCTGCTAAATGGGAAAAAAATCCCTGTAAACCCACCTGGGGGGTGGGGGGGAGATAGAGATGTGTTTCATGGCTGAAGACACCTGAAGTGCCCTGCTCTTGGCAGGCATCCTGACTGCTACTCTCACCAGCACCAATACCAGCCCCCAGGGGTCTGCAGGAAGGGTAGCTGTAGCTATATCCATGTGTGTGACAGGTGAACTGCCAGCAGTCCATACAGTGACTGGTGGCTTCCCCTGATCCTGGGGGGACCAGAAGAAGCACAGGAGCCTCACTTTCCTCACTTGCTCCCAATCCTTGCAAAGCCCTGATCCAGCAGGTCTCTTACCACATCCCTCATCATTAGCCTAACCTTATCCTTCCCTAGAGGTTTTCCAATCTCTACCCTAATCCCTTCTGCTCCTTGCTTCCTGTTCCAGTTTACTGCTGTACCTATACTTCATCACATTTCCAAGTGAGGATTACAAAGTTAATGTTCACAATCACTATCAAGATTACAGTGCAGATTTCTGTGAAGATATTCCACAATCATTCCACACTCTGGCAAAGTATGAGCAGAGAAGTCAGAGAAGCTTCTACACAAAAGAAAAAAAAAAAAAGGAAAAGCTACTGGATTTTAAACAAAGCATTCATTCATCATTCAGAACCATTCTCTAGCGATTGAGTTGCATAGTTGTTGAGTAATCTGGAGATAAGAGCTCTGATTATACTGAGAAAGACTTCATATGTGGGATCATTTTAGGGAAAGGAAGAAGGTTTTAGTCATGTGTGTCTTTGGCAGGATCTACTGCTGGATATGAGGCTCTGGCCATTGTTAGTCTAATGTGCTTGATAAAATTACAAGGATTTTGTAGCTGCATTCTGTTGAGTCCATAATACTCTCCAGACAAGCTTGCTAAATAAAAAGTAGGCTGCTGGCAGGACACATGGCCTGATTAGAGTGAAGAGCAAAGCACCATGGTTTTGCCTTTCTCTGTTCATATTACCAGCTGGGTTTTAACATAGGAATCTTCCAGCTACCAGGGTTACCCCTTCCCAGGTGATTAGGGACAGCACTCACTGTCCACACACCTGCACACTGAGAGGAACTGGCTGAATGAAAGGCTATTTTGCTTGCTGCACAGCACATTAACTCCAAAGCCCTTGTAAAGATGAGGGTGTTTTGAAAACAGAGCATAGGTTCCACAGATAAGAGCAGCAGGTCAGCAGGACGCCATCTATAACCCATTGGGTAGAGGCAGCAGCTCTTCAATAAACAAATTTCTATAAATATGGTGAATCATCAGATAGTAAAGGATGATCAGATTTGAATGAAAATGCAGGGACTAGTCAATGAATCTCTATCAAAGGCTGACAGCATGTTCAGCACAAGACTGTGACTTTTGTGACATCCTTTGCCTGCAGTGCTTCAATAGGAAAAGAAAATTAAAAGGTATTCTGGTTTAGGGTCAGCTGTTGGACCCAAAAGACCTTAAACTGAAGTGCCTGCATGTAATACACATATATATCTGCTGAACCGCAACCTTATGCTTCCTAAAAGATTAAATACCAACAAACCAGGGAATCACTGTGAATACTACCACCACTTTCTGCCAATTAGCTACTGCAGGATATTATGCTTCACCCATAGGAAAGTGAGCTGCTCTCCATTTAAAACTGCTTTGAAAACTCCACTGTTTCTTCTACACATGCAGGTGATGTCTCATCACCACTTTTATGAGCTGAGACAATATTCTTTGCAATCAGAAAATACCCATTAATTCTCCTAAATACATAAATGTTCATACACAAGCTTCAAAAATCTTGTTGTTTGGGTCTCCTGTCCCACACTGTTTTATATGCAGACTCTTAACTGCGCACCTCACATGGCAATTTTATAATTACAGTAATATACGCAGCTAGAAAATAGAGCCTTTACTGTAGCAAAATTCTAAATTTTACAGTCTGCAGCAAAATAGTGCACCCTCAAGCCTAGGTACATATCACTGGCCAGCTAAGAATTACTGTAACAAAACAACTCATTAGAAAGCTGCAGGTACTTAGAAGCAAAAATATCACGCGTGGGGTTCCTCCTCTTTCAGTTCTTCTTCCCTTTTCTAATTTCTGAATCCCCTGCAATTTGGGGAACTCTGAAGGAGGTAAACAATACATTCTTTAAAGCTTAAATGGCTTTCAGCACTTTCAGTTTCAACATCCAGTGCTCCATTCAGTTCAGTTTTGCTCTGCCCAGCCCCACTGTCAGAACACAACACATTCCTCACTCTTGGAAAGACTCTGATGCATCAATAAACCTGATAATATTGAAGTACTGCACAAACACAAATCTAACAGCTCATCTGTTCCTTGCTCCTTGACTGTGAAAACATATTTGCTTTCCTGTAGTGCTGATGACAAGACAGATGTTGATTAAGAAATTTTTGGCTCGTTTTCAGCAGCCAAGCTGCAAAGAGAAGCAGATTATCCTGCAATGCTTTACTCATCTTTAAAAGTCCTAATTGCAGAGGAAAACAAAGGTAATGACTTGCTACAAGCAGAACACCTTAGAAAGCAGGGTGCTTGGTTCCCTTTCCTACCATCCCAGGCCATGCTGGCTGTGACTAACAATCACCAGACACAGGCTGATGCCAGAGGGAATTTTTAGGTCCTAGACTGAGTGGGTTGGGATGAAGAGTACAGTTCCTAAGAGAGCACTGGCTTCCTTCACATGTGGAGTCTGTGGGGACAAGCTTTGGTCTGGGAGCTGAGACTAATTTTATTAGCTTGTTTTACTGAATTAGACCCAACCACCCACAGCACTGTGCAAAATGACCTCCATAAACGTCAGTAAGTAATCCAAATGACTGCATTTTTTATTTGTAGGCTATTGTTGGGGTACTTTTTATATCAAGCATTTAAACCATGGAACTCTACCCCCTTCTCATGCATCTATGAATCAATTGCAGCAGTAAATTACTTAACAGACTGGAATGTTATGGCCCTCTGTTCTATCAAGATTTACACAACTGCACCAGGATGGAAACCAACAGCCTCAGTTCCAGGGCTACAAAAAGAAAATCAAATGCTAGACTTTGACATGAAATAATTTACCAATAAATAGACATCAAAAATGCAAAGTACAGAAGGTTTGCATATTCATGAACAACAAATACAAGAGAGACAAATGAAACTAACACACACTGTGACTTCTTTCCACCTTCCTTGGGAGACCTTTCCCTCCTTTAACTAATGGGCTGTAATAATCTGATAAGCAGCTCACCCAAGCTTGTCTTCTGGACTGCTCCCTGCCAGGACTGCAGGTCCCCTTTGGCACAGCCTTCCCCACTGTTTGGCCATTACACACTTCAGACTTATCTAACACATTACAACTGGCTCAGTAGGTTCAAACTTGGATCATTTTTGCCTTTACAGAGGGTTTAAAATTTAACCTAATCTGCAACAATTAGTACAATTGTCTAAAGGGCTGCACTTCATTTCATACACAACAAACCACCTGCAGGGGTAGCAGATAAAAACTAATACATGGGAAAAGGGCTTTCCTAGCTCTCCTTTCCTACAGTAATTTCTCCAGTTCACTGTTTAATAACACAAACATGTAAAAGATGCCCTATTTCTTCCTGCACGGCGATCTCCAGGGGTGTGCAAGAGGCTCTAATTCATTGCACTGTGAGAAAGAAGAATGTGCACTAGAACTGCTTCTCCTCTTCCTGTAATTCAACCTGCTTAACATTTGCTGACTGGTTCCAAACCTGTTCTGTGGCATCTGGCTTCTCTGTGTCCCTAGGGGAGGAGAGAAGGATAGAGATGGGAACTCACCAAGGAGCCTCAGGGGAGGAGAGGCAGAAGAGGAAGACTGCAGAAAAAAGAGGAAGAATCCTCTTTCCTGTCTGGCTGTGTGGTTGGGCAAGGATTTGCTTGGTGAGGCAGCTCTGTCACTTCAGCAGCTCTGGGTTTACACTCTGCTTCAGCTGTAACCTCTCCAAATTCGGTTAAGAGCCCTCCAAAATCAAAGCCATCTTTATAAAACAGACACCTGAAATTCACATGTAAGTAAAATCTGCAAATTAGGAATTGCTATCCTTCAACAGACATCCTGGCAAAGTGAGGAAACTTTCAGCTTTCCTTAAAAACCTTCTGTAGGGCAACAGACAATACAAGACATGCTAATCAATGAAAATTCCCAGACCACATAAAATGGGAAGTGGAATGAAAATCCAGAACTTCAGCTGCCAGCAAAAGACTGGGGAAAACCAGCCTGACTGGCTGTACCTGGTGGAGAGGAAACAACTTGCTATGTGAAAGTTCTTTTTTCACTTATTCTGATTCCCCTGAAGTCTGCTTGATCTGCTGCCACTGTTTTAGTCTAACAGAGTTCATATTCTACTTTTCTTTTACTATTTTTCATTCTTTCATCTGATATGAAAGAATCTATTTCCCAACAGACAGCTGTCCAGATGTTTTTATCAGTATTTACTTTTACATCACGACTGAAAATGAACAAAACCTACTTTCATTAAATTTTCTCTTTTAAAAAATATTAACATTCACATTATTCCAGCCATCAGCTTTTTTTTAATCTCCAAAACATTTCAAGAATAAAAAATTCATTTTAATTTGTGCTTTGTTTAGTGAAGTTTGTTTTGTTTTGGGGGGGGGGGGAGGTAAATACTGAAATTTAAAAAACAATTGTGAACATACAGTTGGTTTGAAATGCCAGGTGTTTAGGGTGAAATGAGCAACATGCACTGAACTGACCTATTGACTTATTAACAATCAACCCACATCAGGACAAGACAGAATACTAACACACTCAAGTACAGGTATTTTGGTATTCTGCTGTTACATGAAATCCCATCTGGCTGCTGAACTTTAATACACACTCTGGGGTTTCAGACACTTCAAAAGCAAACATGAAAACTTCAAAACAGACTACTTTACTAAAAATATTAATTTCCTTACTTGTTTGCTCTGTCACTAAAACATTTATTCACAGCAGCACAGGAGCGGACAGATGTTTGTTAAATACTGTTGGCTCTCAGCTTTAAAATTTCAAACATGTACTTAGTCTGCATGATGTCAGCAAATAAGGAAAAAGAAAATAAGCACAAACCCAGCAACACAGAAATTCTGAGGCAGTGTATTGCTGCCTACCTGGCACAGGATTCTTCCTCACTTAATCTCCATTAGGAACATTTCTGAGCAATTTCCCCTGAACAATACATCCAAAGTCCATGCAATAAAAGCTGTGCCAGATCATTACAGGCACACGTGACCATAGTTACACATTGATTTTATGCTTTTCATGATGCAGCAGTCACTCTTATCTTATTACTGAAGATTTTAAATGGACCAGCACACCAGCATTTGAAGGATATTTATAACATATGGTATCAATCCACACAGCAACAACCTTCTCAATAGCCTCACTTGAGTTAAATAAAACTATAATCAAAACAGGATAGCTGAGCTCAGGCTGCTCCCTCCTGATCCCTAACTAAGGATCAAAAAACAAAGCTCAAGGAACTTTCTAAGTGACCAAGCTCCCTCTAGCTCTGCTTCAGCTTATCTCAACATCCAGCAGGTTGAGTCTTCCCAACCTTGGCTCGTGCCTCATAAACTGGTGGCATTCCTTCACCAGTGTCCTCCTACAGCACAGGCATGGACTGGTGACATTCCTGCCCAGTGTCCTCCTACAGCACAGGCATGGACTGGTGGCATTCCTTCACCAGTGTCCTCCTACAGCACAGGCATGGACTGGTGACATTCCTGCCCAGTGTCCTCCGATAGCACAGGCATGGACTGGTGGCTTTCCTTCACCAGTGTCCTCCTACAGCACAGGCATGCCTGTGCCTCCTCCTCACAGGCTGGACTGTCCCACCAACAACAATGGATTTCCTGCTCTGGAGAGCAGAGGCAGCACAGCTTTCCAAAACAGCTCCAAAGGAGTAGATGCAGGCAATGGTATCCAGTTCTCACAGAGGATAATTACTCTTAATTTTCTTAAATTTTTATTCCTGCCAGTGGAATTACTTGTTTTAAGGTAATAAGCAAGCACAGACCCAGACTGGAGCCTCAGGCTCTGCCATAGGAGAGCAGGCCAGGGAAGCAGCCACACCACTGTCCCTTCAGTGCCACCACAGGACAGACACAGCAGGGATGTGAGCAAGCTGGCTGAGCTCACAGAAAGCAGCAGTTTGAAGAGATTTTAAACAATTATTAACTAGGTAATCACATCCCTTCTGCCTCCTAGGCTGGGCTCTTAGAGGTGTTTTTATTTGCTTACATGTTTTTGGGAGGCAGAGGAACCCCTTCCTTAGGTTACTACAAGGAGGAAGGGACCAGAGAGAGGCTGAACAAGCTGCCAAGAACTACCCCCAATTCACTACAACCCCAGTGCACTTAATAGGCACAATTAGCTATTTTTCCAGCCTCTTCCTTGAACTCCAAGTGAAGAAACAGAGCTAAAATCTCACCCAGTGGTTCCAGCAAAAGGTGCAGCTCTTTTAGTTTCATTCCACTTTGCCTTATCAGTTACTTGCAAAGCCCTGCTACATGAAGGCACTGCAGTGCCCTTCCCTCACCTCTGACCTCTCCAGGAGCAAAGTTAAAAACCTTTGCTCTGGGACAGGGCAGGCACACCCAGATGGTGATTCCCAGGTCTGGTGGAGCAGTAACAGTGCAGATCAGCAGCAGCCCCACACCCGTTCCTCCAGCTCCCAACAAAGATGCTCACAGAAAACCTGAGCTCCCAAAGGACTAAAGGACATGGGAGTTCAGATCATGTCTGTAACTCTGAAAGAGCACAGAATAATCTTTCAGAAACACTGAAGCATTTAACTTAGGCATTTTCAATTGAGAAATTCTCCATTTTCCCTTTCAAAATGGCATTTTTTCATTAAGGTAAAAAACCAACACGGATTTAACCTAAGCATAAACATAAAAGAAGCAACCACTGTTTACAGAAGGAAGGGCCAGAGCACAGACTCCTCCAAAATGCTCTATATGTTAGCCCAACATTTAGCCTGCAGAATGAGAAAGGATCACAAATTCATTCTGTTATTTCTCCAAGTTCTGTCATGAGACTTCAAAGAAAGGAAATGCCTGATGTACTACTGCCTCTTTCCCATCCCATCTCCTGAGCCCAGAGGCTGCTGAGTTTCATGCAGCACTTTCCACAGCTTCTCTAGAGCTCAGAGCACACAGGCACTCACCCAGCACTTCACCTGCTCTCCTTCCAGCACACAGCCTTGCACAACAAAGGCACAACATGGTACATTTCTGCATTTTACACAAACAACAGCGAGTCTGTTTCTCATTCCTTTGTAGTTTGTGCCCACCACTTACCCCAGGGGGCTAAGCAGAGGATGGTGACCACAGAGCTCCTGTGCTGGTTAACAAGCCACTGAGAACTGCCTGAGTGTCTGAGCAAAACTATCCCCAAGCTCCAAAGGCAAGGAGCAAGGCAACAAGAGGCATTTACTGGTTAGTGAAAAGGGATTTTAATGCCCTCCCTAAGAGAGGAGAGCAGATGGACATCCTACATAAACACAGCAAGCTAGAGAAGAAAAAAGCCCTGGTGAATGAAGTACCTGGGGTTATGTCTGTAATATTGAGAAACACACATCAGGACATTCCAGGCCAGGCAGGCACATCTGGCCAGACCGGCACGCCAAGCTTGCCTTCAAACATACAAATGTAAACTGCACCTTCCCATCCTGCCCCAGTGCCTTTGCATGCTGTATTCCTACTCCCAAATGAAGTGCCATGCTTGCACCACTGGATCTTGCAACTCCCTGTCTACATTGCAACATCTGCAGAAATGCAAAGGCCCAGGGAAGGCCACTCAAGAAAGCACAGAGTCAATGCAGACAAGAAAATGCAGATGACAGCCTGCAGGAATAGGACAGCAGGAAATGAAAGGGCAGGGATGGAAATCAGTAACTGGGCACACATGATACAGACAGAATCTTTTTCACACAAGCAGTACTGTTTTCATCTAGACATCACTAGCAAGACCATGACTGGCTCACAGAAATGCCTGATGTGGATGCCAAAGCATAAATCTTGCAAGTACTTGAGGAAGAGGCAGTTCTATCTGCCCTCCCTAACTCACCAGTTTCCTCAGTACTTTCATCACATTGTCCTTTTGCAGCTCTTGCAGGTAACTGATGGCTTCAGAAGGTACCTGGGATAATTTATAAAGCATGGGATTTTGAAGTAACTAAAGACATGGAGAAGCAGCAAAACCTGTCATTTTCTTGCCTCAGGACAGACCCAGCTGCCCCTTTATCCCTGCAGCCTTCCTGCATTTGCCCACCCTAAACGCCATGGCTTTCCCTAAAGCCCTCTAAGCATCCTACATTCTAGTAACTCCTGGCTCTGACATGCCTGCAGTTTCCCTATTTCTGAGCAAAAACTGTATATATTTTAAAAATCAAGAATTATTACATTGCTGATTATTAAGAAAATAATCAGCAGATGATCTATCATAACATTTATTTTGCTTTCCAGGAATAAACTTAATATCCAGGGACAGTAAAGCATGAATGGGAATTCCTGCATAGCCTGTGTGGGCTCCAGTATTAAACAGTGACAATCTGGAATGGTCATGGGTGCTTGGAGAAAGAACATCCAAAACTGGCCAGGCAGAGATTACACACTTCTAAAGAACTGTAAAAACATTTTTCCTCACAAATCCCACAAAATGCTATTCTAGAGTCCAACTGAATGACAGGGAGTAACAGAATGCCAGATTGTGGATCAGCCCCTGAGCTGTACTCTGATCTAAGCAGCTTCCAGAAGGGCACAAGCATAAGGAACAGGGCATGTCCCACCTCCAGGAATCACAGGTTTAAGAATTTAGGGACAGAACCTGCATGCAAACAACCCACCTGTGGTCCCCCCCTCTATGAAGTGCCTAACTACTGGGACATCCACAGCAGTGAATTGAAAACAGCCATTTACACTGTGTCAAAAAGTATTCCCATTTATTTTTTATACATTTAGTGTCTAAAAAATTCACAGGATGTACTCTGCTTCTTTGTGTAGCAACCAATCTTTCTAGTGTTCATGATTTCACGTGTTTCTATCACTTCCCCTGCAGTCACCTCTTTGCAAGCAGCAAGTCTACAAACTCAGGATCTTCTAACAGGATGCCATTACATTGCCATTATGTACTACCACAGTAAAAGTTCACCACAAGACAAATTAACAAAGAAATACCACATGAACTTTTTTCTGTCATCTAACATAAGAACTTGCTGCCTTCAACAACACACTAATGTATTTGTCATTTTCTCTCCTCTCATCTGTTCTAATCTGTTGCCCTCTTTGTCTTTCAGAGGCAAATGCCTAGAGGCAAAGTTCATTGTCCACTGAGGCCAATACACAGGTGTACCATGAGTGGAAAATAAGCATTCTCAGAACTGTAAACAGTAAATTCTGTGCAGCACTGAAAACGTCTTTCGCAGATCTAAGTCCATTTTCACAATTAAGGGTATTGAGGGTGTTGATGAGATCAGCATTCAGAAGAGCTGAGAGTTAATTTCCAAACACTAGGGAGGTGTTAGCAGCTGCAGTCACAGCAACTGATATTTCCACCCCAGCTTCTAGACCAGTGACTGGTTATCAAATGTCTTGCTAAGTGGAAACAGTGCTTGCCAACTCCTTTTCCATTCAGACCAAGTACATTTTTAGAGCAACTGTGCTCACTGGGATTCTTTTGATCTTTCTCCAGGTTTCAGATCATGCCCACAAGTACTAATTTGTCTCCCTGAAGTGATGAGTAGCACAGGTAGGAGGGAATCAGACCCTTTACTATACAGGCACCAATTCTGCATGGAGAGCTATGCAAGCAGAGCCCTGTATTTATTCACAAAAGTAATCCTGATAACACCGAGGCAGCAGTAGGAGCGAGGTGTTGCAACACTTACAGGCACAAGAGACTAACAGCAACACATGTCCTTGGGGAGACTTATCTTTTTCTCCTCTGTGCTCTCTCCCCACTCTCTGACTTTGTTGAGACAGCAATCCTTCATGACATGTATCTCTGCCGCACCCACATATGAGAGGAAGCAGAATTTAGTCTTTCTAAAAAGTAATTTTTAAAAAAAACATGTTACAAAGCACAAGCTGGGCATAAAAGCTGTGTTTCTCAGCTGGATATGAAGTCAGCTTTGCTAAACAGACTCTTCCCTGAAACTTACATGGAAATCTGCAAGAGAGCAAACAATCGGAACAACCCTCTTGCTAAGACATGGTACCATTTGCACAAGCACCTTTAATTCCATCCCAAAACACAGCTGTGGCAAGCACAACTCATTCCAAAATTTCAAAACAGAGGAACCAGTGTATGAAAAGTTTAAATGACTTGTGTGAAGTTCATCACTCGTGAGCCTGGATAAGGCTAACTCTTGGTTTGTAACCCAGTAAAGCCTTTTTTTCTTGACCCATAACCGAGTGCTAACAATCCCTTTCCAGAGACTAGACGACAGAGAAATTTAAAGCTAAAGTTCCCTGACAAAAGCACTGTTTCATCAGCACCAGATCCTCAAGAGAACAGGGTAAGGCTGACAGCACTAATAAAATGCAGAACACTAGCAAGTGTTTGTACTATGGCCTCAAAAAAAAAGGAAAAATAAAATTCTTACTTGTAAGAATGCACACTCACCTTGTAAAATTCTAACCATCAGTACAGCAGACAGACTCCAGATCGTCAAGAGCAGCACTGCTGTAAAAGCACTGCTCCCCTGGGACTATCGTGAGTGCTTTGAAAACTGGCATTTGTGAAGTACCCGCACCAAGGAGAGTTCTGAGATCAGATTCCCTGAAATCAGCTCCCATATTTACTGACCTTCAAGGCAAAATAGGAACTCCAGTTGTTTACATAAGCTTTACCAGAGGGAACTGGGTATGTAGGGCTGTCTTGGGGTGTAACCAGAAAAGTTACATCTCTACAGGGACTTAAGGTGTGGAGACTGCACTGCCATCTGTAAACTCATTACCGTGCATATTCTATTTGCAAATATAATGACAGGTACACCTTTCTAAATACAGGAGACTGACACATATTTAGAATTCTGGCTTAACCACTGAAGAGAAACAACATAGCTTTGCCTTTGAGGATAGAGACAAACAACAGCACTTGGCCTCCACTGAAGGAGTTGAGAGGCTTCTGTTCAGCTGCACTGCCAGTAACTGGTATTACAGGTGCACACAATGGGCAAATTGTGCAAGACAGCAGCTCGGGACATGGGCGCAGAGCCTGCCTCAAGCCTGAATTATCAAGCAGTGAGATGGTTTCTCTATTAAGAGGCATCACCGACCATCTCACTACTTGGGAGCCTGCAGTCCCCCCGTGGGGAACATCCGGCTATTCTCTGGACGCTGGCCATCATTCTTAACAAAAGAGAGCATCCACAGCAACCTTTTCTGACCCCAGCAAAGCAACACCAAGCGCAGCACTGGAGAGGCGAAGGGTGTCCCTTCCCGGATCCTGCCCGCCAGCCCTTTAACCCGAGGGGCTGCTGCCCCTTCCAAGCTCCAGCACGCCACTGCCAGCCCTGGAACCGGGCCGCACAGTGACACTGGTGACCGACAGAAGGTTCAGAACCAGACCCACACGCTCTCGCTGATTATCACCTGATGGAAAGGTGCAGCCAAATCCCAACAAGCCCCATCAGACCCGGCAGTGGTGCAGAGGCACCCGGGCTGGAGGTAACGCCGCAGTGCAAGCCCTGCACTTACCTGACAACAGGGAATACACCTGGGGAAAAGCTCTTCCCAACGATCCCGTCACAAGAAAACCCACGGCCCAACACTGACCCGCCTCGCCCCCAGTCAGCCTAGAGACAGATCCCCACGAAACCTCACTCCATCCTTCTCCAGGCATTGGAGCCGACCTGCACCTCAGCTCCTCGAGTTACAGGAAGACTTTATAAATAAAGCCTCTCTGTAACAGCCTTGTTTTCTGATTGTCTGAGAAAGGCTCTCAGCGTGACCCGGGCTCATCCCGAGGGTCGGAAAACAAAGCGGAAAAGAAGTTTCATTTCCCCCGAACAGGTGCAAACGTCGTTCGAGCCCGCCTGGGAATGGCTTTCAGCGTGCCGGTGCCGAGGGGCAGCCCCGCTCCGCCCGGCCTCGCTCCGCGCCCTGACACCGCGCCCGTCGCGGGGCTCGGCGGCTCCGGCAGGGCACGGGCGGCTGCTGCCGGCCGGCCCCGGCCCGGCCCGGCCCCGCTCACTCACCATGGTGCGGCGGCTGGCTGGGAGCCGGCCCAGCCCGGCCCGGCCGCCTGCGTCCCGCCCGCCCCGCTCAGGTGAGGCCGGGCCGCATCGCCTTCCCACAATGCCCCGAAAGGGAACTGCCGGCGCTCCTCCCGCCGCTCCGGGCAGCGCCGCGGGGCTCGGGCAGGGCAGCGGGCACCGCGCCGGGCAGGGGCCGGGCAGGGCTCCACAGAGCCACAGTCCCGCAGCGAGGGTGCTGGCAGGCCGCGTGTGCCGGGCCCCCGCACGGGGTGACCGCACCTGCTGTCCCGTACGAGCGTGAGCCTCTCAAAGGCGCCTTTCTCACCTCGGCATTCCCGACACCAAGAAAACACAGTTCATGTCATCCACTCCCCTGTCAAGCATTCATGCCCTAAAGACACGGGTAGATCTACAGGCATGATTGCTCTGCTGCCCATCTCCATCAAAATGGAACTCTGATGGTTTAAATACCTTCAGTGGCTGGGCTTGGCTCAGCGGTGCTTTGTGATGCAGCTGGAGGAGAGGGCAAGACATCAGCAAATCCCTGTAACCAGTGGCAGGGATTTTCTGATAAGTAGCTGGTGCCAAAAGAATGTGTAACATCCACGGACTCAGCACTTGAACCAAAAGACCTAAATCCAGGCCTAAGGCTTCTCAAATTGGAGGAGTCAGATCCAGATGCAAACTACCACACAAGCATAAAGTGAGAAGACTTAGCAAGCTTAAGTCCCATGTCTGTAGTCTAAAGGAAAGACATCTCCCAGAGCACAGCATGCATCAGTTCAGGATATGGATCCCAACTGCCCAGGCAGGGAAGAACTGTGCCCTGCTCCTGGGTGCAGTGGTGCCTCTGAGCCATCAGTGAGAAAGGGAAAGAAATCCAAAGGGACTTGGGGACTTCAGGGATCCCTGTGGTGTCAATGACAACCCTTCTGCAGCCTCTGGCTTCAGAGAAGGGAGACAGATCCTGGCCAAAAGCAATTGTTGCATGTACAACTGAGAAGGCAGTTGGGTTGAAACCTGCTCCCAGTTAGAAATGCAAATTTGCAAGAACAGAGAGCAAATGCAGGTGTGTGCTCCTTATGTTCATTCAACAGCGTGCAGGTAATTTCCACATTTCCTTACTCCCCTTAGCTCTCGCTAGGTTTTGGGCTGGCCAGTACAGACACACTGCTCCTGCTTGCTGAGCTCTGGTTTCTGCATGTTCCAGCCCCAGCCCACCAGGCAGCACAGGGCACACTGTGCTGTGATGCTGCTGGCTGCCCCGTGCTCTGCATTCACTTCTGGAGTGCACCACGCACAAGGTCCAAGGCCCAGCTGCCCCACAGATCTCAGAGATGCATCTGCTCACTTGTCCCTGGGCCCTGCCCTTCCCAAGTACACATCCCGGGCCCATAAAGCAGCACTATCTGCAGAGGGCAGGAATATCTCACCCTGCCTGCTGTGGGGTGCAGCACACACTGCTGTGCTGCCAGACAGCACTGGCCTCACTGGTTTTACTGGGGCACCACCTTGCCTTCAGTGAGCCTGCCAAATACATACTTAGTACAATCAGGATCTGTTAAAGCAGACCAAAACCTTTTACCAGATTGAGAGACACACACAAAGCACCACTGCCTCTCCCAGGAGATAAATGTCTGCTCCCCCATAACCATGTTCATACCCCTGTCCCTTGCACCCCCAGCTCTACCTGCTGTGGCCTATGCACAAGAACAGAGGGCTGACTCTGCACTTAAAGCCCAAACACTCCCTTGCTGAACGGGGGGGTGTTCACAGATAGCACTGCAGCTCTGGGAAAGCCAGGTCTCAGAGAACACTGAGAACTGGATTTGCCTAACACACAAGAATGTGGACACCACAGTGCAGCTGTGAGGCATCAATACTTTTATCTCCAAAAGGAATTTAAAATTAAGGGATGAACATACCCCTCACTGCCTACCTGTCTAATTTACTCAGGTGATGGACAATAATTTTTTTTTGCTTAACAACTGTTCCCCAATAATTTTACTTTTCTATGCACAGATCTTACCTAATTAGGCCATAAACTCAAGAGAACCAGCCTGCTGCTTGTGTGTTTTTGCAAGTAATCAGAAAAAAGTGGCAGCAGCAGCAAACACAACATGCATAGAGTGAACATTAAGAGCAGTGGCCAAAGTCAGCCCATTATGGCCAATCTTGGAAGCTGGCAGAAAGAAGCCCTACACAAACAAGCCCGCAGATATAGGATCATGCCTAAATTAGGTGCTTTCCAGCTCAGAAAGCCAGGCTGCACTTAATGACTGCCTAACTCGCCATGGTAAGGACTTGGAAATCTCCCCTCCCTGCCTCTCTGCCACTAGCACTGTGTAGCTGCATAATTTTCTGATTAAGAAGATAACCATCAGTAGTTCCTAGCTGGGAAGTTTGAGCTATTAGTGTCACTCAGCAGGGGGAGGCAGCTGGGGCACACAGCTGTGCCAGGTGAACCAGTGGGGTGAATTTATGTCAGTTAAATGCCACAACATGAACTCCTTCACTGCTTCCCTTAGGCCCAGTTGGTTAACTTGAACATGAATGTTTGCAAAGAAATGTATATTTATTTCTCTAACTCAAAACTGCTGCAAAAAGCAGTTTTGAGACCCTTCTTTTTTGGCTCCCTTTTCTGCATGGAAGGAGTATAAACATTTTCTTTCTTAAGGGTTCTTTGAAACAGGCTTTAAGAGAGGCAAGGAGCTTTTTACTGCTTTGGCATATTTTATCCTCTTTGCTTATATTCCACTCTTCTAGCAGCCTGTCATATTCAGAAGTAGAAAACATTCACACCAAGAGTTACAGTGGATTTAGTGAGCCTTGAGTGCCTACACCTGATGAAAACTTCCCTAGCTCCTAAGCAGCAGTTTTGGTGGCATTATTTATGTGAAAAGAAGTCACTGCTAAAACGTCAGATGCCTAAATCTGCAACAGGTTTGTCTTGGGTCCTCCTAATCTCTGCAAGCTTTGTGCACCTCAGAAGCTAATCCTGAACCATACAATAAAGCTATATATTCAGCAGTGATTAATTGGGAAGTTGATTTCCTGTGCATTTTAAAAGGAACAAATCCTGTCAGCTTCAATTAAGAGACACAAACTACTGTCTAAAGAACAGTAGGGAATGAACAAAATCTAACATTCTCACTTCCTTCTAAACAAAACTGCACAAGCTTTCCTTCTGAAAAAAACCCAAACCACCCTTTCATTGCAGGAAGAAGGCTTTTCACTGACACTGAGTACCACAACAAATGAGACAGAACACTTATTCTGATTCTAGCCAGCAGATGCTTTGGTGTTGTTTTTCAGCACATGAACTGAGCTCACAGACTCCTGCATGTAAGCTGCCCTATGCAAACCCAGGAGTTGAGGCTGATGAACACTCCACTTGATTTTATAGGAGACCTGCTGTGCAGGTTTTTAACCACTTGATACTAGGTCTGTGGGGGAAAGAAAAAAACTTTCAAAGCCCAATTTAAGTTCAGCTGCAGGAGGTAGCTTTTAATTGCACTTTGGACCAATAGAGAAGCAACCTAACACTTGCACTTGGTTACTAGGCAGGGCTTGTACTTTTCCAGGCTGCTTTTCCTATGTTCCTTTTTTCCCTTATTTGCTCACAAAATCTGGATTCTCCACAATTTAAGTGCAAAACAAAGTATTCATATTGCTAGAGCACATTCCAAATCATGTACCTGTGCCATAGATGTTGGTACCTTATCAGCAGCAACATGTTCAGTAAGTAGTCCCAACATTTATAGTGTTAGAAAAGTGTTAAAAATAGCAATCCAAATAATTATAGCCTGAAGTGACAGGTGTACACAAGCACTTAAAGGGTGTCAAGTAGCATTTTATTTCATTTCCCAGCTGTATAAAATTAAAAGCAGGCCAAGGTAGACAGGCATTACCAAAGCTCCATCGAGAACTGTTTAAATCCAGAGAAAACTTGTTCCTGTAGCCCTCTTGTGTTCACCTGGATTAACAGCTATTACAGCCACAGCACCCTTCCTTATCTCCCCAAAATCACAGCTCTGCATGCCTTAACCACACTGCCAGTCAGTTCTTTGTCCTGTACACCTTCACTCAGTTTCTTTCATGGTTTTCCTCTTTCCATCCTGGTTTTAAAATCAAAACCCGTTCAGGCTCACATGCTCCTGAAACAGCGGAGTGCTCAGTTGGGATATTCATACCATGAAACAGGGAAGGATTGTTTTATGGTATGAATAGGACTAAAGCACCTCTCATTGCCTTTGAACATGTTGGTATTCCCAGCATTTCTTCTCCATAAAAGGACTGTAATGAGCACAATTTACAGCCTTGTTTGTCTCTTTCAGATAATGCCTGTGAGTTCAAGTTTTAAATTGAGTGTCCCACAAACACCATTTAGACGTGCAATTCTCCACCCTTGCAGAAATCACCCACAGTTCTGTTTATTCCACACCTTCCCTGCCAATCACCAAGTTATGGCTGCACTGCTATGGGTGCTTAATGGGATGGAGTGTTGTAACTGAGGATAAGGAAGTGGTTGTTTCCTAAACCACACTCACCTTCCATGTCTGCTGCCTCAGCCATCCTTCATTCAACCATTGCAAGAGAGATAGGAGGCTCTGGTGAGCAGGGCAGTTGTGCTTCAAGAGCTGCTGTCACCTGTTTCAGGGAGCCAAACTCCAACGTGGATGTGCTGCTGTGGAGGAAACCTGGAAAAGGAGCCATATACTAAGAAAGAAAGAAAGAAAGAAAGAAAAATGAATGAGAACAGAGAAAAGACAAAGGACAGCACTAGAACTGACAGCCAGCCAGGGCTCAGCAGCAATGCCATCAAGGAGTACAGGCAAGCAGTGCCCACTCTTGATCAGCTGCACTTGAGCTCATGAAAACTTAAGAGTTTTGACAGATATACACATGTACATTTTGAGAGCAGTTGAAAACAGGCTTCAGAAAGAAGACTCAGTATAGGTAGGGCAAGGCATAGAATCTTTACTTGAAAGACAGCTAGAGTAGCAAAGCCAGGAGCAATTTAAACCCTAATGTGTATTTCTCTATAAACAAGGTAAAGAGGAGAAAAAGATGTACCTCCACAACCCATAATAAAAAACCCCTTCTGTGATACAAAGCAATTTAGGAATGAATGTACCAAATTTTCTGCAGACAAACCAGTCAGTCCCACCAAAATTAATATAATACATCAAGAGTAAGTCAAAGAATATGCTTCTACTTCTTTGCGTGACCAGATTATACATTAAAACTTGTCAGAGACCCTGGGTACTAATGTGAGTCAGACAGCAGGTAGCCACAGCAACTCAGAGCTGCTGATATGTTGGGGGGAAAAGGGTCATGCACAGAAGCAGAAAGAAAAATTTCTAATGACCCCATATATTTCACTTTAAGATTTGATATTTAATTTTATGGAAAAAAATTGTATAGATTTTATTAATGATATTATTTTGATATTTCCATTGCCAGAGTTATAAAACAAGTAATGCTGTCTTTGAATCTGTTCAACAATTAGCTTTTGCATATGAAAAGTTGAGCAGACTACACAGCTGCCTAGAGCTCATGGCCTTACATCTTGCAAAGGGACAAAAAGCTTTATTGGATCACTTTTTAGCAGTCACTTAAGAAATCCTTGATCCTTGCCTTTTGTGAATGAGAGGCCACATTGAAACTCCCTGTAAGATGGTTAGTTGATGACAAAATCAGTTTTTAAATGTTAGGCTGGTAGAAATTAATCATTTTCTGTAGCATTTGATCATGGCATTTCACAGGTTATTTGTCACTGAGGACTTGGTCAACAGAGATAAAAAACCTTAGAGAGCTTTCCTTCTGTAGTAGTGAATCTGATCAACAGAAAAATCTGTCCCTTTCCTGCATCTAATGTATTCTAAATCTCCTCCATGAGTAAAGTCAACACTAGAGGTACTAAGACCTGGCCCAGCTATCTGAAACTTAAATGAAGTTTTCAGTATCAGGAATTTGAGAAGTGATCAGCTGTGCATTCTCAGTTAGAAAACCAATACATCTATTTTTGTGCTTTCACTACAAGTACACCATTTGCAATTCTCCAGCATCTTCAACTAACTAGAGTTCATATGCCTAATTCAAAACATAAGACAGTCTACATAGACATCTAAACAGGCTTTTCTGACTATGGATCAGCAACAGCTTCATTTTTTCTAGTCAGCTTTCACTGGAATTTTCCTTGGGAAATGTGAGAACTTTAAGCAGTCCAAAACGAGACATATCATGTTAAAAAAAACCAAAAGAACCCTGCAAAAATTATTATATACCACACAGGCTCTTCAGCTCTCATTTAAAGGTGGCAAGTTTGTCAAACTCTTCCAGATTCCCTCTCTGGCTCCCAAATACCCCAAGGAAGCAGTAAGCCACACAATATACTGATCGACTAACATTCAGACATTCCAAGTGTTACACAGCCAGCCAGTGCTGAATTTGAGCCTGTGAAGGCTGTGAGCAACTGGGAGGGATAAGGATGCTTTCCAGTTTATCTCCATCCTTTCCCTGTGAGAAAGTATCATGAAACAAGTGCAACAACCTTTGTGTGGCTGCAGTTTGTGTCCTCTGTATATATTATATTGTAGGCTGTGCTCACCCCATCCTGCAAAATTAGCATTTCTTTGGCACCTCAGACAGGTCCGAGGCATCTCAGGAAAGGATCCTGTGGGACTCTGCAGATAAGAACCTTTGCAGAGCTCTGAAGGGCAGCCAGATGAAGCAGAGATGATGTCTGTATGAGCTGGCAGGCAGAACACAGGATAGAGTTACACATCCCTAACTGGGATCACACAGCAGTTGCTCATGTCCCAGCTCACTGGTTCATTGTGGGCCTTGGACCTGCTGCAGCTAATTCAGTTCCAATACAACACACCCAACAAGAACCCAGAACTGTAGCTGTCTCTACAATTTGTACATGGGGCACGTAGAGGAAGAGACAGAGCACAAAATGCAGATTGTGCTTTCACAGGATGGAAAAAAAAGATGGGTCATCCAAATAGACTAAGTGAATATCAAGAAATATTTTATTGTACATGTAATCAAAATTTAAAAAACAGACAAGGAGGAGCAAAGGACAGATTTATCTAGATTCTCTTAACTATGTAGGGTACAGAAATACAACTAGGAAAGAATTAACACATATTAGTACCCTTTGCTCCCCTTCCCTGCCCCAGTGGAAGAGGTTACACAAGCGAGATCTGTAATGCTTCAAATCAAGGCTTCTCACTAATTGCACACTTGAGCTGACATAGCTAAGTATCTTCAGTTTGATGAGATAATGAGTGCCTTCAAAATAGTTGTTTATAAACAAAACTAGTCTCTCTTTAGTGGTTTGTGAGCATTACTCATTCAACACCAAGAGTATACTTAAAAGACTAATGATTTAGTGGACATAACTGTCATTATATCTGAACTGATGCAATCTTTAAGTATATCAATTATAGAAAATAGATTCCTTAGGCAGTAGAGAATATATTATCTAGTGGCAAAACCATAATGTAAAGAGGCAGAGGAAGTATTCACAGGGAAGGGAGGGGGGAGCTGTGTGCTAAGCAGGGGCACATTGAATAATCAGAACTAAAAAAGTTGAGTTCTGGAGTGCTAACTGCAAAGGAGTCACACCTCAGCATTCTGGGTATAGGTTTCAGAATGTCTGGGTTGAAGAATGTGGTACTCATTGTACATCTACATCAATCTCCCACCTTAACTCTCACCCTAGATCCTCCTAACCTATTACAGTGGGATATTAAACAATTCTAGCACAGTAATTCATGTTCTGCCTTACATGCTGTGAGGAAGAAGTCTTCTGTTCTCTTCCAGAACCAGACAGGACAAAGTCTGAAAGTGAATGCAGAGACTCCCCAGAGCTTATTCACCCCACAACACTTTCCTTCCTAGTTTAGAAGGGTGAAGGCCTTCAGAGCATAAAGCTGCAACTGTTCTTTCTCTCAGCACCTTAGAAATAAGTCTTCCCAAAAAACCTAAGCAATACAGCATGTAGGCAGAGTTGAATCAAATGGGTGTGACAAGTGCTAAATCCTGGACTGAAGGCAAGACAAGTTTTGGGATCCCCACAAAAGATGGTTTTGTTTATTCTTCAGTGGCCCAATAAGGCCAGCAAATAAAAACTCTTCACGAAACTTCCAGAGAAGGCCCATGGAAAAGCAGACAAATAACAGTAACTATCATATTCTGGATTCTAATGCCCTTTGGAGACTATCAGATTTTTGGCTTAAAATGCAAGTGAATCACCATGTATTAATGATCTTAATCTATTCCAGCCTACAGCATAGTCCAATGCAGATTATTAGTGTCAAATTACACACCTAGGACTTGAATTCACTACCACTCATAGCACCACTTGATTGTTGTTGTAAGTAAAGACAGTCTAACCCCCAACTCTTCTGCCAGAAAGAATGTATTACCTATGATAATTGTGTAACACCACCTATTCCAGGCCAGCTGACCTACCTTTTTTTGTCCTCACACATACTGCATCTGTTTTCAGATAAATCTTACCAGCTCCAAGCTTAAACTCAGTGACATATCACCTTAGCTTCCAAAGTTACAAAATAAATTCTTCTTTACGGTATTCAAATGTAGTAGATTCACTCAACTGACAAACCAGTTTACTGACAGTATCTCTCACTAGTTATTTCCTTTATGTGCCAACTGCACAGTCATAAAAGCCTCACAGCTCTTCTTCATACTTCTCAGCTTTGAAACAGGAAAGGATCAATATAGGTATCTCAGGATTAACACTCCTAGGTGCAGGGAAAAAAGCAGCAGTTCTGTACCTCAGTAATTATTGCTCAGTATTTATCTGTTTTAAGCAACATCAAGACAGTATTTGAATTTATGCTGCACTTTAGCAGAGACAGGTTCCCTAACATTAAAGAACATCAGCCTTTCCACATTAAAAAATCTCTAAAATTTAGCTGGCCATTTTTTCTTAACTTCCTTGTAACAAGGCAGATTTGTTTAGGTTTCCATTCTAACAACATTACAGTTGTCAGAGTACATGGCTCATACCTGTGGCCAGTCTTTAGAGTAGGTGGGCTGCACATTTTCATAACTACAGAAGTTTATCAGCTATGCTAAAACACTACATAAAAAGCCCAGGATTGTTTGCAGACTCACCAGCTACCTACACAGAACAGCTGTTCCACAAAAGTGATTTCACTAACAATTGAACTTGAAGACAAACACTACAAGAAAGCCAATCAAAGATCTTGTGTGATCAAAGGTTCTCTTCCTATCTCATCTGAAAGAAGTTATCTTCCACTTTAAACTATCTCCTCCTTCCATAGGAATAACCAAGATATCTTTTGGAGGCAATTTAGACAGAGACTGCTCAAAAACATTTCAACAGAGCTGCTTTTTGGACGAGAGAATAAGTTATTTTACTATTTGCACAAATTGAATTTACTACACTCGTTTTACTCTGGTAATGTTTTAGCTACAAGGTATCTGTACAAGATATATCAGCAGAGATAGCACATTGTTAACACTACATATGTAAACTGAGAGACAACAGGTCCTTCCACCCAGGTGTCATATTGCAGATAAACCATTCATGTCAGTCCGAGAGGCTGCGGAACCGCGCTTCAGCACCACGGAGATTCCCGGGGAGCCCAACAGAAAAGCTGTGCTCTACAAGGGTGACTGTCCATCCTGGAACAGCAGCAAGAGGAGTATCAAGCAACCAGTGTTTGCAGTAATATTCTTGAGGAGGGTTCCATTCATTCAGTGCATATTGCTGTACATAAGGTGCATAAACCTGCCACGGAGGAGATCAGCGGGAAGAGAACCCAGTGGCAAGGCCGCAACCAACTACTGGCGTCATGTCCCAGATCTGGAGGAGAATTGTGGAGAATTGCACAGCATTAGTGTCAGACTCACAGGTCCTTCTGCAAGAGGCATAGAAGCAAACAAAGATATCCCTGGACACAAGGTAAAAACTCCTTTTTAACCTATGCTTGAGGAAAATCTCATAAAGAGTTACAGCAGCATTACAAACCAAAAGCCAAATTATGGGCTCAAGAGTCTTGAACTTCTGTGTAGGTCTGTTTTAAGAGGTGCTATGCAGTTTGTCACAAACATGCTTAGAGCCAAACAAGAACAGGATGGCACAGTCTCAGTTTTGACGTGCATGGTGAATGTAGAGCCCAGGCACAGCAAGATTTCATATCAGTCTGAGCTCCATGTCACTGTCTCATAACAAGGGCTTTCAGTGGCCATGCTCCAAGCTATGGAGCTCAGAGCAAAGGAACCTGCACATTTCCTCAGGTCTGTGTCTTTGGGGCTGCTGGCAGATTCTCCTGCTGCCCATGCCTGCTATGTTTGTTCAGAGACACAACAGCTGCACTCCATACAGTGGAGTTACAAGGCATTTCCTCATTCAGCTGCAGAAGAACAGGTTAGCAAATACAATTCCATCTTCACACAATAGATAGCTTGTAGCAATAGTTGTCAGAAAGGAAGGAAGAATATACAAAAATGAACTCTCTTAAATATCTCCTAGAAATGCAGGAAAGAGATGCAGCAATACCTTCACAATCCGGTCGCTTCCACAGGTCACCATTAGCCCTCTGGAGATGTCCATGGACATGTGTGAAATGTTGTGTTTGCCTTCATGAAAAGTTGCCAGGGAAGTACGGCTGCACAAGAACAATTGAAATAAAAGCCAGCCATCAGATGGAGCTTCATGGCATCATTATAGCAGTGCAAAATAAACTTAAAAGAAAATTAAGTTGCTCAAGTACTAAGAAATCTATTCCAAGAGCTGCAGTGCCATATTAAAGGGGATAGAATTAAATTAGCAAGTCATGCTAAGGCACTGCTTGTGAAGTTGTACAGGTGTGACATTTCCTGGCCTTCTGCAGCATGACTGTTAATACTAGAGCAAAAGTGGGACACTGAATTAGCAAATACTTCTACTCCTGGCTAACAAAGTCAAGTTCAGCTACACTTTTCCCCTGCTGGCTACAGAAGCCAACTAGGGCACAGCATCCGACTTTTCCAAAACACCCAACCCAAGCAAACAAAAAGTCCCAATAACACAACAAAAAACCCCAAACACTCCCAAAATTTTCACATCTGATTACTCTGTTCATACCAAAAGAAAAGGGGTTCCTTCATTTCTAAGACAAGTTTAATGAGACAACAAATGATGTTTAACCTGATTTGCTTGCATGGGAAAAACAGTGTTGAGTTCTGAAGAATATTTCCAAAGTTTTAAAAACTGTACATGAACTAATGCATATACATCCTAGTAGCTGTAATGCATTGCCTGGCACCCACTTAGCAATGTTAAGCTAAATCAATAGCATTTAACTAAACTGAAATGTTGAGACAAATATATCTCAAGTCTAGATCTGGGCTCCTGGAAAAGAAGAACTAAAAAAGGATAAAAATGTTGTAATTCCACATCTGATCCAAATGCACTTGCAGAGGCAGATGGGGGATTTCTGCATCACAGTGCTTTCAGACCCCATGGCCTAACAGCAGAGAGCCAGCTCAGTGTGTTCTGTAGCATTGTGTGTGGATGTGGAGCAAGCCCAAGGGTTTCTGCACACCAGCAGTGTTACTACAGTTTATTACTCCCTAATACTCACTCTTCATCCTTGATGGACTCAAAACAGGAATCACAGACACGGACCTGGAACTCAAATCCCATGATTGGGTAACTTGACCGTTTGGTGCTGCACTTGCCGCACACTGCCTGCCCACATTTTCTGCAATGATGCTTCATGGAGGAAGAAGAAAATCAACAGAAGAAAGTCACTATACCATGTCACTTGACAACCATACAAGTGTCCAGTGCACAACAAAAACAACAAAGCTTCTGTTTTGCAACCTGTTAGAAAGCAACCTGCTAGGAAACACCATGCTTCTTCAACCAAAGACCAACGTCTCTGGAGTTCTGAACAGTGACTTGGATCATTTATGGATTTAGCTCCATACTCTGTGTATATCCTCTTCTCTGGCAAGCTCCTTCTGGGAGAAGAGGAAAAAGAGGTTTGAACAAGCAACCCAGTTAAAAACATTTGGGTGCAGTAAGAACAAGGCCATTAGTGCTTCACTGGAGTGAGCATCTACAGAAGCCCCAGTTATGGGGCACTGCTTGCCATTTTACACAACACTTGAGGATTAGCTGTCCATAGTTCCAAAGCATGGGAACATTCAGAGAAATCCAGCAGAGCATGCCTAGCACAGTCTGCTTTGACCTGTGACAGAAGTTTGATGCAACACACTTTCACAGAATTTGGAAATGTCTTAGCAGTGCCTAGAAGCCGTAACTTCTCAATAGACCTCACTTCAAAGGAGCAAAAAAACCAAGAGATGAAAAGATCTAGCAGCCTTAGTGGTCTTCTGTTTACATTTTGCTCAAGTGCTGAAGTACAGCTAAGCACTGAAACCAGCCATCTCACCTGTCTCAACCCTATTGTCTTTGTGTCCCACATTTGCTTTATATTCCAGAAGAAAGGTTGCTCACACTTCTGACAGGAATCACTTTCTAGCCATTGAGGAGCCTAGAAAAGAGCAGGAAATGTAAGCAATCAGAACTGTTTTCCCTCACACAACAGTCAAGGAAGTTTAAGAACCCAAAGTAAAGTCTTGGAAAGATGCCCTGGTTCAGTTCTGGACATTACAATAATAAATAGCCTAGGGCATAGTACAAAGAAGGTTTAACACAAAACCCTCAAACCCAAGAATACAGCTACTGGTTACCCCCACACCTCCTACACTTTTTAAGGCTACAGGAATATGTTGTATCACTGCCTTAATAAGAAAACTCATTCAAACACCTATGTTACTAAACCTGCTGCAGGCATTCATAGACTGCTGCTCTGGTTGTCTGGATGGCTTTTAGGGACCAGTGTAGTCCAAAGTGCAGAAGCTATGAGGCAGTAATCCTGTTTGAGAAAGGGGGTGTCCAGAAGTAAATTCTGTGAGCAATTATCTTTTCTACTTCCATGGTATTGCAGTTTGAAATAATTAGGAATTCATCTGCATTTTCCATCCTATCCCCATCCTTGTTAAGCATCCCTTCTCCCACCCACGCATGTTTCCTGCCAAAAATGGACTAGGCCAAATGAAAATAAAGCTTTTACACATTTCAGCTCTCTCAGATACTTTAACTGAACATCCCAGTAAGAGACAGAAAGAGAGGCACAATATTTTAAGTACATGGACTTGAACATGTATATTCTATACAACTTTATACATCTCATAAGGAAGTCTCCCTGAAACTTGACAGGAGGAAAGCTGGAACAACAAAGCATTTTTTCTCTTCAATTCACTTACATTGCGGACAGTAAGAAAACAAGAGCATTCTCACTTGCACCACCATGGATATGAACTGATGCAGAAACAAAGTGTTTGGCTGGGTCAACTGCTGTGTACTGAGATCTTAAAAAAAAAAATAAAATGTTGCCTGGGGACTGAACCTCTGCCTTCTGAACTGCATCTCAAAATCTGCCTCTCACTTTTTTACCTGCTTCGACACAAGTTGAGAACTTATTTCAAGACTATTGAAGAACAGTCCTTTGGTTTCTTTACTGCAAGAGTTTGACTGCTTTAGAGTGTTCCAGAAGCAAAGGCCACAACCATTCCAGTGAACTTGTTGTCTCTTTGAGATAAAACTCTGAGCCGTCCAAAGCATCTCCTGCACTTTTCCTGTCTGGGGAACCCATTTACTACAATGCAGCATGGACAGCCAGCAGAACAGAACAGGTTTCAATAATATCATTCAGCTTTAAAGTGTCAGACAACATGAGGGAAGCAGCCTGCAGAACTGACTAAGGACAGTCACATTAGTCTCTGAAAAGGGGAAAGAAAAAATCTTTGACCTATGACATGAAGTTACCTCTTCTCGGCTGATATCCATGTTCCAAACAGCAATTCCCCCATCAGCTGAACAAGACACCAGCTGCCGTGTCAGCTGGATGTAGCAGATAGCCTGCACCTTGTCACTGCCAACAAAGCACACACCAGTTACCCACAAGTATTTAAACAAAGCTTGGTTTCTCAGCAAACCCTCATTCCTACTAGTAAATAAAGCTACTGAGGAAGGCCAAAACTGATTTTCAGTTTGCTAAGCCAACTAAGTAGAGCTCTGAGGATGAGTGAACAGATGCTGTCACCTGAGCACTATCCTAGCATCAGGATGTTACTGAGAGTGTTCTTACAGCCTGACCAGAATAACAGAGGTACAGTTCCACGTTAACATTTGCTGGCAGTAAGCCCTGATGGTGAACTGAGTGCCCACTGACTCAGAGTGCATGTGCAAATACTCTTCTGTGTTGGCAAAGAGAGTCACTTGTCAAAGCAGAAACAACTGGAAAAATATAGAGAAATATTTGTTTCAAGATGCAACTAAGCAGCAGAGAGAGGTTCCACTTTTGCTAACAAATCACAGTAAGTCAGGCTGTAGCTGCAAAGCAAAGTATGCATTCACCAATACGACAATTTAATCCTAAAGAAAGTCATGTCAAAACAAAAGTCTGCCCTAAGAATTTAAACAAAGAATCTGACTAGTATCAAACTGCTTTGCAACATCTAAATTGAATTAAAAAGTCACTCTGCTTCTCAGAAGAACTTACTTTCCCATACAGTACAAAGAGAACTTAAGTGTTACAAGATTTCACCAGGACACATGAGGCAGCAGTAGGAGCAGTATAAAGCCCTCCAGTCACTGACTTCAGTTACTTTTTTGTAACCAAGGCTCTATTTTTAAATCTTTAGCCATAAGACTAAACCCTCAAGATTTAACAAGAGTTCTAGAGCTAAGGCTATCAGTCTTGATCAAAGGTAGATGGAGGCATCTATGGAATTAGACAAGAGAACACACTATACAAATATCTTTAAATATAAACAAAATCTCTACTACCAGTGCGTTTCCTAAGTAGAATATATCTTCAGGGGTGAACTGCCTGTCAGACTGAATTAGAGCCCTACATTTAAAAATGGCAGCTGCTGTTGGGTCTCTAAAAATGAAAGAGTTGATTGTTACAGACAACTACTTCAACTTCAGAAGAGGGGAAACATGACACTTTCTGAAGTTGAGAGACTACCCCTGTAATTTAGCCAAGCAGTTATCAACTATCAGTTATCACTGACAGAAAGACAGAGAACAGGAATACTGAAGCTTATTTTATATGCATACATGAACATGCTTATACATAAAGGTTCTAGCCCTTCTCTCACAGGTAACTCAGTGCAGTATTTACAATACAGACACATGCAATTTTTATATAAAGGCCAAACCCAGATGATTTAGGGTTTTTACCCACCACTTTCTATAAACTATTTCTGTGTTACTTCTAAGCCATGGTAATATGAATGTATTAAACATGAAAAAGAAAAAAGCTTTATCAGTAAGGCCTTAATAGTACTGATTATTCTTCTTCCCCTTGAAAGTACTCAGGGTTCTGCAAAGAGTAATTTTCTCCATTTTTCACAATGATTCAAATATCTTGCCACGCTATTTAGTCTTCCTGGGACTGTGTGTTCATTACAGGATGTGTATGAAGAATAAGACTCCATTACATACTGATGGCCCTGGAGCAGCAGCGTTCGCCCCTTCCTTCCACCAATATCCCACATGATAATGCTGTGGTCAGAGGCACCTGAGAAGAGCAGCCGTTGGACAGGATCCCACCACAGGGAAGTAATACTCCCTAGGAAAGAACATTCTGCAGTTAGATGCAAGGGACTGGCTCCCCAACACAGTGATGCCCTCCTGGAGCATTAAAGTGAAACCTGAGGTACTGCCTTACACCAGTAGCATACTGGAACCCTTAAGGCAAAGGAAGCATCCAACAGCAAAGTGCAGTCCTGACAGAGGGGCAAGAAGTACTGGACAGAACAGATGTCCCAAAGAGAAAAGATATAGCATAAGCCAGAAAGTCTGAGTTCTGCCCTTTGTATTTAGGAAGGTGATTTTAAGAGTTGCCAGGCTGCTATGTGAGCTTTGTCAGACAGAAGCACCAACACTTGCCAAGCAGAAACCAGCATCTACAGCACAGTGAGGTGCTTGGCCAGTGGTTGCAGCATAGCTCGCAGTGTTCTCAGCTAAGCAACTCCCTCACATAACCATTTACAACCCTAAAATAGCTGGACTAAGAAACAAAGTGAGACTTTCACTGTTGTTAGCAAATCTGCCACTACTCACTAAATTACAAAACTAGATTTCAGAAGGCCCAGTGCGACTGTGAATTAGGGATAAAAAGAAATGAGTCATCTGACAGCAGCAGTCTGATACTAAACCCATACCCATGGTAACGTGGCCAGTACACTAAAAGCGTAATTTTGTTACTCATGCCACCTTATAGTTGAGAGGTTGAGACATTTTATTTCCTTGCAGAAATCCTTCCATTGCTCAGTTGTCATCAAAAGCCTTGTTAGTCCAAAACCAAGATGATGAATGGTAATTAGAGCCCAAATCAGTTCTTTCCAATGCTCTGAAGCAAGAGATTTTTTTTTGCCTCCTTTAGGACTATGCTGTTTTCAGACTGACCCATTTGGAAATAGCATGTGCACCAAAAAGGCATTAACTTTGAGTATTATCTCAGCATTACACAGAGCAGGCTGTTATACATGGTGAATTCTGGAAGCTGAGAACAAACTCTGAAACCATTTAAACTGCAAAGCAACTGCTTGCTTATGAAGTCACACTTCGCAAGAGCTAGAAAGCAAACAAGATGAAACCAGACTGTTAAAGTCTGTCAAACACAACTGCACTCAAAGGAGAATTTGATGCCATTTAAGTTTAGAGTTACTAGATCTCGAGAATATTACACAAATATGGTGGAGAAAAAAAAAGTTACATATAATCTGATTTGCTTTAAAAAAAATAAAGGAAAGAAGATGAAATAAATACTACAATACCATTTAAAGAAAAATCTGTTTCTGCCCCTGAAATAATTTTTCATGGCAGCTCATTTCTTGTTTTAAGGATCACAGTCCCCATTTGGAAATATATGAGCCAAAGGTGGCTGCTGTGTGGACAGCACTGCTGAAGTTGGTGCTTGGAAACCCATCACAACTCAAGAGACAGAACACACACTACAAGAAAGTGCCGCACAGACATACTGCTTTCAGACTAACTGTAACATCTACCAAGAAGTTGCATTTGAACACAGACCAGTGCGAAAGTATAGAGAGGCAAAGGAGTCTCTAGGGCCAAGAGAATTACTTTGTTCTAAACTGACACAATCAGAAATTCTCCTTGAAAGCAGAAGAGACATTTATCACTTGAGATTTTCAACTTGTCTCCTGCATTCAAAACCAGCTGTATCATTTTACAGTCATCTGTAGATCAGGAGTCTACCCAGCTTTAACAAAGCCTACTCTATACTTCCAGCTGTTAAACAAGGCAGCCTTTTCCAGCGGGTCGGAGACTCATGACCCAGTAGTTCATCCCTACCCACATGCAAATTGTCAGCTGATTTGAAAGTTGCAAGGACCACATGGGAAAAGGCATTCTCTTGTTTATTTTTCTCAGCATATTATTGAGTTACACATTATTCTCTGATTTGCATTCTTGCCTTACTCATTGCAGCAGAGAGTGGCTCTGTATCATGTTATGGACCACCTGATTCTTCATTTGATATAAGGACTTCAGCTGTACTGTAGAGGATGAGACATTTGCCTTAGACTAGGCAGTTTCTCCAATGTTGAAACTAAAGCTTTCAAAGGTGGCCATCTAGTGGATAACTTGTGTTTAACTGAATGCATATGTTTACTTTTGTTTTTCAGCTATAATAAAAATACCTGTAGGTATTTATAAGGTTAAGATTTCCCTTCAGCAAGAATGTTTGCTCTTTAACAGGAAGTCAAGTACAGCTTTCAACAGCTTATAATAACCACTATCCTGGACTAGTTTTTCATTCAGTATCTACCCCTAAGAGGCAGATATGCAACTGAACATCTCACCCCAACTTACAAAGAGGTACCATATCTGGGACATATCTGGCTTTAAGACAAATTACCTTCATGCCCTTTAAGGGTTGTGATGACTGAACAGGTATTCTGCTCCAGCTTCAGAAGAGTGATCTGTCCAGAATAATCACCAACAAATGCATGCTGAGTTTCATGATCATATCTGAACACCAGTCAAGGAGAAGCTTCATTTGTTCGAAGAGTATTTTACATGACTGAAACAATCAGCTACAGAGTCAAAAAAAATTGGAAAACAACATTTTAATACGCCAGATAAATATTTACATCATTACTTTTAAAGTGGTTGGAGACTGTTGGAGACTTTTTGATTCCTTCCTTCTCATCACACTTTCCTACATGTGCAAGTAAAACTGTACAGAAAATAAGAGAAGAGTTTTAGAAAAACACTGGAGAAAGCCATGAGATAATCCATGCCCTAGTTTAAGGCAAGCCAAGTACCTTCAGGCCATTTCTAGCAGCTATTTACAGAACACACTCATGGCTGTCTACAAGATGCCAAAACTCATCAGGCTACTTGTTGCAGTGCAGAGCTCTCTGCAACCATTAGGAGCACCTCACTGGACACTGGGCTGCATTCACTCTTACCTAGTATCTTCTCCAATAAACCCTTCATTTTCCAGCATGGTTGTAGTTGATATCCCCAGGAGAGGAAAACCAAGATAGCAGGATGCTGACCCTCCATGACAAGTTCACCTTACAGTGGAAGTACATCCCCAGTGTTCTGGCCACTGCCAAGGTGAGGCTGTCTCATTTCTTGTCCTGTTCTCTGGACTTCCCAGTTTACCAATGCAGGTCCTTGAGTGTGGTATTGAAAACTGACCTAATTTCAGCAAGGATTCTGTCAGCACTGAGAAAAAAGCCACACCACATCCTAACATCGCATCCATTAACAAGGTGGCACATTGGGCAAAAGCATTCCACCTTGTAACAGTTCAGTTACTTGGTTTTTGCCACGATGCAGCTATGAACTCCAGAAACAAAAGCATGGCAAGCCAATGGAACTAGATGATTTGCTGCTTTTAGAAGACTTTTGTTATTCAGAATATAAGCAAGAGCTATGAAAGACCCATGCAGCTGACACCACATAACCCAAGAGCTGTCTATAAACTTAGGTGTCCTCCTTGAACCACACAAAAACACAAGCAGCAGCTAGAAAAGCAGCTTCTGGTATATAACACAGGCTAATTTAAGGACAGTCTACCAAAAAGCCCTCCACCCTAAGTGAAAATGCAGAGGCTCTGCCATCTAATGACATTCCAAAGTCTCTTAAGCCTTCAGGATCATGAGATAAACAGTTTGCTTTCAACAAATCCTCTGAACATGTGATCCTTTCTTCATCTTGAAGTTCAGGCTTGCCTTATCCCCACTAATCCAGTAAAGAATAGGCACTCTGCTGTGTTTTTCAAAAGCTTACACATAGGATCATTAACAAACAATGTTCTAAAGACCCTCCTGATAGGGAGGCCAAGCACCTCGTACCCACACCAGCAAGCTGGTTCTTCCTAACACAAATCCAAAGGCAGATAAATTAAAATGGATTTTCAAATGTCACGTTCTTCAGTGGAAATTTATTTTTATATTGATATAAAAGGTCATAGTCTTTTCTCCATTTTAATAATAAACTCTGCCATTATTTGCAATAGCATTAGCTATAGAAGCCACTGAATTCAGTGAGGCTCAGACTGCTCACCAGATTGCTGTGAGCTGGTCTCCAACACATACACCAGCTTTAACCTATTCTGTGCTGCATTCAGCTGAGGTGAGCTGCACATGGAATGTTTTGTGGGACACAACTCCCCTGGGCTCCAAAAAAGAGCAGCAGTACAACAGCACAAACCTGGCAGTTCTTCAGCCAGTAAGGCAGGATCTGCACAGATGGGAGACCTCAGAAGGACAAACATGCAGCTGGCAACTGAGTTTTCCTCCCAGCTTCTTACCAGGACACAGGTATACAGCCACTCTAGAGAGGGCTTCATGTTTTCAAGAGATGATGTTGACCTGTTTCAGTTTTTCAATCCTGCTACTTCTAAAACATTATTGCCATCAAACCTCACACAGCAACCAATACCTTCAATTACTGTCCGGCCACATCTAAACTGCCACCATTAGCAAGTGCTAAAAAAACAGTTTTAATTTAGTTTAGTTTGCTTTCAAAAGCATATATGATATGTGATATGTGAACTACCTTTCAAGCTATTGGGTTTGCAAGTCTTTTACATAGGGTAAAGAATGCCCTGAAGTACTTACAGCTGAATAGACAGAGTGTCTAAGCTGCAAATGCTGCAGTTAAACATAGTTTACAGAAAGCAAATTGTACACAGACAAATTACTACTGGTGAATAAAGTTTCAATATACCTGGTAGCTTAAAGATAGAAAATATTAAATTGAGCAAAGACAGAAAAATTAAAACAGTCCAAAGGGGTTTCCAAAGTGACTTGCCCAGGAAGTCTGTGGGCCAGGCTATAGATACTGTCACTGCCACAAGATGTCACAGACAGACATTTCAAAATTAGGAACTAGTATAGACTGGGATTTCTGCAGCTCAAGGTCTCTTCTGCTATCTAATAACCACTAACAGCAATAAAGGTATGAAACTTCTAATGAGAATAAGGGTTAGCAGACTTGCAAGAGATGTCACTCTAGTTTTTATACATGAAAAGTTGGGAACAAATTGAGGTAAAGGAACAAAGTACTCTTCCATTTTCAGGGTAGCAATCATTTTTAAAGGATACTGTAGACATGAAGCCCAAGAGGTGAAGTAATGTCTCCCCAGCATGCTCCCACTCCTGGTGCACATCCAGCTGATACACTTGTCATGACCTGTGCTGATAAGCCACTCTGATGCCAGGCAGAAAGTAATAGCAGACACTCGATTCTGGTGAGCTGTGACAAGAAAAAGATTCCAGCTATTTTGCCCCAGAAATCAAAGTGCTGTGTATACTTCCACTCTAATTCAGACAGAGAGAGGTTGAAGATGATAGCTAGGCAATGCCCCAGGGAGATCTTCCCCCATTATATTATACTTGCATCTTGGCTGAATGAAAATGTTCCCATAGTTCTGTTTAGGATTTGCCTTCTGAATAGCTCAAGTGAACCAAACCCATCACTCAGCTGATGTAAGCCTTTCCCTCAGAGAGACAGAAGCTGAGTTCAGCCCAGATACCCAAGGTTAAGGAACAAGCAAATCCTCAGCTTCCTCTAGTTAGCTCAGGACTTCTGGAGAGTAATGCAACACATCTAAAATCTTGAATTGCTTTACTAAACCCATCTTTTCTTAACCAGAGAGCTATGCTCACACATAATTCTAAGCACCTGAAAGGATATCTAGTCCATGGCATTCAAACTGCTTCCTGTGACAGCAACCAAATCCCACCCAGCTTTGTTGAGAATGCTGCCACTAAGCAAGAAGTTACACATGCTTTAGAAAGAAGCCTCCTCTGCCCCCCAAGATGCAAGTACTTCCCTTGACTGAATTGTCAAATCATCTCCCTTAGGACAAAGGGAGGTTTTGTTGCTTTAAGAACAAGGTCTTTTTCTCCCAAGCAAGAACATTGCTTCTATCAGTGTCAGGGAGTCACAAGACAAACTGCACTTTGTTTTACTACATAATCTGCAGTCTTTAAGAGCTTCCTTCAAGCCCTTCACATTAATATTCCAATTTTAACCAACAACTGAGTTCTGTATTTCTCTAAAGGATGTGTATAGACAAATGCTGAAATTAGTATCTCTATAAATATTAGAACAATCCCACAAACCCTGTTTCCCACATATTGGAAAAATTAGCTCTTTTTCATCCCTGTTGCTCTCCTAGGATCACAGAGAAGGTATAGATGCTTACCTTGAGCTAGGAGTAACCAAGCACATTGATTACAAGAAGTAAGGAGAGAAACTGCAAATACCAAAATCACCTTTATAAAGCTCTTACACCAACACTCATGTAGTACAACTACTCCACCTGAAGAGCAAAATCCAAGCTCACTAGTTCTGGCTCATTACATTGCAGGCTAATGATGTAGTGAACTTCATGATCACGATTACAACTTGGACTCAGCTGTCTGAAAGAACATTTTTCTTATGGCAGTTATCTCCCAACTAAGTGACCAACTATAAGGTCAGTCAGAATTAAAGCAAATCTGGATTTGATTAATCTGTGACTGTGTCCAGTTTCCCAAGCATTGCAGATACTTTCCCTTTACACAAATGTTAGTGTAGATAGTGGTTAACCGTTTACCTGGATAGGTCTTCACAAAGTTCATCTTATTAAAGTCCTCAGAAATATGAAACTCCTAAAAGCAAAGTGAAATTGTTAGAAGATACCACAGTGGCATAAAGAAACACGGATACCCAAAAAGGAGCAGCAACCTCACAGACCAAAATTTGCATAGCAGCAGTATATCCTACAAAAAACAGGCAGCTTCTCAGGCTGGAGCAAAGCACACTGAAATACCAACTGTAAATAAAGGCTTTAAGTGAACTGAATTTTCAACAGGGAACATCCTTTCAGAACTGAGTTTACTGAAGGGAGGTTATAGAAAGAGGTAAGAGCTCATTTGTCCCCAGTAGGAGCAAACAAAACTATCTTGTAGTACTTAAGATTTGCATGTTCGTGACTTCACAATGGACAGGTTTAAGTGACAGTGTTCTTTATTTGATCCATTAGACTTAATGAAATTTTAGAAGTCTCAGCTTGAAATTTCCAGTGGTTATCACTAGAATTCTCTGCAGTTCTTTGTAGGCTATTCACAGCAGTTATCTGTAGAATCACTCTTTATGACACTCATGCAGTACCCTGGCTCCTTATAGGGCAGTTATTATTTTGACCTTATTTTCACAGAGAAAGGAAACCATTAAAGCATCTGAGAGTCACAAGATTTCCCTCCTTTACCAAGGAGGGGAAGAATAAAACCCAGTTTCTGTTCTGCCAAGTGTATGCTCTCCAAGACAGGGACAGCAACTACAGCAAGAGTATACAAAGAGAGAAGAAAGAATTCCCAGCAAGAAAAGAGATTAACCCAGCCTCTTATAATTTTAGAACTACTGTTGAAATTTCTACATCATAAAAAGATGTGCAGCAAGCAAATCCAGAGATGTGTGCATGGCAGGGTACAGACAGATCCATACTCCTGGCCAGGAGCAAACCAACTGTAGTTCATAACCCCTGTCAGAGCACCACCATGGCACTCTGCCCAGCTTACTGTACTGCCCTCAAAACAACTCCTTGGCAAAGTGAAATTGTTTGGGACCACTGCTGCACTAGTGGCTCAAGGGCTTCTTGAGGCTACCTGGCTCACATCTAGCCAGAAGAACCTTTGTTTTGCAGTCCTCCTACATACATCTCAGCTGAGCTGCCAAGAAGCTCAGCCATTTAGCAGTAGCTGCATTCCAAAATGAATGGAAAGAAAACAGACTACCAGCTGCCAGCAACACATGGGCAATCTGAGCAATTCTAACCTACATTCAGAAGAAAAGTCACAAGAACTTACCATGATAGCTCCATTATCCTGGCCAACAAATATCCGTCTGCTGTCATGATGATAAGCCATGGCAGAACATGGTGCTGTCAAAAAAAAGCAACATTACAGTATTAAAACAGAGGTATTAGGATACACATGACTTTAATAAAAGTCAATTCTTTCACTCAGGACAAAAGCTGTTGTCCTAGGTTGACTGTATGATGCTTTTATCCCCAATCGTCTTGTTCTGTTTATGCTGAATAATAAGTTTTGCGCC
>JAYDZK010000016.1:16882989-16911320 GCA_034509185.1 Euphonia xanthogaster | reverse complement strand
CTGAGGGACGCATCCGCCGGAACAGGGCGTAGGGGGATATAGGGACAGCGGGATATGCGCATAGGGAGACATGAGGACAGGAGGATGTGGGGAAAGGGGTACAGAGGAAATGGGGGTGCAGACAGGAAGGGGAAGGGGGAGAGAGGGACAAGAAGATTGGGGTGATGGGGACAGGGGTACGGGGACAGTGGGGTATGGCGACAGGGGATGTGGGGAGAGGGAGACAGGGAGGCAGGAGGATATGGGGAAGTATGGAGCAGGGGGATATGGGAACAGGAGGACATGAGGAGCCTCCTGCTGAATTACTGCCTTGTGCAGCGGCAGCCCGGCAGGGAAGTCACCTGTTCAGCCCCTCTGCTTGGCCCTGCTGCTTACAGGACACTGTTAAGAGCTACCAACAGGAAAAAAAAAAAAAAAAAACAACAACAAAACAACCCAGAAGAAAACTGTTCAAATGCTATAATTTTGCCTCAGAATGGATTTAGAGGGATTTGGGGGGGCTTTTCTTTGGTTGATGGTTTAGTTGTTGTTGTTTTGGTTTGGGGGCTTTTTTAAGCCCAAGGCGGAGCATTGAGGGGTGGCACTGTTTCTCAGAGGGACTGACAGTGCCCCGTCCCCCCAAAGCCCCATTGCTGCTGGGGACAGCCAGCAGCCAGCCCAGTCCTGGGGCAGGAAGGGACAAAGGTGACACAGGGCTGCGCTTACCTTGAACAGGCCCACTGCAGTGTCCTCACCTCAACCATTTCAGGGAGAATTGCCCAGGTTGGTCAGATACAGCAAAAAATACATCCCTGCCTTTGCCCTTCTCCACCACCTGTTCTGCTCCCAAACCAGCCAGCACACATTAGTCTGGACATGAAACAAATGCTGCCTGTGATCCAAGGAGACAAACCCAGCCCTTCTGTCTAGGACAGGGTGGCTCACAGCCAGTGTAATTAACTGATGGCCACAGGCTCCAGGTGCTCCGTGCCCCAAAGAAAAATCATCTGATTCACTCCCTCTATTGCACAAACACCCTTCAGGAGCTTATACACTTAATTACAGGGAACGTGGTGCATTAGGAGCCCAGATCCAACAGTCAGGGGAGATGCCATGGACTTACCAAAAAGGCTTGGGGAAGATAATCCTTGGATCAGGGTTGATTGTGCATTGGCAGCATGTTGGAATGGAAATGACACTGTGTTAATGCACAATGCATGGCACATGCATCCCAGACAGGGCCCAATATTTCTTCCAGTCTGTACAAATTATCCTCACCGTGAGCTTGAAAGCAAAAATTAGCATCCCTGGGGACTTGAGCCCGATCTGAAGAAAAGAGAGGACAGCACAGCACTGAGCTGCCATCCTGCTGTGAGCTGGCAATACACACCCATCACTACTGCAGCAGCAGCACAGCAAAGTGTCAACTAGAAAGTGAGCAATGCCCACCTGGCCATAGCAGCAAGCCCAGAAACAAGAGCAAGGAGAATGCACTCTGGCACCAGCACCACCCTCTTGGGGAGGAGGGCAACTGCAGCTTCTACCTTTAGGTTCTCCTACAGCCTTTGATAGGAGCTGCTCTCCTCCTGGGTGTCACATCACAGCTTCCTGGCACCACAGTAATAATGGAAATTATTAGTGTTAGACAAGTTTCAACCACTGCAGGTATTGGTATTATTATCACTAATAAATGCACACAGTTTAAACTGGTGGGGCTAATCTCTAGCTTTTAGTTTCTTTGAAATATGAGGGAGAGTTTTTAAAATGTTGCTTACAAAAGAGATATTTCAACTTGCTCTTTTTCATCTTTATTATGCCACGTTGCTGCAGGGAGGCAATGCAGCCATGTTTTTGAGGGAGAGGTTGCTGTCAGAAGGAGGCTGCCAGCAGGGAATGTGCTGTGATGCCAAAGGGTGAACTGCAGTTGTCACTTTACACGTGCTGAGGAACTGGGCCTTCCCTACACTCTCCACTCTGTCCAGCAAAAAGGATTTGAAATCAACAGTGTTAATGAAATGTGGAAGTTGTAAAAGAAAACCAGCCTTTTTAGAGCTCTCTGAAGTTAGAAAAACAAAGTTAAGACATGGTTTGGCAGATTAATAGCCTGCTATTTTACCTGTTAATTACTTCATGACTAACTACTTTCTTCATTAGGTACCTGGCTCAGAAAATGTATGGCAAGGCTTACCAGAGTCTTTCTCCCTACTTACTCTCTAGGCTAAAGCAACTGTAATCACAAGCATTTTCCACAGTCATTCCCTGCCCAGGGTTTCAGTCTCAGTCTGAAAAGCAATCAGTCTCTCAGGGCTTTCCACCTCAGAAAAGTTTACAAAGGATGTGCTATCTGTGCTTTTAAAGACTGAGAAACTGAGGTGTCTGTAGAGAGCAGCCAGGAAGAGCAGACAATGAAATCATCTCAGCAGCAATTCTGCAACTCCTGCTTGAAGTTACCCATCCATTACTACAATAAGTTAAGCTTCTCACATTCATGGTCTCTGTTCTTCCTTGAGGATGGTCCCTTCCCAGCCCTCCTACCCTCAAACATCAAAGGACTCGGGGGCCCAAAACCATCTCAGCTTTGCCAGGATGACAAAGTTCAACTGTGAAGCAGCTGGGAGTAAAGGAGGAATAGGCTGAACCAAGCAATGTGAGCATTTACCTTAGACCTGACAGTCCTAGAGACAAAGATGACTTTGAAAAAATTAACATGCCACCTCTACTGACTGCAATCAGATTCCCCAAAGCCTTCCAAGAGAAGCTAACAGACTGCTACACTAAGGGTTAACAGACTACGCTAAACACTGCCTTAATGCAAAAACATCACACTGAACTCATTACTCTGTCAAGCAGGACTGGAAATTTGATATTACTCAGCTCCCAGGATGGAAGAGCACAGTGTTTTTACAGCACTACTGAAGAGGAAGTTTTTAGCAGCTAACCTGACCCCCCACCTTCCAAGGCTTTTAACTCATTTCCCTTCACCCCAAGCTCCTCTACCCAGTTCATAGGCAAATACCACCAGCATCTTTGTTCAAACCTGCATTTTAATTTTTCTTTTCCAGCATTGAAAAAAGGAAAAAAGTGCTGCCTAGGAGTGGCAGAGCTGAACTCCCCTTTTTCTGAGTGGTGACATAATTCACCCTTGTACTGCAGAAGATTAAAGCTCACCAGGAGCAGCTGTCACGTGTAGCATTCCCCCTCAGTTTGCTCAGAGCTCAGCTTGGGCAGGTAGTCCTGGCTCCAGCAGGCTAAATAATCCTGTTCATCTTTGCCAAGCCACTCTCTTCACTGTCCACTTTTGGGGAAAAAAAAAATGCAGTTACTCACTGTTCATGCTCTAAAGCAATCATTTTACTTTACAAGTTATTTCAGGACTAACAGAAGGGACTGCAAGTTGTTTACACAGAAACTGTGCTAAGGCAAACCTGAAATCTTATGTCACTGCATTTTTTTCTTGCCCAAACCTAATCCCAAACCTGCTTGCTGCCCAGAGCAGACACTGCTGCTGTGTGCAAGTCCTGTGGGAGCTCAGTTTCAATGCCAACCCTGAAATATTTGAATTCTTAACACAAACATTAAATAGAAGCAACTGGAAAATTAATTATCGTATTGCAATTTTATTTTGATATTAAAACAGCAGCTGTTACTCTGAAATACAATCCTGCACCACTCCAGAGCCCAAAGATGATGTCTTGCACCCCAGTAGTCAAAAAAATACAATTTGTGTGTGAATTAAGTCCACTGCAGGTCCTAGCTCTGTAGTTTCTGTGAGGCAACATTTCTCTATTCTTACAGGACAAACCATATTCAAAGCAGATGCAAGACAAACCAATGCAAATGTCACTGTAATTGTTTCAGCCCAGTAACTATCCTGTTGTTACTTGTGCTCCTTACCTCCATGAGATGCAAGGAACTGAAGGCAGGTGTGGTTGAGTTAGCCAGGAGAGGTGTCCTGCTCAGCACTGGAATCTTTAGTTACATGATCCCCATACTTTATTATTTTCTGGCTGTTGCTTTTGAGCGCATCTTTTTTTTTTTTTTTTTTTTCATTCCCCACCTGAAGGGTTCACTTTCTCTTCACAAGACAGGAAGACAACAAGACCATGCTAGTTTCTCCATTCACCTATTGCACACCTAGCCCTCAGCATGCAACAGGAGCATCCCTTTCCCAGGTTACATGGATTGGGTGGTAGGCAGCTACTACATCCCATAAATCACCTACAGATTTATTCTTCCTGATGATTGCAGTGTTCAACTCAAACAGGAAAAGAGAGGCTAGCAGATTGGTTCAATATCTGGCAGCATGTTATGAGCTCTCAGCTTGGGGTTTGGACTGGGTTAAGACTGGCCATGCACAACACATTCAGGTATTTTTTTGGAAAGAGTTTTGCACTCGAGAGAGTCCTGCAAGGGGCATGAAGAGATGCCCATGTGCATATAAACTGCACCACAGGGAACAGGAGGAAAGGTCCCAAAGGTGCACTGAGATGTCCTCATCTCAGGCAGCTTTCAGCAGTAACTTGGGCATACCAAAATAGTGCTCTCTTCAGATACCAAACCTATGGATAATTCATCCATAGCAGAATGACTTCAAAAAAGGTCATCAGAAGGAGGAACTAAAACAAACAGGCAAAAATCCAAACAAGCAAAAATCCAAACAACCAAACAAACCCCATCACAAAAAAAACAACCAACACCCCCCAACACACAACAAAAAGGTCTCACAAAAGATCTCCCTCCTTTCACTCTTCTTAAATCTCAAACAATTACACAGGGCTCTGGACCCTAATATCCTTCAGCACATCCATGATCCACAACACTGACTGTTCATAATGCAGTTTTATTTTTTTCCTTTGTACAAAAACAAATATAAAATTTAAATCCAATAGAAAGTGTATACTAGCAATGACAAGTTTACATTACAATGAGACAGGACAATGCGATGTGTATTGAACACCACATTAGTTTTAAAACTCTCAGTGATACATGCACTATATAAAAACTGCTAGAACTTTTATTCTATTTCTACCAAGAATATCCAGGTACCAAGATACTCAAGAACCAAAAGTAGTCTTGATAGGTGGTATCTACAAAATTAGACCTTTTCCACACACAAGAAGAAACCAGCATTAATAGAAACATTTATCATTCTTTGTTAAAATCCTCTCACAAAAAGCCATACATAAAATTCTTAGTAGATACAGAAAAAGCTCAGAAGCTGCTAGCATAGGTAACCATTCAGTAGTTTAGAGAATCTTTTAGACATTTTGAAGAGATACTGTAGTTTTCAATCTGTATTTTCCCCACAAAGCCAGAACTATGTAGACTCCTGTTTCAAAACCTAGTCAGTGGTTAAAACTAGTTCTTGAGTGAAGTCAAAGAGTAGTGTACAAAATATGTAACAGAACAGGGGTGTGCCTGTTTACTTCTTGAAGAAAGTCTTTTCCACATTCAAGGTTTGTTTATTTGTCCCATAAACAAGATTGTACCTGAGGGATGAAACAAAAACAAGGGTTAGCACCGTCTGTAAATGGAGTTAAACTTTTCCATGAAAGCATTAAATCCACAGAGCACAGCCAAGCCACCTCACCAGTCTTGTCCAGCCTCCCTGAGGTCTGTGAGCTTAGGGAAGTGCATGTTTGGATAGGCAGCCTGCTCCTATTTCTGGAGACACACAGCCCTGTTGATGCTCTGTGGAGCCTGGGGATGGGGCCTGCTGCCAGCAGCCGGCTCTTCCCCCAGTGCTGGCAGCAGCACCTTGTTCCCACTAACTGACATGGATCACACAGGTCACTGCAAGAAGGGCAATTGTGCTCTGGGAGACTCAGCCCATGCTGCAAAGGAGCTGCGAGCATTACATTGGAACACTCATGTTCAGGGCAGGCTGGGGCAGCATCCTGGATCCCCAACCCCCTATTCTGCCTTGGCCCTCACTATCTGACTGTCCAGAAAGCTGGGTCCTGTTCTGCAATTCACTACCAGTAAAGAGCTGTTTCCTCTGCACTCAGGAGAACGATGCCTATTAAATACTCTTCTTTTATAGCCATAAACCTGCCACGCTTGTTTCTGTTAACTTGACAGCCAAAATATATTTTTCCCTGTTCCAAGTTGTATTCCCAATAAAATAATATAAAATTAAGGGCAAAAAAAAAAAACAACAAAAAACCAAACCTGCAAGTGCATTTTTATAATAGGTATTGCCACTATTACATAGCTGATACTCAACTTCTAAGCCAGAAAGTACTTACAGATGCTGCTTACCTGTAGGATTGTGCCGGATGAAAAATACAAATGGTCTGTCTACTATGAACCAAGGAGGGGATGACCTGGCTATTAAAATTGCAGCTTGCAAAAAACAAACAAATCAAAGGTTTAGAGTGAGACAAATCAAGCACCATAATGCATTTTATACTCTATCAAAGTAAAGTTTCCTTGTAGATATATGTATGCATGTGTGTATATAAGTATCTATAGGCTTGAATAGGTGCAGACAAATGCCTAAAACATACTAACTTAGACATTTAAAGCCACACAGGTCACACGATATTCCTGCAGGAAGCATTTAAAAAGACAAGACCCATAGAGAGCTGGAAGTCCTGGATTGTCACCCAAAAGCTGTAGTAGCTTACTTCTCTTTGTAACCTGGATAGCCAGACTGTGCTATCAGTGGCCTGATAGAAAGTCTAAGCTATGAGAAGACACTTCTCTAGAAGTAAGCCTGTCCATATTTCTTACAGTGATCAACACTGGCAAGTTGAGATTTGACTGAGAAATTAGATAAAACCCATTAATTATCTGAGTCTGAGCATACTGCTGCAGTGATCCCCAAGTGGGCTATCTCTGCCTAGAGCCAAAGCCTTCTAAGGGGGTTTTCCCAAGTCTGACAGTTATCAGCACAATTGCTTACTTGTTGCTGCAGAAGCTTTGGTTCCATCTTCACTAACTTCAATTTTTGTCTTTTGCAGAACATTAGATACATGAAGACCTTCTGTTCCTGAAAGACCCAAGGAGAAAAGCACCTTCAATAAAACTCACTGAGAGAGTCCTGAAGTACTGTGTAGCTAAGCAGCTCTGTTAGCATGGCCCAGAATACTAAAAGCTGCTACAATCCTGCTGGAATCCCAAAGCTGCAGTGCAGAACAATACCTTTGAACACAGCCACTAAGTGAGTAATTACAAAAATAGGGACTAACCTCTCTTACTCCTCCTTCCTCCCCATTTTCTAAGTTTGCTTATTGTTGGTTTAAGTTAGAAGTGCTTACATGCATTTTCAGTTTTAATTTTTAAAAAATGCGAAAAATTTTGCTATCTGAATTTAAGTTACACTCCCATGTGTCTCAATGTCAAGAAAAAAAAGCACTTAGCAACATACCTTGCTTTCAATGAAACAAAACATAGGCATTTGTTTTCAAATTAAGCCAGCACAAGGTAAGCTTTCTTGTTAGACAGTTCTATAGAAGCTCATCAGAATTTTAATGAAAGCAGAGAAGAGAAATAAGATGACATTTTACAGCTATGAGTTCAGAAGTGTTTACACCCCATTTTCAGATAGTAGTATTTACAGCTCTGAATTGGTTCAGTCCCTTAAAGTGTGAATGGTTTTCATACCTGCTTTCTTACAGCTCAAGTCACTAAACACATACTTCAGGGAAGGTTACACGCTGTAGTTGCAGTATTACCTACAGACTAAGGTACGGTATTGTTTAAGTCCTGCCAAAGATTTCAGACAATGCCCGAGACCCTCAGGTTGCAACATCAAATCTTAAGAAGGTGACCAGCATGATTTACTGCTGTAATGTAAGATGAGGGAGGAAAAAAGCCTCTGCAATGTTGAACAGAAGCAAGCAGTCATGCCTGGCTGGCTACAACATAAAACCAGCTCCAATGTCATGGCAACACTTAGCCAAAAGAAAGCAGACAACTGCATTGGTAAAGCAGCACTTTATTCAGAGCTAGGAACTATGAAGGACCACCATGAATTAAAACAAAAAAACCCTTACTTGTTATTTTTGCAAAGTTTGCCTTTGAGTGGTCAAACATATCTGTAATACCAAGTGCTTGCAGAGGTTCCTTTAAGTCTGTTTCTGCTTCTGCTGTAAATCTGGTTGGAACAAAAAATGAATGCATCAGTATTATGCAGGAAAGTCACCTGAAATATTCCTTCTCCTGTATCAGATGAGATACATATAAATAACCCCCCAAACACTCCCTAAGGAAGGAATGGATTGTATAAGTACTCACTTTGGTAAAATAACCTGCACTCTTTTTGCTACCATGGTTGTCATCCAGCTTCCTATTGTTTTAGTGCTGATGTGGGGGATGATAGCAGAGAGCGGCGTTGTGCTTTCGGTGGGCAGTGCAATCAACATGCTGATCATTTCCCCATGGTATGGCAGCTCAATGATGTTGTACCACAGCTCATTTGGGGTACTCGTTGTGCCTAAAATAACAGAAACAAACAAACCCAAACTAGTGAGCCATAGCCATTATAGCCTTAAATCTCTACCTTAACACAGCTACTGCTAGAAGAATCTGTCAGGAAAGCTTTGCCCACACCTCAAAACCAACTCTAAAAGTTCCAGGCTTCCTGATGGGCCTTCAAAAGGCATGGGCTCTGTACAGATGCTAGTATGACATAAAACACAGACAGGATGACACCATGGAGCAAATACTCATTTAACATGCATACTGTTTCCCAGACAAATCTCACCAGCCCAGAGCAGCAAGCCAGCTATGCTAGCAGTGACCAGGTCAGTGAATTAACTGGATCTCTGCTCCAGATCTCAGCTGTACCAGAACTAACTGTGAACTGAGAATAAAAATAAAGCAAGGAATAGCTGCAGACTATCTTTCCAAACTGAAGAGATTTTGCAGACAAGCTTCTTCCTCCAAGAGTTATTGCAAGACCTCCTGGTTCCTGTCTGAAGTAGTCTGCTGCATTTGCTTAATTTTCTTGCTTAATAAGGATCTGATTAGGAAGCAATCTGAAGTCTTTCAAGATAGTGGAAAGCAGCCACTTTGAGGCAGTGCAAGAGGCCAATTAGATGAGATGGAGGGAGATAGCAACACATCCAAGTTACAGCAAGACTGTCTTTGAGCAACCCTCTCCTCCCTCCAAGCTCCCCTTGCTTACTGTGGGATTTCTGGCATGTGGCTGGGAAGCCAGTGCTTTTTATAGTAGTTTCATTTTAAAATTTGTCAGTTTAACTACAGACAGTATTTCAGGCAAAGTTTTAGGATAGCAACAAGATCTTATTGTCTTTCCCCTTTCTTCGTCTAAATCTGTACTTGACAGTCCAAGCTGAAAATCAACAGCTTCATTACAAATTTAATCTTGTTGCCAGTGCCATGGAAGCTGCTCTAAACTCATATTGCTACCAAACTGGCAGTATTGCACCTCTGTTTCGCAAGAATCATGTCAAAGTTGGCAGTTTCACTATTCCTTTTATTATGGCAGTGGTTCTCAGGCTGGATCCTACAGATCTAACACTGGCTGCAGACGTCAGCTCCAGGACAGTCACACAAGACAAACTGTCCAACAGGTAAATGCTGCCTTCCTGATTTGCTGCTATCATTACTGAGGCAAACTGAACAGGAGGGGAGCTCAGCTTTAGTCAGACGATGGGACTGAAGATATTTAAGATACTTAAACTTTAAAGATCCCATTCCAAGCATGGATAAAATAGAAGCCCTGAGTTAGGAAATCCAGAGATAAAAAACCTCATTTGAGTCCTCAGGAAATGAGTAACTCAGCAGTATTTCTTTTGTTCCTTTTTAGCCTTAATAGTTTCTCTACCTTAAACACAGGCCAACATAATGGATATTATAACCAGCATCAGAAGTCAAAAGCCTTGACGATAATAGTCTTGCTAAACCCCACCTTAAATTATGAACTCATTTGAAACTCCAAAATTAGTATATACTGCAGTACATACTCATACTTTCAGCAGTTAAAGTATTACATTACATCTGCTCTAATGTACAGGTTTGGGACAGAGTCACAGCTGTTTACTTTAACATGAAGTCTACTAATATTAGTTGAGCACTACTGACAGTACAAGCAGGCATTTAAAAGGACAGTGTGTCTTGCTTTTAGATTTACAGCAAGCTGTATTCTCAGGCCTACTTCTCAGAGTGTATTTAGCACACATGGAAGTAAGTTCCAGGCAGCAATTCTTAGAAGGATGCAACAGAGCATCCATCTTACTTTGACCACTAAAATCCCCATAAGGCTGCAGTCTGGAGCTCTGAAGCACATTGTCAGTCACATCAAGCTGCTGGTGTCAGCTCTGAGAGTCTCTGATGGAAGTCTGGCAGAACCTGCTGAACTTCTTTTCACTTGTGACTCAATCTGAACAGCAGTTTCACACCTCAGGAGATATAGCCAACATTCTAACCCAGCTCCTCTGGCTCCCATAGGACTGGAGACTGTGCAAGTCCTGTTTCTCTATCTGCAGTAAAATATAAACTGAAACTCCAATCTTTCTCTCATATATAGCCCACCACCAGGTAAACCTCTACCATTCTGCCTGTTGGCAGCTTTCCTTTTTTCTCAGCCCTTACAAACACGTACTTTTCTTTCTTACAGCAAAGCTTAACCAACATGCAAATTTCTCAATTTCTGTACTCCAGACTTTCGCTTTTGAAGGCAAAGGATAAGGCAATACTTGACAGAGTATCCAACCTTAAGGCAACTGTTAAGTACCTTGCCCATGCCTCTGTAACAATCCATCTACATCAGCTACAAAAGCAGCACCATTAAACACCACACACACAGCAAGCTCCTGGAAAGAGCAAATTCTACACCCTTTGGTGGCAGTGGGAGTCGCTGGGCTTACCACAGCGGAAGATGGACAGCTGGGACAGCATAGGAACTTGGTAGGTCTTCCCATCAGCTCCATAAAATGGGCGCTTCTTGGTATTTTCAGGTCGAAATCGTGATTTCCATAAGCCCTTGAAATACACAGCATTCACTAACACCAGTCTGGTCAAACTGCCTTCAATATCATCTGGAGCTACAACCTGATCAATCATACCTAGAAGAAATAAAGGAATTATTGAGTATTTGCTGTTGTAACCCTGGTCAACTGTTTCTGAAGAACCTGACACACATTACTTTAGACCCCTTGACCTGTGAGTGTGCCAGCTCCACATGAGACAATATATTTAAAATTCAAAAAGTCAATGCTATTCTTTGTTAAAAAGTAAACTGGGATAACTAGAAATAAACATATCTTGCTAACTGATAGCCTGATGTTTTAACAACTAATAGGGCTCTACCCTTTCCAGCATGTAAGCAGATCTAAGACTACATGGAATAGTTTCAGCTGAAACACCTCCCCATTCACACACTGCTTGCAACATTGCTATGCAAGACTGGTGATGTTGTCGAGAAAGAATTTGACAGCCTCATTTGACAAATACCACATCCAACATCATTAACACACTCCTCACATCCAGGAGGGACTTGTTTTAGCTCCAGAAGGTAGCAAACACAATTCCCCTAGACTGGGAACATGCTGCAAAACGTGATCTCTGGCTTTAGTGTATGTAAGCTTTACAATTGGTTCAAGAGGCTTGAAGCATGAGGAGTTCTGTCAAGGCAGGGTTAGTTAAGAATCCTCCACTAAATGCGAATCCTAAGAACAGGGTCATATCTTAAGACAGTTTAGGGCACTCAGAGCAAAAGCTGACCTGCCCTTTAGCTTCCTGTGAGTCTGATTTACTGAGTAAAACATCTGAGTTGCCTGAAAGCATCTATGTCTGAGAGAAAGCACTGACCCAAGATAACTGTGCTTGGATTTCTCACCAGGTACATGAATGCAAAGCAAAGTAAAAGCTGCTCTGATCCCATGGGTGGATGGGATGGACACACACCCCAAACACATCCCTCCAGGCCACCACATAGACACATCTGCTGGGGCAACAAGACTGCTGGCTCCTGACCCACCAGCTCTAAAGCATCACACTAATGCCAGCTAAAAGACAGTTTTGAGCTGCAGAACAGAGCCTTCTCTACCTCCCTATAGCTTTCTCCAATATTTCCATCTAAATTGGAGGTCTCAGACACCACCCTGCCATGCACAAAAGCACTCCACAGTACTCACCCCTTGTTTCATTTTTCACCCACTGGTTGATGGAATCACATGCTGCATTTGGGTCCTCGAAGTCCACACTCTTGACATTGCACTGAAACACCTCTTTGTTCCTTGTAACAAAAGGCACTTCCATTTTAAAGCCACTCTTTGCAAACACTGCATTAGCAATTGTTACAATGTCTTTATTCTTTTTTGAGACTATCAGCCTGTTTATCTTCTTTAAGGCTTTACCAACTCCTAGTTGGAAAAAACAGCAAGTTTAATTTAGAATAACATGATAAACCAACAGTTACTTTATATGCAACTATTAATGACATGAAAAGTCAGACATTAAGTGCTGGACTAGAAAAGGAAGACCAAAGCAAGCATTCTGAAGGGACTTCCAAAATACCCATTTCTGATGTCTCATGTGTATAACACTAGTGATTCCCAGCAAAAACATGAACTCCACTATAATTGCCTGCTGCACCTCTAGCTTTCTGCTCATAATGTTATAGACAGTGCTTGGGATTACACTGAGGTTCAAATATTAGTGTAGAGCTACAAATCATGCTCTTCCACAGATCAAACTCTTCCAAAAATATTTCATATCATATAAGCCAGGTCAATTATTAGTTCTGTGATGACAAAAAGTCAAAGGGTCAGCCTACTCACTCAGAGTTCAGCAGGATTTGCATAACAAATGGTCTTGAGCCTCAGAATGTAAAACAAAAATTCAAATATTTTCTTTACTTCCTTGCCATTTACTGGAGAATAAAGGAAGCTGTCAAGAGTTTTATAATAAACCTCTAAGTTGAGTCTTAGTTTCCTTAAAGACTAAGTCCTGGCCTAAATCAGCTACAAGCAGGAGTTCACACATGAGCTTGCCACTAAAGAAAGGAAATGGGAAAGTAGTAGGTTCCAGTGCTTAGTCAAGATCCCCAGGACATGAAAGCAGATTGTACAAAGAGCTTGCTAGCTCCTTCACTGTGTGTGAGGGAAAGCAGATGGCAGCACAGAAGAACTGCTATGCTCACCATACCCACTTCTCCCGTGTTACATCAATGAGTGCCTGTCTACACAGGGAAGCTACTGCCAGGCAGGCAACTTCATGTTCAACCACTGTATCAAAGAGCATCCTTGGGTGGCTGTTGTTAAAGGGCTCCCTCTGTTTCCCAGAACAATTTAGGCAGAAACATTTCCTCACTACTTTCTTATGTAGACAAAGAAGAGATGTGAAAGGAATAAATTAGTTCAGAGTTATTCTCTTAGCTGCATGTAAGAAAAAACGTCAGAAGGCTTTGCTGTTTCATGTATCATGAATGCTTTAACAGCACCACTGGTACGAATTTCTACATGTTCACTCTCCAATATTATGGGCAAATTCTTTTGGAGAACATACCATAACAGAGGTTCTCAAACTGTATTCTGTGGACCACTGGTGGCCCACGGAGCACTTGCTGGTGGTCCGGGGAGAGCTGTCTGGTCTCATGATGCTGGCTCTCCTCTTTGCTTCCAGCTGCTAAATTGCATTAAAAGACAGCTAAAGACAAATTAAATACTTTTCAACTAACACCTTTCCAAAGAAGCAGTTGCTACAGTTGTCAAAGGACTTTAAGGTAGTCATGAACAAGAGCAGGGGAAACCTGTGCAAGGACAGAGGTAGCATCCCATAACAAGCCTCTAACCAGGCAGTGGCTACCTTCTAAGGTGTTTGAGAACCTCTGTGTCTCACATTGAGGATTAGGAAGTCTGAAGGCCAAATAAAACCAGTTGATATAATACTTCAACATTTTTGCAAGTACTTTTAAGCATTCAAATGTTCCTAGAGCTGATTATCCCATGAAGAGATTTCAATCTACATCATTTAGATGTTAAGGTGTCAAATAATTTCGTTGTACTCCAAATCCAGGACCAAAACAGCAAAGCAAATGAAGACAGGACAACATGTTATATGACAACGTGTTACATGACAGTACTGCTCAAGATTTAAATGTGCACTTACCTCCTGGAGGGTTTTCTATTCTTGGGAGTAAGGCAGAATTCTGGCACTAAGATGTTAAGTCTTGCTGGCAAACACTCACAAAAATAGCATGCAAATTCAAGCAGTAAGAATCTTCAGCCTACTCCCTCTGGAGGGGCAGACATTGGCAGAGGAATATGGACACAGATGCATGCAGTGTCAGGCACAGGAAAGCAGAAATGGCTGTTTCAAGAAGAGGGCACTACAAGAACTACATGTGCAGGGATTCTGACAGCAGAAACACATGAACAAAACTGAAGAGCAAAGTGAAAGTATCAATTGTATGGTTAGTTTGCACTGCTTTCAGTGAGGTGCCAAGAAATATCCTCTTGCCCAGTTATCTAAGGAGTGGCACATTAAAGGTTGTTCAGTACAGCCTGAAATTGCCACCTTCCTGCTCGGAGCTAGCACTGGACCACCATCCACCCTGCTCTGGAATACCAATTTGGCAAGGCCAAAGGCAGTTCTAGCAAGGGCCCTGAAGTAATTAACCAAGCTGCTTATAAGCCAGTTTGGGTATGTGTACATACTCATACTCAAATTGCCAATTAACTTCAAGCATGTCCATTCTATGCTTTGGTAAACAGAGTTAATTGGTTCATGACGCAATCTAAGACACTTTGAAAGCCATCTCATACATCACAAAGAGTCTGACAAAACACACCCAAAACCACCTTAGGATCACTGACCATTTACACTGTATCTCATCATAGTTGTCAGCTGCTTCTTTGTCTTGCCATCAGCTCCCAGCTGCAACACCCCCAGGACAGATGCAATCCCGTGAGGAGAAACAACCACATTGTCCTGAGGCTTAGCTTTCACTATTTGATTGAAGACCTGGATTCCAACATCAGAGCTAAGCTCCTCCAGAGGATAAAAACTGAACTGGGAACATACAGACATTAAAGTCCCAAGAACAAAGAGGAGTGAAAAGTGCCAGTTCATGATTCCTGGCTGGAGATACCTGTAAGAAAACAAGAGGGGGAAGTTGAGTCAGTTTTCACAAGCACAGTATTTTTAACATAAATTCTTATTTACCTAAAGAGCAGGCAAGTCTGGCACACATACCACACACCATTCACAGAGCTCTGGCAATGGGACTCACACAATTCACTGTGTTTTACTTAGCACTACCAGGATTTTAGGTCTAGGGGCTTCCAGATGCAACGATAGTCATGACATAGCTAGATAGCACTGCCTATATAAAGGACAAAAGCCACCAATTAGGAAACTATCTCCCACAACACCCGAGTTCAGATAGTTTTGTGTCTCAGTTAAATGAGCCTTGGCATTCTATTTAGATTGCCCTTTATGGTAAATGAGTGCTGAGAAGTGTGGTATGGTCCTCACCCACTAGTATGTGATGCATAGTACACCTCATAGATCATTTTCTGCAGCAAACAGAAGCATATATACATATGCAAACAGACCTTCTGTTGTGGAAATTTACACCTGCCTAGAACAATAAGAGTTAGCTGCATAATTGGCATTCTCAATAACGGGAACGTAGAGGAAAATTTTAGATTTTAAAATGCAAATGTTGAACTTGGATTTCAACCTGCACTTCTCCATTTAAGAAAATAGAGCACCTAATGTATACAGAATGAAGTTAATATTCAAAACAGGCGTATCTTCATCTGCAGGTCTAACACCTGACAGAACTCAATATTATTATCCATGAGCTCCAAAGAGCTGAAGCACAAGCAGCATCAACATTTTGTTCAGGACCTATCAGCAACAGATTATAGACAGCCAAGTCCAAATGCCAAACACTGAGCACTGTAACTACTGTGCTGTATTTCCTCCTCATGAAACTGCATTCAACCCCTTTTGTTAGGGCAAAGAGATACTTAGAGAAACATGCAATAATCTCCAATTTCCTTAAATTATGTTCCCCATTCACAACATTTTTAAGACATTTCATTGACACAGTTCACAGCCCTGACTTCCATTTCCAGACCAGCCAGGAGCCTGTTCCCTCACTGACTTCAGAAGCAAGGCTGCAGAAGGTGTACAACCGAATGAAGTGTTATTTGCAAAACAAATGCAGAACCAGGTCTCTGCTGCCCTGGAGCCCCCAGTGCAGCAAGCTGGCAGCTTGCTGTTCTAGGTGCAGCACCCCAGGGCGCTGGGGCCCAGCAGAGGCACAGCCTTGTCACTGCCAGCCTCCTCCCACACACCCCAAGGAGCTGTGCCGTCGCCAGCCTACCTACGCTGCGAGTTCAAACCATGCTGGAGCACTTGACTACCAGAAACCCAGCTGGTGTTTGCACAGATTTGTTTAATCATCTTTTAATAGCATGTACTTTAACTGTGCTAAAACACTTCAAAGCGACAAATACAGCATTTCCACTTTCTTCTACACCATTTGAGGGGACGAAGTTGGCTTTGTCGCAGTTTGTCATTGCAGAATAAACCAAATGCCGAAAATGCAATAATGCAGGAGTTTAGACATCTTTCTCCCCCAAAACCAACTTTAGCATACTTCTGACTAGAGGAACTTGCTGATTTAAGTTATGCAAGAAAAAGTGAAAACTCTGTCCTACAAAGCAGGGTAACAGCCCACCCAATAATTAAGTCTTTTCCATAAACCTACTAATTCCCCAAGCTATTCTGAGGTCACTTAAGCACAATTCCTTCCAAAGGAGCTTCATATCAGCCATCTACTGCAACTACTCAAGTTTAGTCCAAAATTTAGACTGGACTGGGCTAGCTGCAGCTGAGACCAGCAGGAACAAAACCCAAGCACCACGGATTGGGTTTGCACCCCTGAGGCAGGTTACATGAGTCACTCCTAGGTTTGTCTTGCATCCCTCATCACCAGCTACAGCAAGAAAATGTCATGGGGGAGAGCCAACAGCCTGACAGGGAAAGTAAACTTGCACTGTTCAAAATAAATTAAAATTGCTATAGAACATTCTTTAGTGTTCTTTGATACTAACACAAACCACCTGAAACCTCTAGTTTTGTTCTTAGGGACAAGAATTCCTTCTGTCACAGGCAGCAGCTCCACACTGATGGCACTGCTGCCTTGCAGGAGGAACTCCAAGAAAAGCTACTTTTAGGGCTAGCTTTTAGGGTTTTCTTTGGTGGTTTGGTGGCCATCTCTTCTCCCAAACCTGGAAACTCAAGGCATAGTTTAAACAAATTCTTAATCCAGATATTAAGCATATTTATAACTGGACCTAGTATATTGGCAAAAAGAAACTTCAAGGCCCTAAAACTATTACAAAGTCTTACTGGAGGCCCTTTGAAGCACACAACAGTGCATGTTGGTGCAATACAGCCTGTCCCACATAGTGATGGACAGGGACAGTACCAGATAATCACAGAGCACAGTCTGAGCTGCAATCTGGACACCAGGCTTTTGACCAAGGCAGCTCTACCTGATCCTGACAGCAAACCACAGGAAACTGGGCTATTTTAAGGGCAATCTACCCTTGATACATTATATGACAAGAGGCATACTATGAGGGCAGAGACAGGAGTGACACTGAAATCAAATAAAACTATGCTTCATTGTCATTTCGGTATTTCATCTGCACAAGCCTAACTGAAGTCAGACACTTCTCTTCTTGACTCTCTCAGAATATATTGCAAGTCTCCAAGTTTTCTACTTCACTGCTGACAGCCCCTGACAGACTCAGGGTGACAGCCTTGTATTTTCCCCATAACATGTGAAGCCTTGTCAAAACAACCCAACTCTGCTCCCAAGGCCACTGCTGCAGAATTTTGGGTTTTTTTCTGTTTTAACTGATTACCTCCCGCATCTGGTTTCCCCAGAATTCTCCATATTTGCCTAACCTCTCCCTCCTCACATACCATTAAGAGGGGCTAGTCTCTGTTTTGGAGCACAATCTCTAGCGGATACACATTCAATAAGTGAAATAAAGTCGTGCAGTGCTCTGAGCATGGAAAAAGAGTAAAACCACTTTTGATCACAAGTTAGGGAGCAGTCACTTCTTGGCTTGGCCCTGCTCTGGCCACTATGTAACTTAACCAGGTAACTGGGGTGACAACTGGGTCTTTGAGAAGAAGTGGCATCCCTGCAATTGAAGTTTCCATTATGGATTTCAGTAAAATATCTATGCAGTCCAGTATCAAGAAGTGCATTTGCATACCCTGAAAGAAACAGCTTAAGCACAGTGCTGGGAGAAGAAATCCAAAAGGTTGTATGATGTGTAGGATGGAAAACAGCTGACCTGCTATACAGAATATCAACAAGCTTTCAACAAGCTTTCATAACACTGAAGCTAAAAAACTTAGTGATAGTTAAATCTGAATTTAATGCTTCAGAAAACCAAACAAAAATACAGGCTAGGCATTTCTTTGCCTATGACCTTTATATTTTTTACAAAGTTAAACTGAGGAGGAGGAAAGTGTATAGGCGAATTCATTTACATAAATGTGGGCTTTTGAAAGATGCTGGATCAAAAAAAGTCCCTCTGTAGGGTAGGCTGCCCACTTCTTAGACTGAGCACTTACAGGAAGGACAACATCCACAATTTAAACTTCTCAACACGCAATGGAAATGCTGTCACTAACCCAAAGAAACGTAGCCAGTGTTACCATACATTGCAATTTGTTATGCAAATCCAGTTCTTAGCCCTAATGCCAGAGCTTCTGAGCAGAACAGAGCAGTGTCACACATTCATTTCTAGGAGAGATGCCATCTCCACAGCAAGCACACCAAGAACTCAACTCCCCCTGCCTCACAGAGCAGCACCACCCCAAGTCCTGTACATCACACTGAAGTACCAGCTGTAACTCTAACTGCAGAGCCTAGCCTAAGCCACAAAATAATTTTTAGACAATTATTCCAGTCAGGCACAGAGCTCGGGGGAAGGCAGAGGAGGAACACAGCAGCATGTCTTATGTACATTGATGGTTCTGTGTTGTTTCATGACAGATGATGGAAAGTCTTCAGGCTCCCAATCTTGGGATGAGCTCAGCTTCATGCTGGTGTTACAAACACTGATTCTCAGATTTATTGGGCAGGATACTCAATTCTCACTAGGCTCAACTATTCAGACCTCCACCACAGTACCTAGTTTAAATGTTTTAGATTAAATTATTATGGAAGTAGTTATATCAACAAAGAGCACGTGATGCTTTCAGCCTACATTTATAGAATGCTTGTTACAAAAGCAAAGTTATATTAATACAGGCTGTTTAATCTGCGTCTAGAAAAGCGCTTGGTGGAGCAGGGAAAAGTTACATCTTCAGCCCCAGGCACAAAATACTGCTAACAATGAAGATCATCCTACAGCAAAAGGAAGCTTAGGAAGGACTTCATCTTCAGAGAGCCAAACCAAGCTGCTGCAATCTCCCCAAGAGGAAGAACAGAAATTAGTTTGGTTCAAGATGAGAGGCAAAAACATGATCTGAAAAAATGCCCATATTTAATATCTAAGTTGGAGAAAAGGCCTGCCCCAGAGAGGCTGAAGAACACTTTGCAGTGGATTGATGATGAAATAATCAACTGTACATAGATTTTTACATATCTGTAATGACTGCACTATAAGACACCTTCAAGTGTTTATTCTGAAGCCTGACTTCAACAGCAATAACATATAGTCCAAAAGGCTCCTTCTTGCAGTTGCAAGATTGATTCTGTGATTTCTTTAAAGATATATCAAGCACAAGGAAGTTTAGACAGCAGACTGCACTTCTGTGAATAGCTGTAACCAAACAGCAGCAAGCACAGCCAAAGGGACTGAAACTGAAGAGCAGTCTCACAGCATTGCTGGTCTCACTGTATTAAGCCCAAAAACCTCAGAGCCCCTGAGCCCACGTGGCAGGCACTGGGCAGCCTCTGTGACCAGAGAAAGCCAGCCTGGAACAAACATTCAGGGACCTCTCCAAGTCTGGATGTTGACGTTTCCATGCCACTGTCATCTGGGCTACTAATTTAAAAGTCTTATTTCAATTGACATATGAGCTGAAAGACAGCAGCTTCACTTCAGGCATTTAACCAATCCTCTGCAGCAGGACTGAATAAATACTCAACCAAACTTGTTAACAGTCATTAAAAGAGCTGGCTGAGCACACAGCAATTGTTTCTCACAAGCAAGGAGACCACTCTGGTTGCAGAGGTCATGGTCTTGTTTTCCAGCTGATGGGCTTATCAGCATGGTAAAGCACTCCAGCCTCTTGGTGTGCTTCCTCACAGGTGTTCCTGACTCCCTGCAGCTCACAGGTGTTCCTGACTCCCCTTCTGCCTAAGCCTCTTACATACCAAAGCCTTCAGCTTCAATATCCTCTCCTCATCCTGAACCTGAGTTCAGCCTGCTGAAGTTCTGGCTTCTTCCACATGACAGATCTGGGAAAGGTTTCATCTTCCTTCCACATTTTCTGGTACATCCTGAATGTTAGCTCTTCCTTTTCATCTAACAACTCCTTCTATTATTACTCAATACCTGGAAAGTTTAGTATATGCAGAGCATTTCCAAGAAAGGATGATTGCTAGGTTTTAAACAGCTCAGTACTCACATTGCTCTGAAGAGGAGTAAGTTACTGTCAACAAGATATAAACATAACTTGTATGCAGAGATAAGCTGGAAGTGATTGGTTTAAAAAAATAATTTTATATCTTAAGACATTGGCCTGACTTCAGGCACAACAGCCAGCATTGCACATGAATGCAAAAAGCATGGCATTGGTTCTGAAGGTCTCCTCTCCCAACCTTAATCCTTTCTCTGCTATTCCTATCTCTCTCAGGTTTTTAGTGCATTCTGGAAAGCCTGTTCAGCTGTATCCAACCAGCCTTCCCTGCCAAGTGGGAATTTCCCTGAAGAGCACCAGCTTGTAAAATCATCTGGTCCCACACAGAAACCCTCTCTGTCCAAGCACTGCTCCCCCATGAGCAGGAAGCTGGAGTTCAGTGCTTCTTAAGAAGAGTCCTGACCACCACCATTTTTGGGAGTTTCTGTTAAGCATGAAGTGCAGAGAGACCAGCTCCATTTCAAACTGTCTGCAGCCTCATGACCAGGGTCTCCAGTTCACAAGCCAGACTAATTTTTCTCCCCAGTACCTATCTATCTATAGCATTTGGTGGTGGTTCATGGTAGTTAATTACAAAGATCAATTTCACATCATGCAAAGCTGACCAGAGTTTTTTACTTCACCACTGAGTTGTGACTGTACAACAACTACAGAGGCACTATTCAGAGTTTCAAGAACATAGAAGGCTTCTATGTATCATTTGCTTTTACTTCCATCCCTCATCTATACATGATTTAAAAAGCCAAATTTAGCTCTGCTTCATGAAGCAAATAGAGTTGACAGGGCAGGGGGCTTACAGAGACTATTATGGTACTGTACAATTCTATCCCCATTCTCAAATTTTACGTGTTCTCTTGTTACTCAATGCTCAACTACAATTGCTAAAGTTTCTAGGTATTATTTATTCCTGTATTTAAAGTAGTTGCCACAGAATTCTCCAAGACCTAGTATCAAGTCTTACAGTATCAGAAAGATAAAAGAGAATTATGTTTTTAATTTACTGGTGTCCCTTTATTAAAGAAGTGGTTTGGCTGATCTTAAGTTCTTTATGCAATGTGGGTATTTTAACATCATGAAGAAACAAGCATGGGACAGTCAGCTCCTCAAGGGTAACGCTGCAGAACCAGTTTCCCCAAAAGAGGGAGCACAGCAGGGCTCCACAGCACGGTGGGGAGGCTGCACCCTCTCCTCTGAACTCACCCCAGTAGAGGAAACAGGGTTTGACAATCAGAGCATTTGCCTAAACTCAAGCCCCCACTTCAGTTTTTTAGTGCAAGAAAGGCCTCATGGAACCACAGTTCCCACATTTATTGTACATTAGCAGTGCTCACTATGCAACCACAGGCTCGTTAGGAGCCAAAGGCAAACCCAGAGCATTGCAAGCTCCCATTAATGAGGTACAGGGTATTAATTCTTACAATGGGCTGTGCAAGTACAGATTTATGAAGTAAATAGTCCACAAGGTGCTGGACTAACAATGGCTGGTGTCTTATCAGATACCTCACCACCACTTCCATCCTAAGTCCCACCTCTGCTTTAGGATTTTACCATCTTTTCTTCCTTAAAAAAAATATTAAAGGGAAACCCAGTACCCTTATGCATTTTCACTTGGTGCAGGTATCTCGGTGTCATCTGATAGCAAGACTCACACCACTACATCCCTGCAGCACAAACAAAATCTGTTTCTTCTCCTTTTCTCAAGCAAATTTTCATCTGCTGGCCAGTGACACATGCCCTCCCTGCCTCTTGCACCTAGCAGGCTGGGAGAGTAGAAACAGCCTTGTGGAGATGGCTGCATGGCCACTTGGGAACTGTGCTTGGAGCAGACTGAGTGCCAAGACCTTTCAGGATACATCCTGCTTCAGAAGGGTTAAGGCACCAATATCTTTAACACTTGGGCTCAAAGAGCTGTTAAGTAAAGGAAAAAAAACCCAAAACTGTGTAAGAAATAAAGAAAACTAAAGGTATAGAATTGAGTCCTCAAGCCAATAGTTAATATTTCAGAGCTTTGAAAAGGCATGTGAGTCACTGCAGAGTAGAAGAGAGATGACTGCTGGCCTTCAGATTCTACAGCTTTTAGGTTTAGGTTACTCTACAAAAGAGGAACTTATAGTTCCTACTAAACAATGCTACAAAGCCCAATTCCCATCACTCCACACTCTATGGTTCAGTCAGGGTTCATAGCATAACTGAAAATTAGGTTTTCTATGGAGCCATACTATTTTTCATTATTTACATTTTTATTACTCCTGGGAAGCCAAGACAAGTGGCAGGATCTATCAGCAATACAACATCTAACAAAAGCCAACTGGGTTTAGAGACGCCCAGCTGGTAACAGAAGATGGGGAGACAGTCTCTCAAGAGGACTTGAAGAAGTCTCACTTAAAATAATGCAAGTAATATTGAATTACTTGCATTATTTCAAGTTTTTACTTATCCTTCCTCCTTCAAGAGGAAAGACTACAGCAGTACAGTGTTGGCAGTTACTCTAAGCGTACATACAGTCATTTCACTATAAAAATTAATTGGAACTCCAGTATTCTCTATTCATAACAATAACATTTTAAAAACTTGCACTTACACAAGCTCATTGATAACCAAAACAGGATACTTTAAGCATTTGTACATAGGGAATGCTACCAAATGACAAATTACTTGGAGAGATCAGGAATGCTGTTGTAACCATTTACTGCACTTGTGGTTGGAGAGCTGCAGAGTAATGGGTGACTAGCCTTTTATTTATTTATTAATCACACTGTACATCATTAGCAATCAACCACTTCCTATTTGCAAGCTAATTTAGAAACCTTATCTGAAAACTAAATAACAAATATAACCCTTAAAGTGTAATGTAGCCAATTAACATTTAAGATGAAAAATGTATATTGATTTTCTGTATCCAGGACAGCATCACTGAAACAGACCTAAGCTCACAGGAGATGCTTGTTTTTAGTGGTCTCTTCTCAGCCATTCCAGCCCTAGCTTGAAGGTTACCCAAAAAGGATATGGGCATTCACATTTCTATTCACAGCACAGACATTTACTTATATTCATCTTTTCCCCCCAGAAAGCTCCAGAAGCAGAACAAGCCAACCACAAGAGCATCAGAAGTCCCAGATGCTGTAAGGATGCAGGAATGAAGCCTTGTGCTGGGAACCTCATCCATATGCTCAGGTAGACACCCCCTCAGCCATTTGCAAGAAGACTTACATTAACCAGTCAATAAGAGAATTACCAGCTATTGAAAGACCTGTATTTAAGAAAACACTCTTTTTGTTAAACTGACCTCACTTCTGACTGATCCCACTGGCTTTACTACAGGTTTCTGGGAAGGCAAGACTTAAATTTCCATAGTAAGAAAAGAGACAACTGAGTATGAACTATGCACAAGAATGCTCCAAGAGCAGGTCATGACCTGGTACATTAAACTGTCTGATTCAGTTCAGCCTGAGAGTTTGTAGGCTGAGTTGAGAGCTGTGCTGGCTGAGCCTCCACAGAGTCCATCACTGTTTCTGTAAGGCAGATGACAAACCTCTGCAGAGGAAGTAGGCAATTAGCTGGGAAAGCAACCTCTTCAACCGAGCTGCCAGAGCAGCTGGAGGCCTCAGCTTGTTTAACTGCTGAGGAAGACACATGAACAACTCTTTCTGGGAGAGGAGGGTGTGTAGCCAGATGGAGACATAGAGATAACAGATAATGCACCAATTTCTACATGGCATTTCTTAGATTTCTTATAGGATAACAGAATGGAAGAAGAAAAATTAGTCACGTTCATTTCTCCTCTTGGTTTTGTACCTGTAACCTGTCAGAGCCAATGGGAAACTGCCCCTCTCTTATTCAAACAAAAAACCTGAAACCTTGTTCAGCTTTGGGCAAGCAGAAGCTTACAGTTCACACCAGATGACAGAACCATCTCAGAAACAGTGAGAAACATCACTAAATACCTCAACATGTCCTACTGCAAAAACAGAAGCTTAAAGAGCGAGCTGTTAAATAATACAGAAAGCATTTAAGTAAAAAAAAAGGCTTGGTCAAAGCTACCTGGCTGATGAACATAAATTCATATCCCCTGTACATCAGCCAAACTAAGGCAGCTAGAATGTACCAGCATTTCTCACTAGTGCTTCTGGAGACTCCAGGGGGATTTACTACAGTAGCTTACAGTCTCTTGGTAACTCATATTTCTCACAATTCAACCTACCTGCACACCAAGGCCACCACATACACACAGCCTTGAACAGGCTTCTTCAGCTCAGCACTCACTGGCCATCAGTCTTCATCCCTTCCCCAACTGCTTCCATGGTCCCATAACACTGAGGAGCATTTCAGGCTGCTGTTTCCAAAGCCCAGGATGCCAACAGCAGACTGCCTGAAGCCCACACGTAGCACCACATGGCTGAGCATGGTCAGCAAAACTGACATTTTCTCCAAGGGGACATAATTCCACAAGATGAATATGCTTTCATACTTAAACTGCTTTGTGGCATAATTATTGGACCCCAGCATAATGCACCTTCTGATTTCAGCATGAAAATAAAGGAAAAAACACCCTTCTGGCCATGACAGGTGAACACCAGACCACAGAAAAGACACAGCTGGCAAAACACATGTTTTTCCACAGACACTGCTCAAGGAAAGGTGCTAAAGGATTCAGAAAGCACTTCAGTTAGCATTTAAGTGTATTTCAAGGCCACGATAAACAGCTCAAGAACCTAGAGCTTGTACTGGCACTGCCAGTAAAATTGCCCCATACTTTTCCAGTCCATCATTACTGGCTCTCACTTCAGCAGAGTCCTCACCTCTGCTTACAGAAGTCAAGTATGAACTAGAGTCTCTCCCTAAAGAGACAGGAACAAGCAGAACACAGGACAGCTTTTTTCCCCACAGCACGCCAGCCTAAATGTTTGTGTAGCTCCAGCTGCAGAATGCTACCACCTCTTATTGCTCTCCTCCCACCACTTCAGCCATCACAGAGGAGACACCTGAACACACACGTGGTTGCACACATTGAGCTTTCCAGTTTTTACATAAATAAGCTATCTACTTCAATAATAATAAAAACCTTCTTATATTTTCATAGATCCCCAAACCTACACTGCATCTTTACATTTACACTAAATCTTTAAATTCATACATAGGTGATTGACTACTCCATGCTATCACTACCAAAAAGAGGCAATTCCTTATATCACTACACTTATTCAAAAGGTGCTTATGGCTAGTAGAGGTGCACTGAATTACATGGTTCTTACAGGCCAGCACTTTGCTGTAAAACTTGATTCATTAGCTATGTCACAGGTGACTGGGAAGATGCTCAGAGGCAGGTAAAGATGACTGTATCTAGCAACACTTTACAGATTAGTGATGGTTATCCATCTTTTCCCTGTGTTCACATGTATAAAACCTTGGATCCCAGAGAATCACAGAATTCAGTTAACAAACCAAGTTGACTGGAAATGTTTTGATGATTTGAATTAATTTCCCCATAATTAGTATTACAAAAGCATGCTCTTTCATGCATGCTTGTGATTAAGCAATTCAAGCAGCCCAGACAACCCTAACCCCAGCTTCCAAGAAAAACCCTCCACCAAGCCTCAGCTTTTTCAAGAATGAGCACAGTAGTTCCTATCAAGAATCAGAAGCCACAACCAGCTGTATGAGCCAGGTAGATGCTGTGCCCACCACCACAAACCTCTATCCAGAGCTCCCTCTGAACTGATCTCTTGCTGTGGATATGTGAAATTTACATGCATCTCCATTATAATTCCTAGCAATAAGGTGAGGTGGTTATTTTTCAGTATTTATACAGACACATTCACTTCAATCTGTTCTAAAAATACCTGGTGCAACTTGATGGGCTCCCTGCTTGACATTTTTCTGCCTGGCAGATGCTGGTAAGAAACTCTAGGTTGGGAACACATTTCTGCCTGTGTGATTTAGACACTCAGGCTAAAAGTCTCCACATGCCACTAAGACATGCTAGTCTCCTGGTTGTCAATGACAACACCAAACAGAAGCTCCAACACTTCTGTATACACCTTGAGACAAAATCCACTGCGGGTTTCTGTTTTCTTTTTTGTTCTGACATGAGTTTCTATTGCCTCCCACATGAGATACATAGAGCTATATATAGATATAAAAGTATGTGTGACTATAGTGATGGCCATATCACCAATCAGAGCAAGAGGAGTTCTTCCACCATCCTCATACCTGGGGAGTGCATAAAACAGCAATGCCCAGAGAAGCTGCCTTCCAGCATCTCAAGAGCACTTGACACAATTTGCTTATAGGCTGCCTGACATACGACTTGTCTGTAATTGTAAAAAGCTGTGGACTAGCATTCATCACTCAAAGTTTGCTCCTGTGCCAAACAGCTGCTATTCTCATGAGTTTAATCACACCCTACAAAATGCTAGATCTCCAACCTAGTATATCTTACATGCAGCTGAATTAATCTACTTGATAATTCTGCCTTTTTATTTGCATTAGTCTTCCCCTCACACTCCAAAGGCTCACTCTAAGCACTCAGCAGGCATGCAGCTGCTTTTCACTTTCCTCAAGGATGTCTGCAGTTTCTCAGAAGCTACACAGCAGCACAGCTGCTTACACCTACGTAGATTTTGTGAATAGTCCCTACAAAATCAGGTTTCTAATGAATTCCTGTGGCAAGCTGGGGACAAGACATTACTAAATGCTCACACCAGAGAAAGTGAAGGAACAAGAGGTCATTTTTTAGTGCAGTGAAAAAAAATAAAGTCATTCTACCAGGTTTCTCTTTCAGGAAGTTGCCCAAGAATGCGATTACAACCACAAAAGCCAAACCACGTTCAGAATCATATGCAGGCATGAGAAAGGGGAAGAGAAATAAATCAAAGGCCTCTAACCAATAAACAGATATTCCCTAGTTTTATGGGAAATTTGACATTTGAACACCTATTTGTTCCTACAATGGTTGAGCCAAAGGTATTTTTTCTGTTAAGATCCTCCAACATTGCACACTACTGAGCCAACATATCAAGCACCATTTTCACCAAGAGACAAAGGACTCTGCATTTCCAAATCTTCCCAGAACGCGATACACGAAGCCAAAGTGAGCCGAGGTCCGAGTTTTGGTTAACCAGCTCTCCGCTTCAGCACACAACGGGATGCCAGCAGCCCTATCTAAATCCTGTTACAGTATCACAGTATCGCCCGTTCCTCCCCAAAGGGCAATGGCCGAAAATGTTCCTCCCTCGTTACTCTGTCATTCGAAAAGCCAAGTAAATTTCAATTACTAACTAAATTATGATTTATCACTTTTATTTAGCACAACACCAGCAAGTTCTCTCTCACGGCAGACAAGGGACACGAATGAAAACGAGCAACTTCCAGTGCCCAAGCTCTCCCAGCGCAGCCGGTGCCCGGGAAGTGCCGCCTCTCCCGCACTCGGGAGCAAAGCGTCTCCCGCGCCGCGCCGGCGATGCCGCTACCCGCGGGCTGCCAGCCCTAAACCCGCTTCTTTTGGGGCAAAACCCCTCCCTGCTTTCACAAAGCCAACACGCCGAAGAAACTCGGCGCGCCAGAAGCCCCGCTCCCGGCACAGCGCCCACGCACCCGGTGCTGGGAAACTTGTGCGAGCAGGTAACAGGAGCGCACACCGAGGAGCCGCCGGAGCGACCCCCGCGGCCTCGGGGCTGTCAGCAGCCAAACTTTGGGTCCGCGGCTCCTCCGCCCGGCGCCCCGGTTCCCTCCCGCCGGGCGCCCCTCCG
>JAYDZK010000016.1:16851569-16876051 GCA_034509185.1 Euphonia xanthogaster | reverse complement strand
AAGAAAAAGAAAAAAAAAAAAAAAAAAAAAAAAAAAAAAAAAAAAGAATCACACACACAAGAACTTCAATCTCGAAGTTTCTCTTCACTGTTTTATGGCTTCTTTTGTCTGAAAACTCCCAAAATTCAATTCTTAAAATAAATATTTATGAAACAAGCATTTGTAAAATGTGCTTGCCTGCCAACTCCAGTGAATACTTACTGATTAACCATTTTTCCAAGACTACCTGGGTGTTTTCATACTCTCAGTTCATAATACACTTCAGTGCATTGCCTTCTCTGGGAGTTCACACTCTGAAGCAGCAGCACATGAAGGCACTTTGCATTCGATTGAACAGAGTTTGGATCTGTTCTGCTCCATATGCTGAACATGTCTGCATAATCTATCTGCAGGAGTAAATCAAAAAGCCTGGAAGAAAGGACATTTGATATGATAAATAATGGGAAGTTGTAGAGGGAGGCATTTAGGACTACGTCCTGCATTTTATTGATAGGGAAACAATAAAAAGCTAATATTCTCTCCAGAGAGATTTCAGATTAAGAATTCAGGTTTTTGGTTTGGGGTGGTTTTGTTGTGTTTTATCCACCCATTTAAGTGGTTTTTGGGGCTAACAAGTACATTGTATCCTCTGAGGATAAGTTCTGATATTCAGGGCAAGAATATGAAATAAATTTTGATTACTGTTCTCTTTCAGAGCCCTGTAGAGATGAACAAGGTTCAGGGTTTGATTTCAGCTTGCTTGGATGAAGCAGGCTGCTGCTGAGGCTGCTGGAGACAGCAAGCCATGGGCCTGCTCAGCCAGCAGTGAGCACCCAAAGGACAGAGAGCCCAGCAAGAAATGCCATGGCTGTGATTCCCCACGGGTTTGAGCCACCCTCTGAGGTAATTAGCAGCTGCAGCCTGTAATCACTGGCCCCTGGGGCAGGAAGGAAGCCCAGCAGCAGCCAGGGCACCATGCAAACATCCCTTGCTCCTGCCTGAGCCAACCTGGCTTCATTTGTGCACCAGGGCTTGCCCCAAGCACGGCACTTGCAGCTCTCTGTTGCCACAATCTCCCCCCATCACAGGGCTGCCAGAGCAGCCAAACCTCAGCGTCTCACCTTAGCCTGCCTCTTCCCAAAACAAAGGCAGCTTCTGAGTTTGCAAGCTGAAGTGACACACAGGAAATCTTGCTTTGGTAGTGTTGCTAAAATAATGTGTAAGATGGCAGATCAGGCAGTATTTGGCTAAAGTGAAGGTTTCTTGCCTTTCCACTAATAAACATACTTCAAGGCTTGTTTTGAAAACCCTGTTATTTCTTAGGAAGATATTTCTGGTCTCTTCATTTTCCTGCCTGCACTTGAACTCTAATCATGCTAATGATCTTCATCTTCTGTGCTTCTGTCAGGCTTTTTTGTGACCCCTCTAGGTCTCTAGGGCTTGGCAATTAAAAACTCAACTTTGGGTAAGGTGAGGTTTTTTATATTTGTATACATATATGCATAGATATAAAAGTTTCATATGTATAAAGCACCTGCCATCATATTGGTAAACATTCTTTTTCTACTTTCACCTATTTATTTCTCCACTCACCACCTCTGGTGTATTTGATGCCTCAGTGTCTTGGGTTTGCCCACTCCCTTCTGCATTCCAGCACAAGCTTCTCCCAGGAATCCTCTCTGCTTGGGAGGAGAGGTTCTTGCCTATGGTTCAGTTCAGACATCCCATTGAGTCAGTTTGGGCTACAACAACAATAAAGACAGGATTAACTGGTTCAAAGCTTAAAGAATTAATTTAAGACTTGATGGGAAAGGTCCTTTCCCATGTCCCCTTCTTAGAGATGGAGTTCAAGCTAACAATTTCTTAAGTTTCTGAAGTTTGTGACATTTCATTTTCTGAAGGCAGAAGTAGACTGAATGGTTCACAATTCAAACTCATTCTTTCAGAAGAGGGTGGAATTTGTTTTAGTAATGCCACACTAATTTGTGAATTAATGTCTCAATTTTTTGAGGTACAAGAGCAGTCTGCATCAGAGGAGTGGTATGTATGTTACAAAAAGAAAAAAGATGAGGTCAAATCTAATTCTTTAAGTTTAGTTTCTACTGTGCTTTAGGACTATAACGCCAACAACTCACTATCAGTCAGTCTGTAAGAAAAGTTTAATATATAATAATACATGGTGAAGATATAAAAACATATGACATAAATATTGTTTGGGGATTGGTTTGTTTGTTTGTAATTAAAAGGTAAAACCCAGCAGCACTATGGGAGACAGATACTCTTGAAAATAGAGAAACAGTAAGGCTCAGAAAACTAGTTTACAACTACCAATAACAGAATGAGCACCTTTAATCACAAAAGACATTTCTTTAGCACAAACAGCTGGACTGAAGCTTAAATACATGACATCTGCTCAGGTCAGTGCTCACAGGGAATGATACCACAAGGGAAAAACAAAGGAAGCAGGGAACACACAGGATGCTGCAGTGTTCCCAGGCCTCAGCAGTGCCATTCCCATGGTGTGTGGGTGTTGTGGACAGACACAGCCCATGCTCTTGCCCTGTGGTTATCCTCCACAACTTCCCACCCACTTCATTTATTTCTGTCCCTTTGGGTGGCAGTGCCAGCTCAAACTCTGTCCAGATGGGCAAGGCCAGCCCCTGCCACACACGAGATTGCCTGTCCCTTCCCCACTGCACCAACACAAACTCCTCCTCTTTCTGAGGCTGCAGCAGATGCACCCATCATGGACCCTAGCACCACCAGCAAAGGGAGGGAGGATGCTCAGCCTGACCCAGGCTGGTAACCTTTCACCATGCCAGAAGCTGGGAGGCTGGACAGTTGCACCAGCCAGTGGTTCCCCCAACAATTAGGAATTAATTAGGCACACTGAAGTCATGGTGTGAGGCTGAACAGCTCTGGTGGAGCACATTTCCCTCCCAAGTCTGAACCTCTGGCTGGGGCCCAAGCACCAGGAGTATCCCTTCCTGAACAGAGGATGTTACCACAGTGATCCATCTTGCTGTGGCCCCACAGAGAGTGACTGCCATTTCCACAGCTATCATAACAGCTCTGGGGGTGTGTTCCAGTCTCCAAGCTGTGTATGCTGTCTGCACTCTGAAACCACATATAAGCTGGAGGGCTCGTGGACCAGTCTCAGAAAACCTCAGCTCTGCACCAAAGTCTCTCTCAGGGTCCTCCCTGGGTCAGCACCTTTTCACCCCAAACACACACAGCCAGCAGACCAGAGATTAAAGCTACCCCTTCACCAAGACAGGACACAGTGAACCAGAGGCTGTCCCACATCCCCTCCTTCTAAAAAGAAAAACATGACTTTTTCTGTTTTTGTTGTGCTGGTTGATAGTTCTGCCTTCCCCACTGTGTTCCAATGTCATAAGAGGGCACATAAATCAAGGTCCAAACTCCCAAGTCTTCTCTGTGCCCATCACTGCATGGACTACCCTGGCCACACAAGAATCTTTTTTTTTTTTTTCCAACTGGGCTGAGATGATCTATATTTTATTTGCAGCTTTTGTTTTGCTCCAGTCCTGGCTTGCCTCCATCCACTTTTGTCAGCTAGGATTTTGCTGCTTTGTTTTCCAGTTGCACCATTTGGGCCCAGTGGATAAGCTGTTCAGTCAGAAAGCTCCCACACAGGCAGCAGCATCCTTGGCTCAGCCTTGCTCTTGCCCCATCAGGCTTGACAACCCTTCAGGAATGATTGATGCAGTAGCCCCAGTGCCCTCCCTTGGGATGACAGCACTCAGGAAAGCTGTCAGTGCTCGAGGACAGAGGATCACCCCAGAAATGATGGCTCATTTCAGCTTGTCTCCAGAGTCACTTACTCAAGGATCATAAATACACGAATTGGGATTTCTACCTTCATGACTTCCTGGATAACTGACACTGAGAGCTGTATTTCTAGAGTAGAACATGGATGTGCCTCCCCCAAGTAACAATGCCATGAAGCAGCCAATATCTGCTGTTCATTTGGTCCACTCTGTGGTTCAGAGGTCAGGGAGGACCATGTAAAACAACTGCCCAGGTTCAAACAACTGCAGATAAGTCCCCTCACAGGGCTCTTCTGACTGTGCCTGGAGGGGTAAGAGGCACATGGTGTGTGAAGCAACAGGAGTCAGACACCTTCTGTTGCCCTGGCCTTATGTTATCATTCTCATGTCCTGTGGCATCAAAGGAAGCTATTTGTGGCAGTCATATCATCAGGAAGGCCCAGGAAGTTAATCCAGATGGCAATGAGCTGCATAAAGCAAATTCAGCTTTTCTGAGGAATTTCCCACTCGTTTCACACACTAGACCAAAGGTAGTGTTCCTACCTGGTGCCTTTATGCCTGCCCCTTGTGTCTGGTATTTGTTCAGGCTGAACAATCATTTGTGTTAAATAAATGGCACATATCAAAGCAAGGGTTCAGTAACTTGTAGGAGAAAGGCTGGGTATTAGGCCTAAAGCAGCTTTGAGAGAGCTCAGAGCACCAGCATGTCTCATCCATCCAATTCTTCCAAGAGCACTTCAGATTCCCTGTGCTTCTAGAGAAACCATTTCTCACTATCTCACTGTCTGGACAGCCCTGACCTCAGAGGTGCTCTGGACTTTGCTTTCTTAGGGTGGCTATTTCTGTCACAGAGGAGTTCCTGGTAGCTTGCCGTGGTTTCTCTCAATAAATCTTCACATATCCAGTTTTTATAAGCTTTTTCTCCATGTTAAGTGTTGAGCAATCTAATATTACATCATTTGTACTGAGTGTTCACTGTCATCAAGAACAGAGAACTGCCTACTGGACATTATTTCCTTTCAGAGGCAAAACAGACATTTTTATTAAGCCTGTTTCAGTCAAATACAGCGAGTCTGACCCCAGCTTTTCACAGGTGTGTAGAGCCAGTGTCAGGCAGCCACCAAACACCACAGATCTCCCTCACCTTTCAGGAGTGGTCTGTTCACACTTGCAGAGCAACACAGGACAACTGAATTGCAGTTCAGCAGCATTTACAGTCCAGTGTGCATAGAAATAAATAATCACCCAACATCAAAGGCAGAGAGGCAGAGCCCAGTGTCCACGCACTGTATTCAAGATGCACGGAACCTTGCTGGTCTCTTTTTGTGATCATCTTGTTCTAAGACACTGTTATTAAACAGATTCAAGGGACATTTCATCTCTGCTAATGACCCCCATACCTTCAAGACTCAATCTTTGAGTTTCCTGTTCGCACACACCACATCTCTTGGCACTGGCATGGCAACTGTGTGCACAGAAGTGGCATCTGCTCCCACACATGGCCAGCTGCTGACCAGATGGACCTGGACTGTGCTCCTGGGTGGGACACACAGGTCCCTCAGACCAGCTGACTCCTACTTTTATTAAGCTTCTGTCAAAACAGTTGCAGTACTAGAGCAGCAGAAGACAAAACTGAGCTTACAGCTCACTCAAGCAGTGCCAGCAGCTCCTTTTATTCTGCTGATATCCATCTTTCCTAAACATGCTGCATTCAGCAATCCACACCTCACACCTAGGGCTAAAACACTCCTCTTGTACAACCCTCTTGCCTAGCATCCCTTATATTTTATTACCAATTCCTATTGTTTGGATTGTTATTCTCTTGGCACGACTGGCTGCCTCCCAGCTGCCTCTGACACCAACAGAGGTGAAGTGGGGGAAACAAAAGCAGCAGATACTCTTCCTTCAGTCCCCACCACACTCACTGCTCCATCCCTAGACCTCAGTGCTCTCTCCATCCTTTCTGGATCTAGAGTGGGAGAACTGACACTGCCAGCAAGTGGGATGGTGCTAAATTCAATTTTCTTCTTAATTCTCTATAACAATTTTCATTGGAATGTTTTAAAAAATCAAAACTAAAAAAAAAAAACCAAAACAAAAAAACCCAAACAAAAAAACCAATACCAACCAAAATATTTCACAAACCAAACCAAATCAGCCAAATTCCATTGTCCTCAACAAAGCCTTTTGGCGCCCATTTAACAGAGACTCCCTTAACACTGGCAGTTATCATGGATTTTGCCATGTCTGACTGGAAATCTCCAAGCAGTCATTTGAATATCAGGCACTTTAAGATACATCATGACAGCACCATCTCTATTCACACTTCTCCAATATGCCCTTGATAAATCATCTACTATATTTTCAACTCCTTTTCTGGATTGGCATTCAAACCTTCACTTGGTATTTCTGGAGTGTTAACAGCTGTCTCCCTATTCCTGGTGGATGCTTAGTGGAGGTTCTTGAAAATAATCTCAAACACCCAGTAGGGCTGCTCAAGTTTTCCATAGAAGCTCTGTGGACACCGTGAGAGGCACTGCTGCTGCAGCCACCCCTTGTGACACTGGTATCTGGGTTTGCTGAACACTGCTTGAGATTAGAGATGCACTTACAAGAGACAATGCAGAGGTGGGATGGGAGATAAGTTGCAACATAAAAAGAGCAGATGGGGAACTGAGGCACGCTTGGCTTTCAACCAAATATGCAGAGCATGCTCTATATAAAATACAAGAGAACGAGGAGGTGGCACTGAAAACCCTTAAATCTGTCAAAGGAGAAAGGAATAACAATTCTGGATTATTAACAATGACCCTTCTCACAACTCAGAAAAAACCCCAAACTTCCAAAGATGGCCAAAGATTTGGCTAGCTCTTTGGGGACTTGGGTTCAGTCCCTAACCTGTGAACAAGTTCTCAGTGCAACCTTTAGGAAATCACTTCATTTGCTTTCATCTACACCTCACTGACTGTAAAATGGGAATAGTGACATTTCTTTACTGTGGTGCCAGACAGTGAGAATTTGGAGCATGGAGATGCTCAGATGTCACAGAGTCTACTACTGCTCCTAAAAAGTTGAATATTCCTCATCTTTATGAGTGGTTTTTGATATGCATGCAACAGAAGGTAGCTAGCAAAATTAAACAATTAGTTCTGCGACATTTTCAGCTGCCTAATGAGTTTCTCTTCTGCTTGTCACACAAGTATTTCAGAATTGGAGCTTGTGTTACCAGTTCTCAATATTTTATGCTTTTTCAGCCTGAAATTCAACAGCTGTTTCAATATTGCAGTTGGAGCCAACATATTCCATATAGACTTTCTTCAGAATGTTGCCAGTTTTTAAAACGTTTGCCATGACTCTTTGCTTTTTGTGGCTTGATCATGGCTACCTCTTCATTAGAAATCTGGCAGTGGAGTTTTTCTCCTACAAATGTGTGAACTGAGTTTGTTTTAATGTCAGTCAGAATAATTTCTCAGGAAACTCAGGTTTCTGTCCCAGCACTTTCCCCCCACTCTACCAGGCTGCACATCATGTGCTTGTTAGTCAGTTTTCCACAAAAATACCACAAAAGTCGTGCACAATAGTGCTCTTTCCAGCCTTTCTACTTCTCTTTCTAGGTTCAAGAAGGTTTCGTATTTATCACACACATTATTGGAGGGATTGTTTTTTTTTTGGTCCAGGCCTTGTTTCTTGGAGCTGGTCCAGAAAAAAATTTCCTTATGACAGCTGTGTATGCTATTGTTAGTACTGTTTTCTCAAAAGTACTGTACTGCACTGAGGATAAGCCTCCTTTTTACTCCTCCTGACACATTAAAAATCCATCTGGGGGGATCTATGCTCTGAAACTGGCCTTTCTCTCCTGTCCTGAACTCATCTCCCACTTATGTTCCCTGTCCTGACTTCACCAGCCCTAATGACAATGGACATAAGAGTCTTGCTTCCTGCTATTAGAAATAATTACAATGCCTGTATTGATTTTAAAATTAAACTGACACTATCTTTGTCACCTGTACATAGATAAATATTCTTTCGAGCTTTTCATTCCTGCTGCGTTGCACATCCCACAAGGAGCTCCTTTCTTTGTTGGAAGGACTCCCTGCAGCAGATCCATCACTCTCTAGGGCTGGAACACACCTGCAGATTATTATCTCTGAAAAGCTTTCAGCCACATACTTTGGGCCACTTGAAACAGATTTTTTTTTTTAATACAGTATTTAGGACAAAGGAAAATATACCTTTGTATTTGATAGTACTTGAAAGTACTAGGAGAAAAATGGGAAAAAGTACCTCTTGTGTGAGCCTTCCTTCCCTGCTGGATGCCCTTTTCCCTTGGTTCCTCCCTTCTGCTCCTGGGGACTCAGCTCTCCCGCGAGCCCTGCCTGCTGAGCCTTCTCCTGCCACCCTGGGGCTCGAGGGCACAGCACCAACAAAGACAGCCATGGGCACCCACAGCTTCCCAGGGCTCAGCCAGGCAGAGCAAAGGGTTAACAAACTGTGAGGGATTCTCTGTGAGCCATGGAAAGGGCTCAGCAAACGGAAACCAGGCTGAATTTAAACTGAGGACCTCATTCTTCCGCCAAGCCAGTCGGTTCCTTAATCAACTGGGGCCTTGTTTCACAGTCAGTCATCAGGGGCTTTAGAAAGTCCTTCTGACAAATCTGTAAGGGGAGATCCACAAAGGATGTCTTTTCTGTGCCACTCTCCACCTAGAATATGCAATGCTGGAGACAGGGCTGCCCTCAGTGGTGCTACTGTACCATGGAGCACAATGCACAATGATGCTATAGGATACTGCCACTACTGAGCTCTTGCTTATTTAAATATGCATTTAATTAAGGAAAGTACCCTAGGAAATCAAGCAGTGAGCTTTCCCAGTGGTACTTCTCCTCCTTCCTAGGAGAAAATCTTTCTCAGGTTTCGGAAGTGCTGCAGTCTGCTCCAAGCCAGACCTTTCTTTCTCTCATTAGCTGTGCACTCCTGTCACTTACTAGATTTCTAGCTCCTAAGGAAACAATTCCTCTTTTTTTTTCTTCTCAGTCTAGTAATGCTTTAAATGATTTCTGAGAACTACGCTTTTATTACTCATTATTATTAAGTCAGGAGAAAAAAAATACCTCACATAATAGCAGAAATCTAATTATTCTGGGAAACTTTGAAATTCCCTTCTCTCATGGTATTCTTTGATGTGCCTATTAAATAAATAATGATTTTTACATCTAAGGTTTATCTTACAGTGCAAATACACCATTATCCTCAGTGTAAAAACGCTTCTCATTGTTAGCCACCGTAAACATGGGCTGAAGCTGTGATTCAGGAGTGCTTGAAGCTGACCTGCCCAGGTATGGGGCAGTGCAATTTTTTCACATTAGCAACTTGTGAAGGAGAAATGGGCCATGGAGACAGAGGATCTGCAACAGGGGGAGGGAAAGAAGAGGTTAGATCAAAATAGAAATGTCATGCAGGGAAAAAGAAACTAGCAGGTACTCTAAAGACAGAAACATATCTGATTAGAAACAGAATATGAGTCTTTTCATAAGATTTTTCAATCACAGCCTCAGGCACTTTGTATGACAGCGGGAAATAGGATGACATTTCTGGAATAGTACACAATTAAAAATAAAAAAAGAAGATCAGAGTTTACTGGAGAAGGAACTCACTAAAGACTTCAGCAATGGTACAGGCAGGACATTACTATAGAAAGTCACCTAAAATAATGTATTTTTATGTATTTACTTGGTGTGATAATGGCTTTTACTGTTAAGTGTGCAGTCTGGAGTCCAGCACTGCTCAGTACCTGTTCAGCTCTCTCCAGGTCTGCCAGGACTTGTGCTCTGTGCCAGTGACTTGTTCCCCTCCCTGTCTCCCTGGGAGGCTGGGAATTGCCTCATTTGCAGCCTGGGATAGAGCTGTGCCACTGTGGGCAGGGGCAGGGCCAGGCTGCACATCCTGAGCTGCATGGAGGAGCTCTTGTAGACCTACAGGCTTTCGTGGGGAGGTGTGTTATGAGGGCACTGAGAGACCCCCAAACCTCTCTTCATCATCCGACTTTCACCCACAACATCCTGGCCTGGGGAAGCCCCTCTGATGCCACACGCAGTCCCGTGTTCCCCGTGGCTTGGGTGCCTGGTGCTGGGCTGGCAGGCAGGACACTTGTGGGAATGCCCAGCTGCCTGAGGTGGGCATTTCCCACCTGGGCAGTCTCAGGCTGTGTGTGCCAGAGACATCCCCTGCAGAACCATGCCAGGAGGAGTGTGTGCAGGGGAGATGCAGAGCAGCAACACACCCACACCAAGCACAGGGGAACAGGGAGCAGGACAGGGAGGAGAAGCTGGAAAAAGAACCCCCATGGTTTTTTTTGGCTTTTATCCTTACTTCTATGTCCTGAGTTCTCAGAGGTTTTGCAAGGTTTTTTTGGTTAGTTTGGGGTTTTTTGGTTTTGGTTTTTCATCACAGATTAAACCCAGAAGTCTTCTCCTGTCTCTCACTTTCAGTTTCCACCTATGTCTTCTCAAAATTTCCCTGATCTGCCTTTCCTCCCAGAAGTTTTGTAGCACCTTTTGTGTGCAAGCAGACTTATCAGACAAGCCTGGAAGAAGCAATCACCACAGGCTTCTCACTGCAGAGAAGCAATCTTGTGCTCTGGCAGCAAAGCCCTGTGCAACAGATTGCTGGCAACTGGGAACTTACCCTGGCAGAATGCTGCTCTTCCACTTGCTTCCCAAAATGAATGTCCATTTCCAGAAACCAGAGGTGATAAACCTGGGATGTGTTTACACCTGGAATGGAAAAGCTGTGTTTAAAATGAAGGCATAAGAAGAGCAGTGGTGAAAGAGTGTTTATTCTGGGTTGTGTTCCCTCGCAGCACTGTGCGAGCACTGAGCCCCAGTCCCCCTCCAACCCTTCTCATCCCTGTCCTGAAACAGGAGCAAAGAATAGGAAAGGAAATGGAAGGGAGCTGTGCTCAGTAAGAAAGTGAACGTGGGAGAGGGCATTTATCTGGAAACCAGAGCTCCTTCCTGGCCTCCAGACTGTTCACTTGTATAAATATATCAGCAAACCCATCAAACCATCTTGGCCGGCTGGTTTCTTCCAAAAGAAGGCTTCTCGTTTTGCAGTCATGCTTACTGGAGCTTGGTGCAAGGCTCCAGGCTTTGTGTGCTTCCTACAAGAAGCAGCTAAGAGGAGCTTTCAGTGGTTTTCTGATTTTTAGTCTCCTGAGATGCTGGATGGAGTTCAGCCCTGAGCATTATTCACCTCTGTGCAGTCCGGTTTCCTTTTATGCAATCCAGTCGAAGGGAAGGCTACCAAACAGAGCAGCATTTCTCCTTCAGCCCTAGCAGATGGAGCCTCCTAGGTCAGATTCTTGTGTGCACAGTCATGGCCTGACACAAACTGAGCCTCCAGTGAACGTCACCTGCTTTGTATTGGGTGAACAACATGGTCTGAGTCAACCTCACAGCTCCGGGATGCCCAGGGGCAAGAGAAGGGAGAGGGTGGGAGTGCACATGTGGGATGTGAGGAGGCCACCTCTGCTGGAAGCAGCTTGCACTTAAATGGGATTAAGCAGTTTCATGAATTGACACCCTTAGTTAGATGGGATTTAGCTTCCAGGCCACTCTTAGTCATCACGGTTTGCAGCGTCCCTCCCAGAGGCCGCTCCACAAAGCGTGTGCCACAGCACAACTTCATTTCCAGCCCTTCTGCTCCCTTGTCTGGCCTGGGAGCTGATGGAAGGGCTTCTGCATGTCAGCCTCACTAGTTCCTTACCAGTCAGGGCAGCCAAAGTGTGAAGATCCCTCCAAGGCTCCTCTCAGACTCAGGGATGCAGAAACCAAGGGAAGCCTTGGCCCTGGGCTCTGTCCATGTCACAGGCCAGCAGCTGTGCCTGCTGTGACAGCCCAGAGGACATTGCTGGCGCCCATCAGTCAGCATCAGCCCAGCTCCAGACATACATGCAGCAGATCCATCTCCAGAGCAAGCTGATTCTATCCTGGGCAGCACAAAAAGCCACAGGCAGGTAAATTAACAGAGAGCAAAAATTAGCTCCAGCCTGTGTGGCTTGCCAAACTGCAGTTGGTTTCATGTCCTCAGTTGAGTTCAAACATGATAGCAGCTCCCAGTGCAACACAAGACTTGGAAAAAGCCCTAAACCTGGCACGATGGGGATGGCAGCTCCTGCTGTCTCAGAGGATGAGCTAATCAAATTACACAAGAGGGAGAGGGTGGCAGTGCTCAACTTTCACCTTTTCTGAACTGTTGCAATTTTTCCAGGAAGGGTGTTGGTTCTTTCAAGAAATCCACTCATCTCCTGTAGATTCACAGAGTGAAAGGGCTCGCAGGTACTTTTAGGAAGCAGCCATGGTCCATACTTGTGGTTCTCAGCCCCAAGTCTGCTGAACAGCCTTGCTTCTCCTTTTCCTTACATCTGTGGCCAGGCATGATAGCACTGTCCCAGTTCAGCACAACTTGTGAGCATGCCCAGAGCTTTACCCAGCTGCTTTGGCTGCAGTTCTGTCACTGGGCAGGTGAACCTAAAATTGGCATCGCTCTGGTCCTCTCCTTGCCCTGGCACTGGCTGCATGCTCCTGCCTCTCTTCCTTACATCAGTGGTGATATTTTTCTGACCTCTGGAGCTGAGTGGAGCTCCAGCTGCCAACTGGGCAGAAAACTAGCCCCACAAGGAAAAAGGAATATGTTTTTGCTGGTTTAAACCATATCCATAAACCCAGAATGGATCTGAACCCTCTATAAGACAGTTTTGAGTGGTAAGTTACTGTAAATTTAGGCTCCTCTTATCATTCTGCAATATGTCAGATATGTTTCACAACCACAGTTAAATTTTTGAAAACATGAGTGTATCTAAAGACCTTGTTCTTCAGAAAGTCTTTCTTTCTTAACTCAGGGGAAAAAAACCAAACCAACAATCTCTCTTTCTTTCTTAACTCAAGGGAAAATCCAAATCTGCTTCTAGAAAATTCTTTTTGAAGCATTTTCAGGAAACAAAAACTTGCAAGATTATTACCCACCTTCCCAAACAATGAAAAACAAATTAAAAGAAAAAGGAAAAAAAAAAAAAAAAGAGAGAGAAGAAAGAAAATTTCAGTTGAAAAAGCAAAAATCTTGGATAATTTCTCATAGTCTTTTACTGGAATCCAATAAACACATTACCAAATTACACTGTATATTTTACTAGGCCAACTTATCTCTGTGTGTATTAGAGGCACAGCGAGAAGAAAAACAATAAAAAATATTAACCTCCTTTGTATAACTCAGCAGAGTTATAAAAGATCCAATTGAATAAACTACATTTGACAAGAACAAATGGTGACATTTCCATTTAGTGTTGTCTTTCTGGCTTCCTGACAAAGAAAATCTTAAGGAACCATGAGTTTTGTTTCCTAAGGGCAAGTTCTTCTTCTTGTATCAACTCAGCAACCAATAATAAAGTATAAGCATAAGCATTTTAATTTATGAACTGTATTCTTTGAGTGAGTTTAATGGTTTCATCTTACGCACGTTGCTGTGTGTTTATTTTTGTTGTACTGCATAGAACTGCTTAATGGAAAACACTGCATTAAAGCAGTAAAGCAGCCATATATGTAGAAAACCAGAAAAGGAATAATTGAGACACAGTGAAATTAACACTGTGCTGATTTCTTGTAAGCAGAAGAGCACCATTACATTGAGGGGGAGCAAAACCCCAAACAGGGAGCTTGCACTGGTATCACCTCTCAGCAAAAGAGCACCAGATGACCAGGCTTCCTCTTCCCTGACAATCATTTGTCACTCTTCTTTTTCCCTCAAAGAGTAGAGTTCAGCACTCCTGGATTTTGGTACCTGGCTTAGGTGCAGTTTTGTAGCCAGCTCCCAATCCTGCCAATGTGGCTTGTCCAGCAGGCCCCCTCTGAACCAGCTCCCAGTGGAGCTGCCAGCTTGCATGAAGCTGGGAGTCAGCCAGGAGGGGCTACGTGTGTTGGTTTAGGCTGACCTAGAAAGGGCTCACCAACAATAACACTTGCCTATAAAAATCTCACTCCCATTTGTCTCTGGGAATAAGGAGTGGACTTTATGAGCCTAGCTGTGGAGTGAATCACTGCTGTCCATTACTCACAGCTGCAACTGGACGTGACCTGCACCTGGTGCCAGGGAGAGGGTGGCTTTTCCCACCCAGCTCCCATTCAGACCTGATAAGGATTTCCACAGGGTGGATTTCTCCTGTCAGAAGCACACTCTTTCACTTTGGACTATTGATGTTAGGCACAGATGGGCTTCTGGTTGCCATGCAGGTGATAATGATCCAGTGAGTTTCAGTTAATATTAAATGGAAAGTGGCTCAATCTGCATGTCTCTCTAGAAACAACAAAGCAACCCTCTTGAGAATCAATACTGATGATACTCTGAATTTGAAGCAAAAAAATAAATACAGCAACAAGGAACACATATGATGTGGTGAGTCCAATAGCTGCTAAGAAACTGCAGTGCCATGCAACAGGAAAAGCAGGACATTTAAAAGGGAGAATTTTTCAGAACTGTACTGTAATTAAGACCATGCATAATTATCAGATTGCAGATCATCTGTGCATAGCCACAAGCTTTACCTGCCAAATCCATGTTCTGGTGTAGGTGAGCACCATGGGCAGGAGCAACACACAGGAAGAAGAGGCAGACCCAGGCCAGCTGCAGTGTGGATCATGGAGCATTCAGGGGCTGGAAAGAGCCCTCTCACCCCTCTTTGGCAAGGGAACACAGGGCTGAGGCAAGCCCACATTTGCATTATTGGATGTGGGATTTTTGTTCTTCTTGGCCTATGAAAATGAGACAAAGCAGCAGGCAAGGAGGATTAGTTTTGTAATTCTATCTCAACCCACATCACACAAAGCAAAGAGATACTTGCTCACTGAGGTGCTTCAAGCAAGGAGAAAGTGCTCATGACCTGTGTGGGCTCAAGTACCTCACATGGACCTTACCTTTCTCAGAGAAGTTTAACTTCTCAACATGGTTATGCAGTCAGTAATTAATGGAAAAGTGTATTATCTGGCATTTCTACACCAGCCAAACTGACCGCCTGCTCTGTTTTATTAGTGTCAGCTTTCTTACCTCTAATTTGTGGAGGAAGTCTTTTCAGGAAAGCCTAGAATTATGGTCCCTTCCAACCCAGAGTGGCCTGGCCACTTTTTACTAGACCACGTTGCTCAAAGCGTATGAAGAGTATATTTCTTAGCTCACTTCATATTACCAGTAGCCTGACTTCTGCTAAAATAGATTTAATCAACTCATCAAAACAGAGGATTGCTCAAATCAAGATAGTTGGTGTGTCTCATCATGCAAGCAGGATTCTCTTTTATTTAAACATGCATGTCTGTATGTGTACGTGCAAGAAAATTTTTTAAAAAATGCTGTGCTCTAAACAAATTTAAAGCAAGCAAAACCCAGAGGAGACAGAACTAGGAAAGACACCCTGTGGCTGGTTTGGATCTGAACCAAGAGAAACGCATTTTGGCCTTAGTTTGTCAATGTGCTTATCCCAGGAAAGTCCATGTTTCATCCTGAGCTCCTCAGTGGAGGACAGCTCTGAGATTGTGGACACAGGTGAAAGACAAAACATGCAAAACCACTGAACAAAGGGCAGTGCTGGGGCAAACCCTGGTTCAGGGCTGGTGCTGAGCCATAGCTGTTCCACCAGCCTGGATGCAGCTCCTCTAAGGCTGAAGGCAGGCAGCCCACTCACTTCCTGATGAGCATCTTCATCATCCACATGCAAACACAAGAGAGGGATGTCACAAACTAACCTGGAATGCAGAAACAATTTGTGCATCACTTAGCAGAGCGAAGGAAAGCAGTACATGAGTGATTGCAGTCCTCAAGGAAGGGAAAACAGAGAGCAATGTTGTCAAAGCTGAAGTAAAACACAACTGAGAGTGTTTGTGTGTTCCCTCGTCCGCAGTCTCCGCTCTCCAGCCGGCTTACGCAGGCTCACCCCTCACCACGGCAGAGAGACAGGAAAAATCCTGTGCTCAGCTCAATGATTTAATGCCCTAGAAATCAACTTAATTGTTAGCTGGTTTTTTTTTTTTAATGGTTTGCAGTTTCAGTTGGACCCAGATCACTTTTTCAAAAAGATCATCACAGTTTTACCTTTTCTAATAACAGCGAAGTTATTATGGATGCAAACGATCACATTAGAGTCGTTGCCACAGAAATAAACTGCAGTGTTGTAAGCACAAAAACAAAGAGCCTGCTGCAAAAGAAGATGTGGCAGCCACAGCTTCAGGGAAGTGCTTTTTTGGTAGCAGAAGATGAACCAATTGCTCCAAACCTCTTGAGCTACAGGAGGCAATACAGCAGCCCCATTTTACAGTTTTATAGGACTGTGCATGATGCCTCAAGTCATTTTACAAACAGTGCCACCTACCTCATGGCTTGAGGTTAAAGGGCAGTTTTGTCATACCAGGAACTCATGTGGGACCTTCTGAACTACAGCCCGTTCCTCCCATGCTGAAACACAATTCCAGCAGCACAGGTGCCAAAAAACCAAGCCTCTTTTGCAGTGATGTGCATTGGTAAGCATGACTAACACACCTTAGAGCAGACCCATCCTTTCAGGATTTCCCCTTAGGCAGGAAGATTTCTCCACTGGCCATATCCTTTGAGCCTGTAGCCATGTGACATCACAGAAATGTTTAAGGGGGCCAGAGTCTGATGGCCCATTTTAGGGACCCATTTTAAAGGATGGAAAGAAAAAACTCATTAAAATCAGCACTGCTTAGTTACTCTTGCATGGTGAAAGCAAAAAACACATGGACAAAAGAACTTCACCATCAACTAAACACGGATTTTGAGAAGAGCCATCTCCTAATGTTGCTCAGAGGATCTAACAGAGCACTGGGAACACCAAGCCCCCCAGACAGGCTGTGTGTGGAGGCAGCTGCTGTGGGGGGCACACGCCAGGTACTGGGGTGGGAAGCACAGGAGTGGGTGGGTGAGGAGAACAACACTCAGTGCACAGAATTTCTGGTTTGCATCTTGTGGGGTCTGACTGCAGGGCACAGGGAGGAAGGAGCTGCTCCCAGCTGCTCTCTGTACCTGTTCACAGTGAGCAGTGGGTGCTGGCTTTTCCAAAGGGCTTGTCTGTGCCAGGGAGGGGACAGGGGACAGCAGAGTTAGAGAGGACACAAGCCCACCGCTCTCACCACAAGCATCTTCCTCCAGTTAACACAAGGGTTTCTATAGAGATCCTCAATGTTTTATTTTCTAATCTGCTTTTCTAGCCCCAGCAGAGGAATCAGAGGATCAGGCTTGCAGTGGCTCCCATCCACATCCCGGCCTCACCTGATGCTGACCCACCCTCTCCAGCTGGGATTCTGCCTTGCCTGCTGCAAGCCACCAGCCCCGGCAGCTGCCCGTGCCCAACCTGCACGGCACTGGGCACCTGGCCAGCCCCACCAGGCACCCTCCTCCGGGGAAAACAGCCTCCCCGGGAGGCACAGGGGCAGGCACAGCGGGACAGAGGCAGACACTGGCTCCTGGAACACCCAGAGGCTGCCGTGGAGGTGGTGGCACTGCCAGAGCCCACCCGCTGTCCGTGCTGTGTGCACAGGGACTAGCCCTGCTTTCCCAGTCTCTGGCAGACTCATGTCACAAACAGTCAATTAGCTTTGTGAAGTTAAATAAACAAACAGAGAGGAGATTAAAACTGATTAACTGAAGGGCAGGAAACATGAGAAGCTGGTTTGCTAAAAAGAAAAGCTCTTGTGCTGAGATCTCCAGTAATTAGCAGCAACAAGACCTACAGAAATTTATAAGGGAAAAAAATCCATGAACCCTTCCTGTTTAAATGTTCTCTTTTCACATGTTTTGCTTGGAAGGCTAACTTAAAACACAAACACAGACTGGGTCTCAAATATGGAATAGATTCATGTTCTGCAGCAGTCATATACTTGGATTGCAAAGCAAATGAATGTGTATCAATGCAAGTCCTTTTTTTCCCTCTGCAAATTATGTATTTTGTTAACAACTATCACATTGACAGCTCTATCCCTCTCTCCAAGCACCTGGAAGGCAATTTGGTTACTGCTGGCAAATGCTGGAAGTGCTCCTTGGAGCACAGTTGAAGACTGAAGCCACTGGAGAGCCAAAGGCCTTTGTCAGGACTGACCAGTGAGATTCAGTAATAATTCAGCAATTCCAGCTCAGCAATGGCCTGTGTGACCTGTTTACAGTCTGCAGTGCTGCTGTTGATTATGCAGAAGCCTACCTGCTTTCATTAGGCTCAGCAGTGTCCTCCACCTGCTCCTGGAGCAGCACAGAGTCAGGTAATGAAAGCCCCAGGCAGAGCTGGAACCTTGACCTAGATTTCAGTGGCACTCCAAGCTGTACTCATGCATCTTCAGCATGGCTGTGTTTACTCCCTTAAACTGCAGATAAACTGAAAATCAAAGAGAGCCTTGCAGATTCATGTCTGCTTTGCTGTCCTGGCTCTGCCTTGCTCTGTTGGATAACTCAGAACACAACCTGAATCAAAACTGAGACTTGCTCAAATTGGTTGCAAACCTCAGCATGCACTTGGAAAAGCAGCATGAGCAGGCCAGCAGTAATTTCATTGGAAGGGAGATGGCAGGTGTGATCCTGACTGAGTGCATGGAGCTCATTAGCATGGAGTTATTATCCTGCATTATGGTGTGTCCCCAGTGCAATTACAGCTCCAGCAGGCAGCCCTCTGCACATGGCTAAGGATGGCGATTACACTCCAATACAAAGGTGAAGGAAAGAAGTATTATTCAATTTCCCTGACAGCAAATTGCAAAAAAGCTCAAGGTAAATCTGTGTATCAATGTGAAGTAGCATAAAGAAGCAGAGCTCTGTGCCCTGATAGCTCTGCAGAGCCCATCAGCAACACTGCTGGGGTGTCCTGCCCCCTTTCCAATGCAGGCTAGCACTTGGGTATTTGGACCTGACTTCCAGAAATCATCAGCATCAGTCAGACACTTCCCAGTCAGGTAGCAGTGGCAGCAGGATAAGGCCACTGCAGAGGATTCTGAGAAACCTTCAAATACAGGGCAGCCCTTCTTCCCCTTCCAAAAACAACCAACCACAGATGTGAGGAAGAACCCACAGCCTGACCACTTTCCATTACAGCATGTGATGGTTATTGCTGTGCTGGGGAGGTTCTTACCACCCAGTAATATCTTGTGGGAAATGAGCAGAGCAGGGGGCTCCTATATTTCCTTTGCTAATTTGCCACTTTTGCAAGTGTGGAGCCCTTTTTCCAGGCTACAGCCACAGGCACAGGAAGAGCTGTTTGACTCCTTCAGCAGTGATCTTGTAGCTGCTTAAAAACCTGCCTGTGGACAAGCTGGAGGTCCCTGGCTGGGGCTGCTCCAGGGCAGAGTGAGAGTGGGTATCAATGCTCTTTGGAGCCTGCTGATGCCTTGTTCACATTAAAAAGCAAATGAGTGGGTGTATATTAAATATACACAATTAAAGTGGTGTATATTTATATTTCTGACTAAAAAGAGCTCTCCCACAATCCCACTCCACTTATTTCAGCAGAGTGCTGAACTGCCATTAATTTACAGCCACCAGAAGAGAGAAGAAATTAGAACATTTGACTTCTTTAAATAAATATTTTCTATTTTAGTGCCCAACACTGTGCACTTCCTCCACAACCCAGGCAAAAGGTATCAGAGAAGGCTGACAGTACTTGCAAAGGTAAAAATGCATTTTGAGAAATCCCTGTCAATTTCTGGGTATTTGTGGAACTGTGAAAGGCCACCCTGTGCCCCCAAAAGAGCTGTCACCAGCAGGAGCCTCCCAGCATCCACCCTCATGGTGACACGAGTGGGAGGCGCAGGTCCCCCAGGTGCAGAGCTGGGCAAGAGCTCTGCCCTCCTCAGCCCATCAGTTTGCACTCACAATAATCTTGCCCAGGCAAAAAACAACAGGGCTGAGAGGTGGAGAAGAGTGGGAAAATCAAGGCTCTTCCTGCACTTGGAGTCAGGCAGGGCTAGAGGAGCTTTTAAGATGGAGAAGGGAATCCAAGTCAGGTTTGAATGCATGGGAAGCTGGAGATAAAGTCTGAAGTTCCTTTTCACCTCTGGCTCTGTGTTTGTCAGGCACAGCTCTTCCCCAGCCTGCTCTTTGTGTGCACCACTGGAGACCCTGTTGAGTTCACCTCAGCTCTGTGCTGCTCCCAGGGTCTCAAGGAGCCATGGCTGTGCCCAAGACTAATCCTGGAATAAAGCCCTGCTCTACTTTGTGAAAAGTGAGAGAATGAGGGGTCAGCTGGGCAGGAGGTGGTGCTCCCTCCCTGCTGTGGGCTGCACCCTCACAAGCAGCCCCTCTGGTAACCCCTTGGCCACTCAGTGGGTCAGACTCTGCTCTCATTTGGCCAAAAGCCACCCCACAAAATGCTTTGGGGTGGCCCTGGCAGGAGGGAGAGTGAGGGGAGCCAGCCCACCCCCGCTCTGCACGACGTGCAGCTCCGCCAGACCGTGCAAACCCCGGAGCTCTTCCTGCTGTGGGAAATGCTGAGAGCCTTTGATGGAGCAGCCTCCTCCTGGGCATGCCACTCCACAGCCAGGATCATGTCCACCAGTCAGGCTGACAGCTGGCCAGGAGGGGCAAGGCTCTGTCCAGAAGGGACATCAGCTTCCCTTTCAGCTGATCCCAGAGGGAATGTTTGGACAGGGGTCCCCATAACCAGGGGGTATTACCTTCCTGCTGCTCTGCAAAGGCTTCTGGAAGCCAGGCACTGCCTGGCACAGCATTGCCTGCAGCACCTGGGCCATTTCTGCTCTGGCCCTTCTCCCCACAGATACATTAATGAAATTACCTCTGCTCCAAGCCCATTGCTGGCCCTGCTTGTGCAGCCCAAACACTGTCCTGCTGTTTGCAGCCAGGGCTGTCAATAACCCTTCTGCAGGAGGAAGTCCCTGTCTCTGAAGCACTTGCATCAGTAGCCTCTTCTGTTCATTGTTAATCTCCAAAACATGACTGCAGAATGATACAGTTGGTTAAATGAGAAAATCTATTTTTTCAGCCACCCTGCTGGCACTCTCATGCTCTGCTGTGCTGGCCATGACCATGTGTGCACTACAGAGCCCAGAGAGTCTCCCCATTTGGCCTTACCTCACTAGTGTGGCTTGCTGGTGAGGCTGTTTGGTGTGTCAGTCGCCCTGTCCCACTTCCTCAGCTCCAGTTTGTTCCTCTGCTCCTCCATATGGCTCAAACGAGGGCTCTGGTGCTGATTAAAAGAACTTTAAAATATATCTGGTTGAATTTACATCTTCAAAGGTCTCTGAGAAATGTTAATCTGTATTTTGGAAAAAAAAATTAAGAAGTACATTTTTGAAACAGGTCCTGTTTCAGCATATGTGATGAAAGGTGAGGAAGCAGAGGGCTGGAGACATGAGTGAGGTGTGGGAACCCATTTTCCCTCCTCTGGCATGTGGCTGGGGCAGTCACTGGGGGCTCACAGGCACCTGTCCAGGCTTGGTCCTGCCTGGTGACCACAGGCAAGTCCCAGTGTGCGGGAAGAGACAGGATAAAATTGGATTACAGGATGTGGGACGTGCCTGCAGAGCACCATGGCAGCACAGAGAGGGACATGGTGGCACAGAGAGGGACGTGGTGGCACAGACAGGGACGTGGTGGCACAGAGAGGGACATGGCGGCACAGACAGGGACGTGGTGGCACAGAGCAGCTTGTCCTGGCAAGTCCACTGGTGTGGGACTCAGCCTGCCAATTAGAGCTGCCTAAGAAAAGCAATATGAATGAACAACAAAGCACCAACCAGCAGCTCTTGCAGATGCCCTAAAGGTGATACAGGTTCTTTTATGTTCTCCTCAATTAGATTCATGGGAATTCACGTGGCAATGCCAATACTGCAGGCTCAGGAGCACAACATCATCCTTTATGGGCACATTAATGTGGGTTTCAGTCTCTGTCACATTTAGTATCAGCAATTATTTCACACACAGCTGTAGATCAGCTCCCTTTTGATCACAATCTGCCACCCTTTCCCACCATTCAAATTTATAGCAACATTAATAGTTCAAAAGTAATAGTGTTTACTGTGTACTGGGATTCAGGGGCGAGCAACACTTCCTGAACAAAGGCTCCAGAAAGCACCAAAGATGAACTGAATGTAAGCTTTTTCACCCCCATTAACACATCCTTGTCTATTGGCAGAAAGTTTCCATTGCAGCTGTGAGAAAATAATTCCATGGACTATGTCACATCAATTCAAAGTGAAATTCAAAGCCAGAGAGAAAGCAGAAAAGTATTCCCTGTGTTCTTACAGAAAATATCACTGCTTCAATTAGGTGCTGCAGATGCTTGGGGTAAACATATTTTCCACTGGTTTTCTTAGAACCATGCCCACTTAAACCTCCAATATTCTTCTGCATGTTCATTTCTCATCCCAGTTTAATACCACGCCTCTGGGTGTTAGTGGTTAGGGGATACTGCCAAGCAATGAAAGCCAAGGAAAGCTGGGATAAGAAGGGAAAATATGGCCTTTATATAGCAAATAAACTTTTCAGCCTTAATGTAATGGCTGCTGTCAGCAGAGGGGAAAAAAAAATAACCAGTGCTAGTTGTACTTTTCAGTTCTTGGACCATGTGAATGTCCAGTTCTCCAGTTTTGAATCTGCTCCCAATCCAATGGAAATAATGCACACAACTGAGCATTCAAGCCTCTAATAAATCTCATCTTTGTGCAGAATCCCTGGGATTCAGAACAAAACCAAAACTAGATAAGACTTCTCAATATTTCAGTAAATACCATCCCTCCAGTAAAATCTCAAATTCTAGGAAATCTATACACCCTTTTGATGTAACAATAAGGTTGGAATTAAGATGCTGAGTAATTAGTACACATGAACTGCACATGAATGCATGTCACACATCTATGGGTCTCTTCAAAACAACAACCACAGTTTGCAGCCTTGTTGCATCCCAAATATGAATGCTCTGAAGATACAAAACTCTTCTCCCACCAAAATCCTTCCCAGAAAATTTTCACCCCAAGTTACTACCGTGTGTATCCTTCCTTGCAAAAGCGTGGGCAGAGGAGAAGAGGGGAAGCAATCACTGTGTTTATAGGTGTTAAACTGCAGCTTACTTTAGAGCTAAAACATCCTGGCAGATGGTACCCAGCATCTGGGAGAATGCAAATGCCCAGATATAAAATTTGTTCTCTTTATTCCTCTTTATTGGGACTCCATTTGGTTACAGTGTATTGTGGTAAGATCTATTTCCTATGCTTGTCTCTTAAATTTAAATCTCAAAGCAACGTTTATAAACATTACAACCTATCAGTTATTGCTGTAGTGCAGAATCACTAATCTGAATTCAGATCAGCCACAGTGTGCATAAATATGTCACATAAAAATACATCTAACAACACTTTCCCAAACAAACATCTAAGAATTTTTTTTAAAGAGATGGCTGAGGAAGAAGAAAAAATAGATTACATTAGCATACCTCATGAAAACAAATGGTTTGACCTTGTAGGAATAAAGGTAGGAACAGCTCCATTAGTCGAGTAAAACCCCCTAAAATGATAAAGGTTGGCTGTCTGGGGGGCAAGAACCATCCCTCTTCATTCCTCCCTGAGAGCAGCAGGCGGCAGAAGCCAAGGAGGGCTCTGCTCAGCCCTGCAAGAGCCCTGTGCCACAGGGGCTGTGCCACAGTCCTGGGCAGCACGGGCAGCACGCCCCAGCAGTGCCCTGAGCCCGTCCCAGCTGGTCACCAGAGAGCTGCGAGGGCCCCAGGGGGAGCAGAGCCGAGGTGGCACCGGGTCCTGCCTGGGGAGCCCTGCTGGCCTCGCTGGGTGCAGCAGCACAGCAGCTTCCCACCCCTGCTCTGCCCTGTAATTAGTGTGGGGTAAGTGGGAAAATCTGGGTTTACCTGCTCTGAGTGATGCTGCAGCTCCCCCAGCCCCCTAGGGATGCCATTCAGATTTGGATTTCCATCAGTGATGCTGGAAAACCACAGGACCTCTTTGTTTAGGATAGCAAGCCAAGGCTGCTCCCAGCTGAAATACTGCAGGAGAAAACAACACTCAAAATAAGACAGCTCCTTCCCAGCCCCAGCACCATGCTAAGAGCCTTCTGTGCCAACTTTCCCAGGCCTGGGGGGAGTGACCATCTCTATTTTGCTTGCAAAATTAGCAGCTGAGGGCATCAAGGGCTATCTTCAACAGCTGTACACCTCAAAAACCTAGGAAATATTCCCACCAGAGGCGTGGGAGTAAGAGACTTGGAGACATGTCTTTTAAAGGTTGGATCTCTCCTTAGCATTGCTCTCTTCTTCTTCCCTAAACACAAGTGAGAGCAGACAGGCGACAGGAGGATGCTGGTAAACACAGCCTGCTGCAAAACCTGCAGACAATCCAGCTGTTACCAGAAATGTAGATGGAATGGGAATATTTGCTTCAAACCAAGTAAAATCTAACCCTAACAGCTTGTTTCCACAGCCCAATCCCCTCTGCAGTGCATTAGCTCCAACCCCTTCCCTCCCTCAGTGCCATATCCATCTCCTGAGGTCTCAGTGGAGGAGCAGCATCACTGCCATGCACAGGCTGCTCCCGGTGCACAGGCTGCTCCCGGTGCACAGGCTGCTCCCCGTGCACAGGCTGCTCCCCGTGCACAGGCTGCTCCCGGTGCACAGGCTGCTCCCCGTGCACAGGCTGCTCCCCGTGCACAGGCTGC
>JAYDZK010000016.1:16818133-16839049 GCA_034509185.1 Euphonia xanthogaster | reverse complement strand
AAGGGAAGGGAAGGGAAGGGAAGGGAAGGGTGAGCTGGGGAGGCTCAGTGGAGCCTGGAGCTGGAGGAGAGCCTGCTGGACCCTGCCATGGAAACTCGGCTCAGGCTCCACAGAGCCACAGGCTCCCTCTGGCTCCTGTCCGGCCTGGCAGCTGCAGCTGAGCTGGGATGGGATGGGAGAGCAGCCCAGAGCACGTGCTCACTCCCTGCTGGAGTTTCCATCTGCCCTGCCCAGCTCTGCCTGGCACCGCCAGCAGCACGGACGGACCGGGAGCTCTGGAGCAGGGCGGGCAGCTTTGTCCAGCTTGAAGGATGCTCCAAATCCTCAGGCAGGCAGCCCAGCAGCCAGCAGAGGGAGGGGGCAGCCCTCTGTCATGGCTGTGTTCTCCTGCAAGCACAGCAAGGGCCTGCTGCTTGTGTCAGGCTGCACCATGAAGGTGATGGCAGGTCATGTTGGTACCCTCCTGCTCTTTGTCCCTCAACCTTTATGGCATTTTCAGGAGAACGACACTGCCAGTGGCATCCGAGGTCACAGCCTGCATGGGGCCCTAGGGCTGCCTCTGATGCCCAAATGTGCTCACAGCACTTCAGTGCTTTTATGCTGACTGTGGAAATAATTTCAGTAGCAGACAGCTCCACACAGACTTACTGTGAGCCCAGCCTGCTGCTGCCTGCAAAAGTACCCCCCTGAGCAGGACTGAATTCGGGGGATACCCCAGTCTAAATCTGGGAATCACTGGCCCTGAAGCACCAGGACAATTAGGGTCACATCAGCATCACAACAAACCTGCTGGATGGCAGCTTGCCAGTCTCTCATTTCCTGACTGCTGCTCTCAGGACTGGAGGGGGCTATGGTGCTGGACTGTGTCCCACAGGGAGGAGGAAGGGGAAGGCATGGCACAGCAAAGCCCCCAGAACAACCAGTGCAGCAGGGAGAGAACGGCAGCTCCTGCCAGCTGAGAGCCCTGGGACACACCAAGGGACATTGCAAAGAGCTGCTGGTCAGCTGGCAAGGGCACAGAGACCTCCCCTCCCTGCTGAGCTCCCCCAGCCAAAGCCACCAGCTGTCATTTGGACACTGGAAACCCTGTGCTTGCCAGCAATTCCCAGGGCACCATCAGCTGCTGAGGGTGTGCAGGAGCACCTTTGCTGAGACAGCTCCTCGTGCCCAGAGCAGTGACCCCAGGCAGAGCCAGCACCCCCCTCCCTAGCCCCCACGGCCACCCTGCTGCTGTCCCAGCTCCTGCCAGGCTGGTCTCTGCCCAGCCCCAGATCATGCATGCTCACTCAGCCATGGAGAGTAAAAACTTCTAGAAAACACAGCTCATCTGCAGTCAGCAAGGGTGCTGTGCCCCAGCCTGTGCATGGCTCTGGACAAAGGATATGTTGTTGGGGGGGGGGGTGTTTAGGAGGTATTAACATGGGAAAGCAGCTTGACACTGATGTAACTACTCCAAAAATATTTTGTTTAGTTCTCCTATCAAACTTAATATTTGTATCAAAATTGACTTATTTCAAAGCCCATGGCATAATCATAATTCTCAAAGGATATAGCCTGCCAAAATCTTTCCAGGGAGCTGTGTGTGCCTGCCACGAGCTGCATCCCTAGCACAGGGCAGCAAGCTGTGGATGACAAGCTGCAAGGGTGCACACTCCCAGCTGCCTGTGAGAGGCCAGCTGGTCCCATGGGTGATTAACCACGTGCAGGACACAGGTACCTGAGGAGGTACAGTGTGCACAGTGCCAAAGGACCCCAAAATTCCCAGCACAAAGCAGTGAAGCTCTGCTTGGTAACCTGGAGCACACAAGGCACCTGAGTGGGCAAATGCCAGAGACCTGGATCTGTCCATGGGGTCTTCTCAGGCAGAGGAGAAGCTCTGAAGAAGGCAACTAAACAGAGCCCGGAGACCAACAGCACCTCTGAGACCAGAGAGGCCAAAGGAGGCAGAGCAGCTGCTTCTTGTTCAAGTGGCCCAACAGGCTTCACAGCATCCCAGCCCACTCAGCACAGCATTGGTAAAGGGGCAAAAGGTGGGCAGGGTCCTAAAACAGCACAGGGAAACAGTGGAGTGGTGGGGCTTTGTCAAGAGGAGGGCTACAGGGAACTCCTGCCCACCAGAGTGCTGGTGGAGAGGCTTAAAATTCTTTCAACTCCTACAAAAAGTATTTAAAAATCACAATATTCAGACTCACCTTTACCAAGAAAAAAAAGTCTAAAAGGAATTTTGCAGCCCAGCATAAGGAAGGGCACTTCAACTTCACAGGCATGGATCAGCACTGTATTTCCAATAACTATAGTCCCCAAACCCTTTTAAAATGATAGGAGTTTTAGAATAACACTGTGACCCTGCTAACTGCAGGAGGGTTCCTCCCAGCTTCCCTTCAGAGAGCTGAGAAAGAAATTATCCTCACAGAAAGAGCATTACTGTGAGCTCACATAATCCCACTTTTAATCAAATGATAATTTAAGTGTAAGTTCCACTTCATGCATTTAGAAAAACATTGGTGTAATAAACACTCCTATTAAATCCTCATTCTCAAAAAAGATCATTCCCACAGTTGACATTTAACAAGGCAGGAAAAAGAAACCAGTTCAGTTCAGAATTTACGCAGCTATTTCATCTCTTCCTCCAAAAAAAAAAAGAGTTTTATATAATATTAGACTCTCATATAGTAGTTACAGATCCCAAAAGGGAAACTATAGCAGATAAAGCACACAGATATTTAAGCCTGGCTTTTCTCCTTCTGCAAGATAAACCTACCCCTATTCTGTTAATAGTCTTCCTTGAGTAATGCACTAACAAACAATTGCTTTGAAACCATAACTCCTGTGAAGTCTTAGGGACCTGATTTGCTCCTTACTGACAAAAATGTGAAAATTGGAATATTGACAGGAACACCAAGAGAGTTGAGATTCATTAGCATGAAGCTCACATCAGAGGCAAGGAGCACACTGAGATAAATGCCCTCGGAGGCCGAGCCACAGAACCCGCCGCTCGCGCAGGATGCGCTGGTCGCTGCACAGGCCACTCCATCAGCTGGTGTGTCACAGCAGAGATGATGAGCTGGCTCGTTGTTCCTGATAAATTACACATGCTGGACTGGGGAGGGAAGGGGGAGGGGGGTCAGGAGTGAAATCAGAAATCATTCCAGTTCATCATGTGCCAGATCACTGGAAGCGCTTCAGTAGCTGCTGCTGGCAGCAAGGCAGAGCACAGGCTGTGCAGGCAGGCACTCCCCACCACAGATATTCCCTTTCACCTGGGACTGCCCTGCTGCTTAACAGGAGGGATGGATCAGAATGATACATCAGTGTCTTCTGCAGTGAGCTGGAGAAAGTCCTCTGTGTTAATCCCACATTATCACAGTGATCCAGAATTGCCTGGCTTAATCAGGAACGAGCAAACACTTTGGGGCCCAGCAGAGCAGGAGTTCTCCCTCTGAGCAGCAGGATTCTGCCCGCACCCAGCTGGGCACCAGTGGAAGGAGGACAGAATTCTCCTGTCATTTAGCATCTTCACATCAAAGTGTGTGAAGAAAAGGCACACAGGAAGGCTGGGCTGGCTCCTCCACTGCACAGCCATAGTGGAATGTTGGGAAAGCTTCAAAGATGTATGCTGGAGGGAAAAACCCAAACAACCCATATATTTTATACATATATATGATATTGCTCTGGCTTATGAAAATGCAGAAGTGTTCAAACCCTTGAAACAGCCTGACAGACAGGCTCTCACTTCCCAGCCATCCCTAGCTTTGTGCTGAGGGATGCAGGGATTGTCATACTGAACTGGATATTCCAGTTCCTCTCAACAACAGCCCAATACAGATTTCAAGGCATTTGATTATTTTAATTCATATGCAAGTCCATCCCACAATGGAAATTCTTCCTTTTTGAGATGCTTATCTAGTGGCTGGGTGTTTAGTCTTAAAAGGACTGAGTCCCAGAGGAGCTGTTCCCAAATGTCTGGGATGCAGTGGCTCCCAGCAGACCACCCAGCAGAGGCAGGCACCCCAGGTGATGTGAGCAGGCTGGGTGGCAGGCCACAGGAGCTGCTGGGAAGCCATTTGGTGATGTCCCAGCCCTCTTCCCAGCCCCACACGGTGCTGGCTCACTCTGTTTGCTAGCAGGCCTGGGCAGCACAGCTACAGAAGGTGCTGGCAGAGGTGGAGCACCAGCACTGGCAAAGCAGCCCTGCACCCCAGGCTGCTGGCACGGCAGGGCTGCCCACGGATCACCCACAGCAGGAGCTCACTCCGGCCCTGGGAATCCTGCCAGCAGCCCCAGGAGCTCTGCTAACCCCTGGGCATCTGTGACAGCAGCTGAGTGCTCCTTATCAGTGCTGGGAGAGATATGGCAGGATGAGAGCAGAATAACAAAAGCCCTGAGACGTGATTTATGGAGAAAAAAATAAACTTAGTATTAGTTTCCAATGGCATTTTAGTTTGAGAGGCCAGCCAAAACTTCTTTTTTTTTTTTTTTTGAAAAAAAAAAAACAACCTACTTGACTGAAATACTCTGTCCTACAGGGATTTCTCTGTGTTGTGCTTGGGCAGTGCTATAACAATAAACAGGCATCCTTGCCTTAAGGGACTGCAGATACTGCCAAAGCAGGCAACATTTTAAACCTACAATAACCTTTCTCTAATTGCAGAAGTCAAGCCAGACAGCCCAAACAGGCACAGAGCTGGGAGAGCACTTCAAGGAAGAGTGACACAGCATGGGCTTTTACCCAGGCCCTGCTGCCAACTGGCTTAGAGAGAAACTTTACATCACCCTAAAGCCCAGAAACTGCCTTTGAAAAACTAACTGGCTCCTCAAATGCCCATACAGTTAATAGTTTGTGAACTGAAGCCAATGTGCCATTTCCCAGCCTCCCCAACAAGTGGTGGGGACCGAGAGGAACATGGAGATGCAGCCCCTGACACAGACAAATGTTTCTGCACTGAGCCCCAGGGAATGCCTGGGGGGAACCAGAGGAAGGGGTTCCTCTGGCCCACAGCACACATGCTGAGAGCTGGCAACACTATGCCAGGAAGCAAGAAGGTAAATGACTCTTTCTAGTCAGTCCTCCCCTGAGAAGTGAGTTAGCAGAGAACTGGGGCATGCTGGGGAAGCTGCTCAGCTTTGCTCCTTAGTTGCTCATTGCTTTTCACTGATAAAGATCCATGGTAGCTCATTGAGCATCAGCCCTGTCATGGGGTTACTAATGGTTCCAGTAAAGCCACAGGAATATTTTAATTGGGTTGGAGAGGGATCAAAAGTCTCTAAGTAGGGTGATCCAAGCAGGGGCATTGAATGCAGGTGGAGAGAGCCCAGGACAAGGCCCCGTGGCTGGGAGGAGACCTGGGGCTCCCTTCAGCTGTTCAGCAGCACTGGGGTGAGACCAGGCACAAAATCCAGCCCACTCCAAGCCTTCCTTCCCAAAGCCTTCGTGGGGCTGTGAACCAAGGCCCTTTCACCTCGCTCACACACTAGAGGGGCTCAGGCAGTTAACTGTAAACCTCGTCATTTTTTACAGTTATTCTTTATGAGCTAAGAGGATTTAACCTGAAATTCTACATTGTTGGGGTTTTTAAAAAAAAATAAATTGAGAGCAGCCTCCCCCCCGCCTGGTCCACAACGCTTTCCTCGGTGATGCTCAGTTGAAAGGATCTGGAACTCGTCACCACACCATCTGCCTCTCTCTGCCAGGTGATCCATCATCCTGAAAGTTTAAACACCCACAGTGCCTACTCTATTATAGTGCTCAAATCCACCTATTTTAAACAGTGAAAGGGAGGACATGCTGTCCCCTCATGGCACAGCAGTCAAGCCCCAACTTCCATGTCTGCCAAGCTATAAAACCCCAATGTTTCCTACATTTCACAGTCAGCACTAAGGCAGGGAATCTCCTTAGGATGGACAGGCAGGCAGAGATGGAGAGCTGTGTGTGACACCACCCTGTAACAGGGCTGCAGGAACATCCCAACACATCCCTGAGGAGGGATGAGCAGCCCCCAAACCCAACTTCCCTCTGCCCACAGGCACAAACTTTGCTGGAATAAAGAGTAAAACTAATGCCTCATCCTGCTCTGGTGATCAGCTCTGGAGGTGCACAAAGGGCTCCTCCACAGGACACTGGTAAATTCAGAAGCCAGTGAAACCAAACAGTACTGATGGCTCCATTCCCCTCTGCTAGGAGCAGGTAAAAGGCTGGCCCAGACCTACCAGCTTTATCCATCCCAAAGGAACAGGGATCAATCTACAGAAAAAAAAGTGTGGAAACTCATTTTCCTTGTGCTGTCTGCAGGAATTGCACAATGTGGGTGTTTTGGTCCACATGAAATCACTGCCTGAGAACAGGAGTGGTCCCCAATGCCACTGAGGTTGGCTTTGCCCTGCCCTGCATGGCTCAGGGCACAGGCTGGGTCTTGCCAAGGGAGGTGGCAGAGACCCCAGTTCTGGTCCCCCTCGGTCCCCCTGTCCTGTACAGCACTTTGTGTCTGAGAGCATCACTGGCCTCTTGGGGTGGGGCTGCACAGAGACCAAGGAACCCAGCAGAGCTTGCCAGGAGAGCAGCAGCCAGCCTCGTGATGCTGCTGGCACCTCTGTCAACAGCAGCACATGGCTCCCATGCTTTGGACTTGGGACACAGTGTGCGAGGCTGCAGGGCAGGCACTGCCTGGGAAATGGCACAGAGCATTTGCTGTCCCGTCTGCTCCAGGCTATGAACAGAGATCAGCTGAATGCAGAGCTTCTTATAAGGACCCCAGATGACACGTGCTGTCATCCCTGGCTTAGAACAAACCCTGATCAAAAAGTCTCTGTTTGTCCAGATTGGCAACAAATTGTTTGTTTTCTTAAGCAAGAACACCAGGTAGGCCACAAGTTTATGATTCATTCTTCACCACGAAGATCTCCACCCCAGGTTTGTCTAACAGACAGCTACTTACTGACCCTCTAAAACCTTTTCCTTAGCTTACCTGGAGACACCTCCAGCTTCATTGTGCTGATCTTCATCTACAAAGAGAAACAGCTGGAGCAGCTGAGGGTTCTGCTCATCACTTCACAGTTCCAGCTCCTGAATGTGGCTCTCCCATGTTGGAAATGAGCTGTAGCTATGCAGGCTGCAATTCCAGAAAACAGGTGGAAATTCAAAAAAGTACCCAAAAATTGTCTCTATTGGCACTTAATAGGAAAGGAAGTAATTTATGGTACTGTTATGGAGTGCATATGGCACACTTACAGACAAGCCTTCCCTAACTCCCATGAGCCTTGCTGTGATAGGGACAAAAGAAGAAAATGGAGTGGCCAGGGGAGGAAGTAGAATAAAGTTGAAACATATGAGGATTTTCTAGATGAGTATGTGATTTAGGGAAGTTAGGGGAAATTTAGGCATTGAAGTTTTGTACTAAAACATCCTGGCTTTTCAGTGAAGATGTCCAAGAGGCACCTGCACATTGAACAATTGCCAAAGGGACACCAAGCCATACTGTCACTTCAGAGAGGCCACTGTAGGCACCATGGGATCCATGACAACAGAATAAATCTGACAAATGCCCTACATTTATGGATTGAAAGAGAAATTTCCCTGACAAACCCTGCACCCAAGCCAGTCGTGCTGTGCTGCTGTGTGCTGACTACAGGGCAACCAAGGCATGCAATGCAGTGCCCAGGCCAGACCTTTTGAGCCTCCACCCAGCTGAGGTTCTCTCAGTCCCAGCCATTAGACAGACCAGAACAGAGAAGAATCCAAGCCTGGGTGTGAGCCCCACTTCAGAGACACTTCACCTGCCAGAGTATTGCTGGGTAGAAAAGGATTTCCAGAAACACTCACCTGAGTAATAACTCATTGTCACTGGGAGCCAAAGGTGGCAGTTGTCCCTGTGCCACTGACCAGCCAGCCCTGCCATCCTCAGCTAGAATGACAAGGACAGTCCACAGGATCTGCTGCCACTCAGGACTTCGCCCACAAGTTCCCCATGGAACTTGTCTTGAAAACAGGTTTCATGAAGAAAAAGGCTTTCTTGAGCTAACAAAGCCACATGAGGATAAGCCAAGACTGATAATTAAGAACTCTGGCAAATGATCCAAAAATTAAAAATACAGTTAAAGTGTGTGCTTTGGGGAAGAACACGAAGGGCTAGGATTTAATTTTTCTTAAGTCAGCACACAAAATAATTGGCTAATGACCGAGAGACACAGTGGTGCCCACTGAGATTTCTCTGGAAAAGTGAGGGAGAGAAATATATTCAAGACATAAGGCAAGTAGCGTGAGCTAAGGGGTTTTAATTCTCTCCTTCCCCATCCCCAGGTTTCACTCCAGTGTCACTCACAGTGCTGGGGTTTTACCAGTGTCTACATCTGACACATTTTCAAAGCCCAGAAGTGAACAGCATTCAAAACACAGTGCAAGCTGCTTGAAACAGCTTTCCAACATTTATACAAACAACCTCGGGCCTTTGAAAACATCTCAAAGCCCCCGTGTCCCACAGAGACCCTCCCTCAGAGGGGGGAGCTCTGCCTTTGGCCCTCAGCACGGGAAAGGCTGAGCTGCTGCAGCAGAGGTTAGTCACAGCTGCCTGAACATCTGGTGACCATCAGCGCTCCGAGGTGGGTGGTGTGATCCTGGCCCTGGGCTGCTGCCATCTCTTACTAATGGACAACGTACAAGCTCGTCATATGCAGGGCTGTTTGCTGGATTCTCTTCCTGTCTCCATGGGTTTCCTTTCCCAACAGCCATGTTGCAGGAGAAGCAGGAATCACATCCAGCAGACAGCTCCCCAGACACCCAGTGCGTACACGGCTCTGTCAGCAGCGGTGGCGCTGCCACCCACCCTGCAGGGACAGCTCCCCCTCAGCCTGGAAACCCTCTGCTGCTGAGCCTGGGCCAGTCCAGGCTATTTGCAGCACTCTCAGATCACCTCCATAGGATTAAAAAGTTCCAATCACAGTGAAATGCTTATAGAGTTTGCAATTATAAAGAAAATGTAGGCTGGCAATTGCATGTTTGACCCTGGCAGCAGGGGCTCCCTCTCACCCGCTGAAACCCAGGCATTTTTGTCAGGAGTGCCTTCTTTGAGGCAGCCACGCTGGAAAATCCTTGGCCAGAAATGTGTGAATTAGGCAGGAGCTCTGTGAGTAACAGGAAGGGAGGTCTCAGACCAGATGAGTGCTGCCTTGTCACTCAGGCTGCAGGGCTCCATGGAAAATGGGAATGGCATTATTCATCCTGCCACTCACTGCAGGAGCATGTTTCCCCTGCAAGGCTGGGGCTGGTGTGACCTCAGGGACGTGTCTGGGCAGTGGCCAGGCTGGGGACACCATGAACACTGCCGTGGGCCAAATGGGGAACAGGAGCTGTCCTCATGCTGCGTCACCACACGGTCCCAGTGCACGTGGTAAGAGGAGATTTCTGCTCCTGGCAGAGGGAGAGAGAGGAGATTATCCATTCCCAAGCCCCTCAGAGGAGAGGCACCTGAGGCTCACCTGAGTCTCTGAAGAGCCTTGCTGTGCACGTCAGGCTCCTTCACAGCCTTTGTACTGAGCCTGAAGGGATTCACAGCAGAAATACTTGAGCACACACTTTCCTGAATCAAGGTCCCAGCTCCAGATTGTTTCTCTGTGTTCAAACAACCAGGTTAATAAATCAAAATAAGTTCTCAGACGAGTCAAAGAGGATTAAAAACATCAGTGTTTTTGCCAGAAATAGTAGGCTCAGGTACATGGTTTGACCCCTCTTCTGCTGAACACACAGAAAACATCTGCTTTGTCAAGCAAAACTATGGAGTAAACCGGATCAACTGACCATGTTTGTGGTTTCTGAAATCCTTTCTTCAGATGGATAACAAGCTAATTCATATCCAAGTGTTATAAAGTTGTGATATGTATCAATTTATGGGGGAGCTTTTATGCTTGCTTCTAGGTAACAAAGCAATCTACAAAATGTTTAAAAGAGCACAAGACAGAATAGAAGCATTTCCACAGCACAGTGTGAGGCTCTCTGTTGTTTGTTAGATTTAATGCACAAATACACAATAAAAGGAAGTCATGCTGACAAGCTAGCAAGTTTATGCCTGTTCAGCACTAGACACTAAAATTCCAGTACTCACCCATCCCAGAGCAATATCACCAGCAAGTCACTGCCCCATTAAATGCAGAACTTCGCAAACATAGAAGGCCCAGCTCTTGCCAAGAGAAGTCACACTGACAAAAGCGCACTGGGGCTTGGCTGATTTAGGCACAAAGGTCACCATATCCCACTGAAACCAGGTACCTCCACTCAAGGTTATCTTCACCACTGCCTTTGCCCTAAGTTGTGGAATATCCCACAAAATCTGATTTGGAGGTACTGACCTCCGTGGGCTAAGAGAAGCAGTATTCGTTTACCTTCTCCCTGACCCGGATGAGGCTTTGGAAGGATGTCGGATGTCCCATTTCCCTGGCTCTGAGAGCTGCTGGCACGGCCCATTGGGGCAGAGTCCGGGGCAGCTCCCCCGCCCCGCCGGGAGGAGCCGCGCTGCGGCCAGCGCTGCCCTCTGCAAGGTGACGGGCTAAAGCCGGGGACCGTGGCCGCTGGGTTGTGCCACTAAGATCTTATCACCCTGGGAAACACTCTCGGAAGAGATTTAAACAGTCACGGGCACACCAAGCAGAGGAGAACACTGGAGCTACAAGTGCACGGGTTGTTAGAGCAGCCCCGGCACTGCCCTGCGTGTCCCTGGGCACAGCTGCAGGGTGAGCCTTGCTCCTGAGCCCTTCAGAGCCCTGGCACTGCCCTGTGTGTCCCTGGGCACAGCCTGCAGAGCCTGGCACTGCCCTGTGTGTCCCTGGGCACAGCCTGCAGGGTGAGCCTTGCTCCTGAGCCTGCAGAGCCCGGCATTGCCCTGTGTGTCCCTGGGCACAGCTGCAGGATGAGCCTTGCTCCTGAGCCTGCAGGGTGAGCCTTGCTCCTGAGCCCTGCAGAGCCCGGCATTGCCCCGTGTGTCCCTGGGCACAGCTGCAGGATGAGCCTTGCTCCTGAGCCTGCAGGGTGAGCCTTGCTCCTGAGCCTGCAGGGTGAGCCTTGCTCCTGAGCCCTGCAGAGCCTGGCACTGCCCTGTGTGTCCCTGGGCACAGCCTGCAGGATGAGCCTTGCTCCTGAGCCTGCAGAGCCCGGCATTGCCCCGTGTGTCCCTGGGCACAGCCTGCAGGGTGAGCCTTGCTCCTGAGCCTGCAGGGTGAGCCTTGCTCCTGAGCCCTGCAGAGCACGGCTGGCCTGGCTGCCAGCTACACCAGCAAAGGGCGTGGGCAGGAGGGAAGGGGTGGCTTCAGGCTATCACTGACAGCTCCTAATTTCAGTGATTATTTACACAACCAACCATCTCCTGGACTCACCTTCCCTTTGGGTACCGTGATGACACAGCTAAGCCACTTTGAAATGGCATGAGGTACTCCCATGTTTTAACTGGAACACTATCGTAACTGTTTAGCTCTTGGCTTCCCTCACTCAGTCAGGAGCACTTCTTGCAGCACTGGGCCACCTTCCAGGCATAACATCTACCAAAGGTACTGAGTATGTCCCAGTTTTTCTCAGAAAACAGCCCAGAGAAAAGTGACTGCAATACAGCAAGTGCAGGAGAGAACCAGCAGTGAGGAGTCAAATGCTAATTAAAACCAAACTGGGAAAAGAGCAAACCAAAACTGCCTAATCTCTGACCCCAGGAGAAAATTATTGTGAGCAGCAAACAAAATCAGTTCCAGTCATGCTTTGCAGAACCAGCAGTACACAACTCTGCAGGGCAACAACATGTGAGCAGGGTCAGCCTCCATGCTTCCAACACCCAGGGCTGCTGGACCAGCTCCTGTTTTCTGTCACTGGCAGGAGCCTGGCAATGAGCACTCCCCACCTGCACACTGAGAAGGGAGCCCATGGTGGGTGTGGGGCTCACCTGAAGGATGAGGCAAACCTACTGCAGATGTGTGGCCTCTGAAAGGCAGCACCAGCCACACCTTGGCTGACCCAAACCCACAGGAGATGAGCACAGCAAAGAGCCCTCGGGATCTGGAATCCAAGGAATGCACAGCACACAACTGGAACAGCCACTTCCTGACTAGGGGAGGGGTGGAAACTGCATGCTGTTAAGAACTTCATTTCCAAGCACAATCAATGCTCCTGCAAAGTAGGACCGTCCTCTCCCCAAGATCTTCCTGCAGCCTGTAGTAGTAAGCACCTCCAAAGACAGAGGGGGAAAAAAAGACAAGAGTAGTTCAATAAATGTAAACATGTAAGGAAAATGAAAATAAAACCAGTGATTAATTATTTCTGTTCCCACTATGCACATCCCTCCAAGATACCCTGTTGTCTTTGAGTGCCCAGATTCACCAAGAAGGGCCTTAACTTTGGTCTAGCTGGCCTCTCAAGTCCTACTTCAGATGGAAGAAAGACACACTGAATATCTCATCACTGCTCCAATCAAGAACCATGTCTCCACTGCCATCCAAAAGCCCCTTCTCCTCCTGCAGATATGCTAAGGCTTCCCTCCCTTCCACCCACCACTGACCAGCCTCCACAGAGCCATTCTCAGCCCCAGCATCTCCAAATAAAGGCATCACCATTGCTTCAACACATCCCTGACAAAGAGGAGTTCTGCAAACTGACACAGGGAGTGATGGTGCAGCATAAGAAAACAGAGCATCCAGCCTGAGTGCCTGAGATCACTGCAGTTTGTACATATGCCATAACTCTGCATTCATCCTCTTCCTACTTGTTCTCATCTTTCTTTCTAAACAATAATAGTTTGTGTTTGTTTGTTTGTTTGTTTGTTTGTTTTTTCAAATAATAGACAGGGTTCCAACCTCTGGATGCCTGTTCAGGTGTAGAGTCTTGGCCGTGCTGTTGAATTTATGGTGAGCCAGCTCATTACCACTGAACAATGGCCCATGAACTGGCTATTGCTCAAAGAAATCACTTATCAAGGCTGTGTCTACAAAAACAAACTGTTAGCGCAAAGTTTTGAAGCATATGAAAGAAGGATAAAGGAAGAAGGATGTCGCTTTTAATCTGTAAGATTAGGAAATGAGATCAGTTTTTTGTTAAAGGGAGTCTCCCTGTGATGTTAGGCAAGCTATACAAAATCCCTTTATTTTCATTTCCTTCTGAATAAAATGAGAATAATACTATTTTCCTGTCCAGTGGAGAGGTTTGGATAACTTCAGCCCTAATGCTCTCAATGCCGACCATCAAAATGCCTGTGAAGCGTGAGGTGAAAGAAAAACAGCTCAGCCGACCACGTCTGATTGACTGAATTTTTAAACTCAAATGAATTGACTTTCATCCAGCTTCCAAAACCCAAACCAGCTACACACGATTAGGCTAAGAATAAGCATGAGAAATGGCACTCTGCAGGGTAATTTTCTGCAGAGGCTGGAAGCCCCGGGAGAGGGGCTGGGGACGGGAGCAGCTCCTCAGCCGTGACCGGGCTGTGACAATCTCATTAATTTGGTGCGGCGGCTCCGCGTCCCAGGGGCGGCTGGGGCTCACTGCCCGCCCTGCCAGCCCCAGCTCTGCCCTCACCCACGGCCTGGCAGCTTCTGAGGCATCAAATGCAGCTCTGCACCCGGGAGCAGCCCCACGGATCGCTGTCCTGCCCTCCGGAGCAGGATGGGGCCTGCCTCCCTCCAGCAGGAGCGGCTGTGCCTGTCCCTGCTGGATGAACCAGGTGTCCCTGCTGGATGAGACAGGTGTCCTGAGGAGGGGCTGTGCAGTGTCCCTGCTGGATGAACCAGGTGTCCCTGCTGGATGAGACAGGTGTCCTGAGGAGGGGCTGTGAGTGTCCCTGCTGGATGAGCCAGGTGTCCTGAGGAGAAGCCACGCTCGGAGCCGGGCCCCTTGAGCTGCAGGCGTGCATTGGTAGCATCCCTGGGCACACCTGGGTGGGGAGGGGCCGTGGTCACTTGGTCACTCCTCTGACACCCTGCTGGACCGAAGGCCAAGTGCATGCCACGTTTGGGGGAAATGACTGCGCTGCCTCCTGCGTGTTTTGCCAAAGGACACAGCTCAGAGCCCCGCTGCCTCCAGAGCCGGATCCCGCTCTGCCGTGACATGGCGCAGCTGGAGCTGCCAGCCACCGCTGGGAGGAATGGCTTTCAATCACAAAAAGGGAGAAAGAGAAAAGGAAAAAAAATCATTTCAAGCTTGGCAAAGCTTTGTAGTAAATTTTCAGTGTTTCTCCCACACAACCTCTGCATCAGCAAGGTTATTGTTGTTATTATTGTTATCACAATTTAAGATTACAGGCAAATAGCTTTTAGAACATACAACGGGTGACTGCTTTCAAAACCCATCCAAAATGTCAATGTTTAAAAGGGGCTGCTGCATGCCCAAAACATCTCCTTTCCCATTGCCATCAGCAACCCTGTGCAATCCTCCATAAAGTAAAACCACATGCTGGAGCATTAATGATAATGGATGGACAGGCTGAGGCTGCCATCGTGCATTGCTGGGTGTAGGTCAAGCAAGACAAAGCACAAAACAGACACAGACAGAACAAATGCTTTCAAATAATCACCCTCTGAGCAGTAACCATGTGTTGAATCAAAACCATGATAGATTCTCTTGCGGACAAATCCTACCTAGAGAAACACAGACAAGTTTCTAGGTGGCCACCAGGTGTGGGCAGCCAGCACTCCATCCTCATCCACCTCTCAGAGGCCCAGGATGTCCATGGTGGGTGTGGAGGACGGAGATCTCCATTCAACCTTTGCAATACTTGTGAAGTCTATTCATTGCCAGCTCAGCTTCCCTCACAAACTGCTCACACCCAGGCTCTGGTGACAAGCCTGCTCTGAGGCTTGTCATTGCTCCTGCCATAACAGCACAGCAGAACACGGGAAATACAGGAGTCCATCAGATCTCACAGTTACACCAGAACCAAGGAAAGTTCAAATTAAACCTCGACAAAAATCCCATCCTGCTCTGTTTTTGGTAAATTGTGTGCAGTCCAGCTGCAGCAAGTCCCAGAGGCACTTTGCCAGGCAGTGCTGAGGCAGCCCCCACCCTCCCTGGGGAGCACAGCCCATGGGAGCACCACCTTGCTGGCTCACCATGGATGGTCTGAGTCACCAGGGGGATGGAAGTGGTCTCCACACTTCAAAAGGCTCCAGAACATGCTCTCATTAATCAAACAGCTGAAAATAAAACCCAGCAGCCAGATGAGTGGGGCAAAGGCTGTGAATCTGCAAGACATTGGCATGAAGTGTTATATGGGTTTTCCTTCCTTCCTCTCCTCCCTGTTGTTTTTTTTGGCTAAAGGCTCCAGGTTTTCTCTGAACACAGCTCTCTACATGCCCCATGAGTGGAAGTGACCCAGCTTGTGCCAGCAGGCTGGCTGGCACTGCAGGGGCTGCCAGCCTGACCTCAGCCCCTGACCTGGCAGCTCCCACTCTGAAACCTCAGTCCCAGGAGCTCTCTGCTCCCAGCACCTGAGTGCTGCCTCTGGGGTCACACTGGCTGCTGGCTTTGTGTGCTGCCCTCCCCCAGACAGCATCAGAGGAGACAGGCTGTGCCAGCAGCACCACAGGGAGCAGCAGGAGCCCTTCCCCAAGGCCAGCCTGCCCTGCTGCATGGGCAGGGACCAGCTCCAGCCCCTGGCACGTCCTCCCACCAGCACCCCTGCTCCTGGCAGCCCCTGCCTGCCGAGGTACTGCACCTCTGACACCCACACACCTCCTGCTGCCACCTCTGCCTCGGCAGCAATTCCCTTTGTCCAGACTAAACCAGGAGCCAGACACTGCACAGGGCAGAGATGGAGCAGGAGGGTCCTTCAGGCTGCCCATGCCACAGTACCTGCCCTACCAATGCCAGCAAATCACAAACCAAATGCAACCTCAGAGCAAGAGATGCCTGGGAACAGGGGCTGAGGGATCCCCTGCGTGGGGAGGCACAGGGACAGCCCAGGGTTGGGCTTGTTCAAAGCTCAGCTCCGTGGCAAGCAGAGGCAGGGACAGAAAGCCCTGGGTGCTGAGGAAGGCAGGCAAAGCCAGCACACTGACACAGGAAGAATTAAATGCTGGGAGGCTTCTGGCCTGTCATCACTTAGAACTTGTAAACACAACAGTGGTTATTACCAGAGCTGAACAATGAGACTGGAAAACATAAGTCTCCACAGAGGCAATTGCTGAGTGCAAGCAGCTAAGAGAAGTAAAAGATTTGCTCTTCCTACCAGAAAGTGCTTGGCCTCCCATGGCACCTGTCTGGTCTGCTTTAACACTTTGTGCCAGGTGCTGCAGGGTGAGGTGGCTGAGCAGCTCAAGTGAGTGTCAGAGAGCTGCACCTCAGGGTGGCCACACTTCCAAGTTTGTGAGAAATCTTAAACCTCCTGAAATCTGGTTTTACTCCAACTTGCAAAAAAAATTAACACTTGTGAAATTTCTCATGACACAGAATGACTTTCCCATCTAGAAAGAATATCTGGTAAACATCAGCATGAGGCATTTCTGCAATCAGCTGTTCTCTCCACAAAGCCCAGTAGCTCCAAATTAAAACAAGATGAGAAAACCACAGTCAAATTCTCAGGGAAACTCTGCTCTCATCCTACCCCCTTCTCTGGTGTCCCAGCTCACAAAGACTGCCTGGAAACCCTCACAGCCTGTCTTAGTTGCAGATTTTGGTTGTAGGGTTGTAGATTTTGGAGAGCTGGAGTGCAGAGCTGGGAGCCCAGTGCCCTCTCAGTGTGAAACCACTGGACCTGCCAGTGAAACCAGCTGGTGGCCAAAGCAGCCCACCAAGGCCAGTGGGAGCCCAGTGGGACCCTCAGTGGAGCCCAGACAGTGTCACTGCACATCTGCTCCACCAAGGCACTTCTGGTGGTGGCAGGAGAACCTGATCAGTCACCTTCCAACTGCTCACCTCTGGAGAGTGCAGCAACAGCCTGAAGAGCTGGCTGGAGGCCACACAACAACCACTCTGCCCAGTGGACAAGGAAGCCCCCAGGAAGTGGAATATCAGTGCCATGAAGTGCTGCATTTCATCCAAGGTTTCACAACACCCATTTATTCATGCCAGTTATGTGCACCCACCCCAGTGACCATTTCCAGTTCCCAGAGCACTGCATCCAAAGGAAGCTGCTGGTGGTGCTGCTCCCAGCACATCTGGGCATCCTGAGAGGACACTTCTATCTACACAGCCAAGAAATAAGGGAGGGACAGGAACCCAACCAAGGTCTGCTTGCTTAGTTCTGCTGCCAGAGTGGAAATAAAACTTCCAGCCACTGGAATGGCCAAAATACATTCCCTTTGTACTCACTGCACACTCAGAATCTTTTGTGTTATCCTGGGAGGTTCCTTTAGTATAATCTCAATTTTTTATTGTTTTAATTGAGAATCCCTGGGGCATTTTAAGCCAATGCTGGTAAAGCAAAAGCAAAACCACAAACCACGCTCCCACTTCAACCATCCACTGGTGAAGCTTCAGGTTCAAAAAGCAGCAAGGGGCCAGGATGGCTCAGGTGCCTGCCCAACACCTGCGAGTGAACTGCTCACACAGTCACTCCTTGCCAGGAGGAGAGGGAAGCTGAGCAAGGATCAGGGACTGATGGCCTGGGCTCCCCATGCAGGCACTCCTGTGAGGCCACGAGCATGGCAGGTCCAGCCTGAGGCTGATGCCAGCCCCTGTGTCTGCAGCCTCTGGCCAGGCAGCACCACACCCAGCAGGGCAATCCCAGCTCCCAGCACGGTGGCACAAGGGACAGTGTTAGAAGGGCTGGGAGGCTGGCAATGCCTCACCATTCCTCCATCTCTCACACCACTCCCAGGAGAGCAGCAGCGAGCCAAACCTAAGGCAGGAGTACAAGGAGGGACTTTCTCCTCTTTCTCCCCACCAAGGTGCTGAAACGCAGCGAGGCCAACAGGCAGGAGGCAAGCATCTGCCACCTCACTTCAGAGCAAGCATCTGCCACCTCACTTCAGAGCAAGCATCTGCCACCTCACTTCAGAGCAAGCATCTTCCACCTCCAGTCAGCTGTCAGGGTATTTCACATCCTCTCGTCCAGTTTTGGGAAGGGAGGATCAATCTCCACCAGCTGTGGCAGCTAACAGCCCCAGCAGCTCCTGCCTGCTCCTGCCTTCCAGGCCTGCACCCTGTCAGCCTTCTTCTGAGGCGGAGATGCTGCTGGAGATGATCCCAATTAAAGAAGTGAGGCTGTCACAACTTCAGTTGCACGAGGGAGATGAGAAAATGAACAGTGTCACTGAGTGTCTGCAGGAACAAATTTACAAACCTAATCACCTCCCAGCATAGCCAGGCTGCCAGTGCCTGAAGAAGGGTGATAGGGGAGAAGAAAGCTTTTGGGACTCTTAAAGAATATAAATTCACCCTAATAGGAATTGGATCTGTTCCTGCCTGTAATCAGCAGCAAAACTGGGTTCCTGAACTGGAATATTAATACAAGTGCTCAATGGGAGATGAAAACCTCTCAAAACCTCTCTCAAATAATGAGAATTAAACCTCAGAAACACAGCACAGCAAACTGCAATGCAGTTGTGCTGTCAGAAGGAGTCTGCTGAAAGGGGAGGTTGAGAAATTCCATGGAAGATAAAACTGCCTCCTGGCAGTGCCTGGGACAACAGATCCATTCTGAATGCTTCATGGCACACTGACTTTTCACCCCAGATACCCTCCCAAACTTGGGTGTGATCCCTGTTTCTCTTTTGAAAACAGGATAATTGAATTTTTAGTACAGGTTGATCAGGTGCATCCTCTGCACCTAAAGAAGACCAACACATGGAACAGGAAAGAAGCTCTTACTGTAACATCTGCTGTATTTTGTATTCTGTATTACTGCTGTTAGGGTTTGGGGGTGAGGAACATCTCTGACACATCAGGGGGGTACTAAGTATTTGGGGTGTTCAGTTTAGGATATTGCATTGCAAATGAGCAACTTTTCCTGGAAATAAAGTTGGCGGGGAGCAACTAACACTGGGAAGGGCACAGTTCAGGACACAGCTGGCTGCTGAAGCCCAGGCTGCAGGCACACCTCCTGTGGCAGAAGAGGGGCCTGATGGAGTGATCTCCCTGAGGAACATTCTGCAGCTGGCAGGCAGCTCTTGCAAAAGGCATTTCTGTTCTCTCACGTTTGGTTTCCGTCCATGGTGCAGGGGTCACAGAGCAGCAGAGCACCTCCAGCACCCCAAGCCCCTGCAGGGTGGGACACAGCCCCAGCCAGCAGGCACGTGGCCAGATGGAAGCACATCATCCCCAGATTCTTTCCCAAGGGGCACTCAGGCCATTCCTGTGCATCCCACTCCATCCTCAGGAAGCTTCTGCTGCCAAGGCCTCCTCCATGTTCCCTGATGTCCAGGAGCAAGCAGCACCCTGGGACAGGGATGTGCCGTCACACTTTCCATAGCAGGGCCCTGAAGACTGAAGGAAAAATGAGTTTTCATTTCCCTGAGGACAAAAGAAAGGTGCTGGCAAACAGGAAAACACTGTTTTGAGAAGGGGACAAAGCAGAGCTCCAAAAGGAATATGCCCAGGCTGAGCAGCTCCGTCCCAGCTGAGCCCCCTGCCCTAACGTGTGTGTGCTCCACTCCTGCATGTCCCAGCCTGTCAGAATGGCAGGACTGATATTTGGAGGTTTGCTCAGCAAAATTCAGCAGCAAGACCTTACATCTTCAGCATACAGGCCCACACAGCTGCTGCAGGGCAGGAGTGCCAGGAAGGATGGGCAGGAGCTCCAGGCTGCAGTGGCCTTCCTCCCTGAGCAGTGTCAGCAGCACCACGGGCAAAAGGGGCTGCAGAGAATCCTCCTGATTGCCAACCTACATGAATGATGGGAGGGAAGAGAAGGATGTGTGCCACACAGACAGGGCACCACAGGGAGACCCCAGGCCCTCTGTGTCCCTCTCACAGCCCAGACCTCTCCTTTGGCTTCACCTTGGCTTCTGCAGAAGTTTCCTGTTCCTGATTAGACAAAAGCAAAGCCTCAGGGCCTTTGAGCTTCATAATCCACTTTGCAAGCAAGGCACAGAGAGAGACAGACATAACCTGGAACACTCTGTATCTGCCACTGCTCTGCCCTGCCAAAGCAAAGGTCCCACTCCTCACCTCATCCCTGCCCTGCTCCATCACATCTGAACTAGAGTGATCATTCAGTGCTCAACTACTGATAGGAAGGGATAATTCATAGCCATTTTTAGTAAAACATTTTTATAGCAAGCTTGTCAGTACTATATCAACTCTTCTTACACACAGCAGATGCACAGTAACCACTGCACAAGACATTGCACAGCATCAGTGGCTGAGGCTGCCAAAAAACAATAAAACACATTAAGAAGAACTCTATTTTCCCCTGTCACTTACATGTCAGATCTCCCTGACTACTTGCTGTCAGAGAAAATTAATGAATGAGAGAGAAATGGGCTTTCTTTGTTATTAGTACCTCTATTGCTTCCTAATCCATCAGGTTAATTTCATGTTAATGAAAGTGAGGATTAAAAGCCCCGGTTGCTGGAAGGGTGGGGACAGGGAACGAAGCTCCATAAGGAGCTCAGACACACTGGAGCACGGCTGGGCTGGGAGATCTGCTGCTGCAGAAAGACAGAGCCTGGGGAGAGGAGAGAGGGCAAACAGATCTCCCGTCCTTGTTTCGGGCAGTGCAGCCGCAGGAGCAGCATCAGCCACCCGAGCCACCCGGGCGCCGCCCGGGGCAGGAGGGGAGGGGCAGAGACTGCACAGAGAGCAGGGCAGCGAAATGCCTTTCTGACACATAATGTTCCTGTATCGGGTCCTTTAAATAAAATCTTCTCAAATGACCAAATATTCTGATCTTTAATGTGATTATTCAGATTATATCCATGCGTGTGGGTGATAAATGATGACCAAACCTTTTTCAAATAAAAAGGTTGACTGAGTTTTAGTAGGTAATTGCTATAGAGTTAAAAAGGCTAAATTATTCTGAT
>JAYDZK010000016.1:16787459-16807474 GCA_034509185.1 Euphonia xanthogaster | reverse complement strand
AAGACTCCTGACTTAGTTTCTATGACTCAGCATTTCCTTGTCTCTAAGCCTCCGCCCGCCACGGGGCTTTAGCTAGCACCGTGTCTGCCACACAGAGATTAACTTCCTAGTAGTTACAAATATGCTGCAGAAAGGCACTGCATGGCCTGGCTGGTTGTCATACTCAACTCTCACCAGGTTATGTGTCCTCAGCCAGTTACAGGGCACCTGCAGACAGTTCTATTTTTCCTCAGTTTTCAGTTTGTCTAAAATATTTCTTTAAAAACCCAAAACACTCCACCCAAACCAAGACCCACTAAACGTAATGAGCCAATTGGAGGTTATAGCAGGAACAAGTATTTGGTAACAAAGATCAGAGGAGGGGTCAGGTTGGAAGGGACCTCCATGGGACATGTGGTCCAACCTCCCTGCTCAGGCAGGATCATCCCAGAGCACATGTCATAGGATTGGGTCCAGATGGTTCTGGAATATCTCCAGTGAGGGGAGACTCCACACCCTCTCTGGGCAGCCTGACCCAGCGAAGTTCTTCCTCACATTCAGGTGCAACTTCCTGGGCATCAGTTTCTGCCATTGCCTCTTGTCCTATTGCTTCACACCACAGAGCAGAGCCTGGCCCATTCTCTCAACACCCTCCCTTCAGTCCCTTATAGACACTGATTTGATCCCCTCTCAGTTTTCCTGAGACTGAACAAGCCCAACTCTCTCAGCTTTTCCTGTGGTGTCCTGACTTTGAAGAGCCAGCATTTAGCACTGACCCAAGATGGCATCTTCAGGATCCCTCTGCCACATCCCCAGTGTCACACTTCCACAGGTCAGAGTGGGACAAGGGGGAAGTCAGCCTGCTACATGTGCCCAACTCCAGGGACTTGTTTCTGAAAGGTTTAACCCAGCAATTTTTATATACATTATGCCTCCATTACAAATATTCCAGAAAAAGAAAACAGGCAGATCTGAACAAACCCAAGACTTGCAGGGCCCCGTGTTGGTTTAATCAGCTCACATTTAGCATTGTTGAAGGCCACTCAGCAGAATTCTTGGAAGGCCAGCAGCAGCCCGGGCGTGACTGCTCCCTGCCGAGTGCTAATGAGAGCGAGTCCCCAGGAGGTGCTGACCTCGCCAGCCAGGACAAGCTCCAGCTCAAGGGACAAGTCAGACCCACGCACTGTGAAGGCTTCTAATTACTCCCTTTCCTGAAGACAGCCTTCCTGAGATAGAGAATAATACACCCAGACTTCTAATTAAAAGAGCCTTGGCCCGGATCCCACATTATTCTGGAATTGCAGATTTGCATAATTAAGTTGATACCAAATGCTGTGACAGACAAGCTGCAGGAGATTATTAGCCTCATCTTTAACAGAATTTCAAAAGAAGCAAGATCCAAACAGCCAACAAATATTAGCAGAAGTGGCTCTTGAGGTCTAGGAAACTGGGGCATTACTGGGATTTGGGCATGTTCTGGTAACTTTGCAAAGGAAAATCTGCACATGAACTCAGAAGCCATTGTAGGGCACCACCAGGCTCTGATGTAGCATCACTCTGAGGGCCTCAGAATTTCATATTGTGGATGTTTCCTCCCAAAACCAGGACTGCTAAAATAAATGCTATTCATAAACAGGGGCTGGAAGTTGCACCTTCTGGTGGATGCCCATTTTCTCCTTCCAGTTTTACTCAGGCAAACAGGAGCACGTGGCTCTCCAGACAGCTTCCTTGTCCTGTCTCCAGCTAGTCCAGATCAGCAGTTCCTGAACTGGGGAGGTGAAACAGGCCTTTCCCTCCTGGGCAGCAATTTGGTTCTTGCTTTAGCACAAACAGCTGCTGAGAGCAGGCAGACTGTCAGGCTGGCTGCAGACCCAGGCAGATACTGATGCAGGTACAATCACACCACATTTGCAAGATTTTCTTTGCTGGAAAAAATGTGAAAAAAAAAGTCAGAGGTTGTGTGTGAGAAGACCAGAAGCACCAGCCTAAACCTCAGTGGCTTAGAGTGGAATGGGGCAGCGTGCACTTACCAGTGTGTGCATTCTCCTAAAAAAGCTGGGCTGTCCTTGAAAAGCTTGGCTTAATTTAAAAGATTGTAAAAATAGAGCCATTCACATGATCATATTTATATCTAAGTTCCTTAAAGCAAGGAATAATGCTGTGGCTTTCTTTCCACATATTGGATAAATACAGTGTGGTCAAAACTGAGCCTTCAAGTACTAACCTAATAAAAATAAATAACTAAGATTAAAAACAAGAGGCTAAAAATACCACCAGACTAAACATGATCCTAACAGCCCACCTGGACAGAAAGCATGATTCTCCCTGGGCAACAAGATCACATCCATGGATTTTTCAGAGCACACTTGTTGCTGCAGCTAAAGTGCAGAAGATGCCAAAGAAGCTAAAGATGCTAAAAAGTACAGAAGCAGAGTGATTTGAGAACCTGGAGCCTATCTCCTATCAGTATTTTCACTCTTTTCTGCTATTCACCAATTCCTAAAAGCTAATTTTTCTGTTGCTCATCCTTTGATGATGCCATTATTACCTGAGCAGATTGAGAATGAATATTATTCCATGTGGATATCATTCTATATCACAACCATCAGACAAGAGCAGAGTGGTGCAGTTTCAGACATTACTCCCTCACCTGTGTTCCAGTTCAAAAAAAGACCAACAGCTTCATTTGAATCACAATTCCTAGAACCAGAATTTATACTTGCCTCTTTGTGAAATTTGCATCTCTGGAGGAACACAATCCCCAGCTTCATCCAAGAGTGCAATCAGTAGCAATTTCTCCAAGGGAAGAAGCAGCTGAGCTCTCTCTTCGTGGAGGACCCAGGGCTCAGTCATGCAGCCTGGAGCTTGGGATGGATTCCTGCAGGTGTCACAGGTGGCTTTCCCAGCTCAGGCTGGGTCACCAGTCACACACCAGCACTGGTGCTGGTCACCCTGCTGGCAGTGGCACTGCTCATCCAGCAGAGCAGTGTCAGCAGCAGACCAGCACCTGTGGTGAGCACACCAGAGCAGGACTTTTACAAGAGCTCAGTGCTGAAGAATCCAGCAGGTGACAGTGCTTGGTGCATGGGTGCTGCCCCTGCTTTCACACTCCCCTCTGGGTACCACACCAGCTCTGACCAGCTGCTCACTGCTGCCTGGGGAGCCAGCTGCAGTGTCATTCTGCTCAGTGCAGCACTTCATAGCAAGAACCTCTATACAACTGAAAAATCAGAGTTCATGATCAAATTTCATCACCCAAAGAACATGACGTGCACACAAAATACCCTGTTTCCAAGATTTCGGGTAATGCTCATTTTGGGAGGGCTAAATCCCCCCTGATTTCCACAATACCTGTTTCCTTTTAAAGGTGATGACCAGTGAGCCCAAGTCCTGTCATACTGTGTAACTGCAGACCGACTGCTGGAACAACAGAGCTCAAGGCACCAGGATTTCAGCCTTAGACAGGGTTGTTAGTAATTTTCTCTTCATTTCTTGAAACTACTCCAAGTTCACGATGTGCAAGACTCTCAGTACATGCTAAGTCTCATAAGTCACTCCAGCTGTGCCACACTTATCTAAAGAAGTGGTTACAGCAAGGGAGAAATAAATAACAAACATATTCATCACTGCCAACTAAGCCACATCCTTCTGTGGCCTGTGGAAATCTCAAAGGTTTTCAGCTTCTAAGAAACATACTCAAGAAGTAAAATCTGGCATTATAACTTAAAAAGGTGTCCCATGACTAGATTAAAAAGCCATGATTTTCAGATTCAATTTACAGATCTAACAGTGTTTTGTTTCATCATCTGACGCTGCATGTAACTCTCAGTCCTCATTCACCTCAAACATCTCCTGCACAGGGGAATTTGCTTTTCCTGCCAGTCCACGCTATTCCAAAACACATTCTTAAAAGTTTTGAGTCACAAACTGCAGGAGCAGCTCGTTAAAGACGCTACTGGGTGTTTAACAGAGCTTCAGTCAAGGAAAGCAGAGGGTGAGAAGGCGTCCCGGGAAGCCCTGGGAGACAGCGGGCAGCAGGGTCCGTGCCCGGGACACACCCGGCTCGCTGCCCCGGGGCACAGCTCCGGATGCTCGCAGCAGGTCTGTACTGCACACCCCACACCCCAGTAACACACATGGCGTGCTGACAGTCCCCCGGGCTGCCCGAAGCCACCAGCACAGGTTAACGTCTTCACACGGTCAGCGCAAGTTACTGAACCTGCCTTTTGCACCCCTCTGCCCCGTGACATCCAGCGCTACCTCGGAACACGTTCTACCCCAGCCCTCCGTCGCTCCCCCCCGAGATGCACCTTCCTCCCCGCAGGGCAGCCGGAGCGGTGACAGCAACAGCCCTTCGGAGCAAACACACCTCACTCTGCTGCCCTGAGCATCCCCACCTTTGCTTCAGCTCCTGCCAGACCAAAGATCACTGCTCTGACAGGGCTCGAAAGACATGGCACACAAATGAAGCGAACCACAGCAGCACAGTGTTCACAGAGGAGGAAGAGAGTAGCTCTAAGACCCAAGGACTCCTCTGCATCTGTTGCACCTGGAATAAAAGTTAACTTTTAAACTGCAGGAGAAAGAATGATTAACAAAACATCACGGCTGTGTGTTCAAATGTTACATTTTTTCCTACCCATAAGCTCTGTATTCACCTAAAAGCTACTGCATGCATTAGCTCCCATGGACTTACTCCCCGTGAAAGCTCCAGTTGTGGAGAAGGAAGGAAGGAGCAGAAGTGAAGCTGTTTATACAGTTGACACATACTAATGCCAGCACAACAGGACTCTCCTGGGGCAAGAGGTCCAGCCATGTCCATGCAGTTACACCAACCACAGCTGAAAGATTCAGACTATTAAATGCAGTTTGGGGGCACAATCTATAAACACTACCCTGCACAGTGAAGGACAGAAAAGTGGGTGAACTACTGTCCTGTACCTTTATCCAGCTTTCAGCTGGATATGTAAGTTCTGCATCTTACACTCTTTTCAAATGAACATTCCAGAGGACCGAGGAACCATTAAACTCACACTTCAAACTGAGCACAATGGTTATTACATTTACTGCCCAAGCTATCAAAATGAGAGCATCAACAGAAATTCAGCTTTGTCCCAGACACACACAAGATGATGCCAGCTGTGCACATTATTTAGCCCAGTTCCAGGCTGTCAAACCAACCCTTGCTCTAAACGGCTCTGTGGAAGGGGGAGCTCAGGATCAGAGAGCAGCTCCCCCTAAGCACCATGAGGAACAAAGCAGAGCCAAAGAGTTTGACTGAGCTACTGGCCAGAGGTTCTGGCCAGTTTTGGACATGCAGAGGCCACAAGTAGTTCCAGTTTTTGGTACTTCTGAAAAGACTGGAACCCCATCTCTGTGCAAGCTTATCCCAACTCTGCATTATGAAAGGCTCTATTACCATATGTGTATATATGCAAGTGCCACCCATCAGGCACTACACAATTTGACTGCAATACCTGTGAATGAAAATACTTCAGCCATCCAGCATATTTAGTGCAAAGCTTCTGTTTTTAGGGGAAGTAAATCTGACACCAGTGGCCGATTCTAAATGAGCAGTAGCAAGCAGAACAAACTGTGCTGCATTGGAAGCTTCAGGGTCAACAGAGCAAAGTTTTTCTTTGGAAAAGAGGAAAGACATTGCATTCAGAAGTAGTTTAACATCACAGACTTGGTCTGCTTGGCTTTCATTTATTCTGTGAATTGCCAGTGGGGAAATTGTATGGATTAATTCCAGGGGACACAAAGAGTAAATCAAAGCTGTAAAGGTAGTGAACAGAGAAAAGAGCAAGAACTGCACCAGGGATCCATAGGATCATCACATTTGTTATGATGGTAAATGAGGAATACTCTAAATCCTTTTAAATAAACTCATGTACAAGTAAAGTACATGCCTACACATCTTCAAACAGCTATAAACCTCAAACCCTACTTTTAAAAATTCCAAAGAATTAAACTCCAAGTTTATTAAGTCTTGTTACTGCATTTAGCTGCACATTAATGCAAAGAAACCAAACTTATTAATAATTGCACTCACACATGTAATCCATACAATCCTACAAATGAAATTTTAACAAAATTACTAAGAAGCTTTAAGTAGAAATTAAGAAAGAACTGAAATAAGGCTTAGCAGAATTTTACTATATATTGTACATGAAATCCCACTAAGATACAAACATGTAAACATCAAACTCACCTTAAGCACAGTCCTAGTGATGTCTTGTTCTCTCTTACTGGAACTTTCACATTCTCCATTTTTCAATCCTCTACCTCATGTTCAATGGTAAAGGACATATTTTTGAAATTTGACTTCAGCAGAAGTCTCTTCCAGAATAGCGTCTTCAAAATTCTATTAAAATGGAAACTATACTCTTAATATTTTTTACTGAAGACAGCCATCACCCATCACCACCTGCTGTTCTTCTGGCAAACACTCTTGCCCACACAGCTTTTAAAAAGACACCCTTCAACACCTAATTATACAGTCATTCACACAACATTCAGCCTCCCAAAAGCCACCAGAAGTAGGAAGCTTCAGCTGATGTACAACAGAAGTACAGAGGCAATGCACAGGACAAAGACCTCCTGTCCCAAATCACAACACTCACATCTCTGAAAACTTCATAGGGAAAAGGACTTGAACCCATTCCTCCCTGCAAAGCACATGGGAAAACATTAACATGCAATATCACAACATTGATGCTAATAAAGGGTCAGCTATACATAAAAGAAAACCTTCATATTGGTACATGGAAGAGTCATTTACGTTTTGAGAAAGATGTTTCTGTTGACTTTAAACAAAATCAAACCCCCAGATCAGTTCCCTGTGCTCAATACTGTTGTACTGGCTAAACAATGACCACATCTCTACTGAAGATTTGCATACTCTCTGCAGAGACAGAGGTGTTTTAGTAACAGCCAGCAAACACCTTTTCAATAGGGCCAATGGCCCAGCTCATTTCTTTTGGGGCTAAATTCCTGATGGACAAGGGCAAGACAGTTCTTCAGCCACCACCTCCTTCTGCTGATTCAAAAACTACTCTGTGTGTGTGTAGGTGTGTTGGGGGTGTGCAGTAAACTTAAAGCTTCATAAAAAAATCTTCCAAATAGTCAAGCTAAAATATCATCCTAATTCCAGTCCCCCTCTTTAGAAATATCCTACTCTTGAACAACAGCCAGGACTTGTACCTTAACAGGCTGGAGAGGGGAAAAATTGTGGACACATTGTGAAAAACACCCTCCAGTCACACTGGAACGTTGCACCAGCACCATGCATTTGTTTAGCACAGCCCATCAAGAACTGCTCTGGCAGATGCTCTACAATCAAGCTTTTCTTTTTGCTTCATTTCTAGCTCTTCATATTGGAAAGTCCATCCCAACTGTATTTTTCAAGATCTATGGGTGAAAGTAATGTGATCCAAGACAAACATACACTGTTCTGAATTAAAGCAGAAAAATAGTTATGGCTGGGAAAGCACAGAATATGTGCATTGGAATGGCAGAAATATGGTTTAATAAAAACTGCAGTACAATGCACACTCAAAAATTTCTAACTGTGAAAAGAATGATGCCACCAAACTGCTATTTTTAATCTATTTTTGCAGCATCCTGTCAAGAAGAAAAAAAGTTTCAGGGTAAGAACTAAAAATTTCATTACAGTAACAATTTTTATTGCATGTTCAAAATGCATTTTTAAAAACAAATAGTGTACGCTGGCTTCACTTTAATCTCCTGAAATATGCATTTATGATGGGAAGCCCTGGGGCTACACCTCCATCTATGATGTCTATTAACAAAATATAATCCCAGTACATACCCAGGGGACAGTATTTAATTCCAGAAGATTGTCAACCCTGTACTCTACCACACTTGAATTAGTTGTTTGTGTACACTAAATCCATTTATTTTAAATTTATTTTGTCTACATTTAGTGAAATAAAAACATCGCCCTGTACAATCCACCATCAGCAGTGAGTACAACAGCAAAAATTATTATACAGTTTATACACACTAAAATCTTGTCCTTTTTCCTATAAAGAAACCAGAAAAAACCTAATCAATATAGAGTTTAATTTAGAAGAACTCAAATTACAGAAGGGAAAGCCAAAATTATTATGGTCTTTTCTGAGCCCCCAAAAGTTCCTGATTCATGTTGTTGGAACAGTGAGTGCAGCTGGAAGAGTGAAGCATGCTCAAGTTGTCTTCTCGGGTCTTCAAAAAATTAGCAAGTACTTAAATTAAACATGTCTAGTTAAAAAAAAAAACATTTGAAGCAGAGCAAGGTAAGTGGGAATTTTGCCTTACCACTTGTGGTTTCTTTTAAACCCAACTTATACAATGCGCGAAGTGCTAAGCAACACTACAGAAACACATTTACATCAACACTGAAGATCTGGGGAAATGAAATTCCAACAAATTTATTTTTTTAAATGAGCTGTATTTTCTAAAGTCATTTTTATTTCTCTGTTTTCATACAGTATTGAAAACAAACGCGGCACATTCACATTTTCCCGAAGAATTGTAAGGATGATCTCTACAGGGATAACGTTGAAAAGCCTGAAGCTCAATTAATTCATGTCAAAAACTCTCAAAAGGAGTAAAAGGCTTGATCTGAATGGTCTAGAACATGTACTGTAATTTAATAGAGAAGATGGTCGTCTTAATATTAATGATTTAAAAGAACTTCCCAGTTCATGCGAAGAGTATAGTCCAAGAATAAATCAGATTTTCTGAACGCATTTTATGCTACGTAAGTGTATACTTTGCGATCCTCAGGTGTTCGTGCCAAATATTCTCTCTCAATAAGTCCTTCAATACGTTTTTTAATAACAACTGGACTTGGTAAGAATCGGGCCTTCAGCTGCTGAGTTACCTAAAACAAAATAAACCCAACAATATAAAATCACAGCACAAGGAAGAGCTTGATGTACCCTAAAAGAACACAACAACCAGAAAAATGTATTTAGACAGAGTTGGTGACAACAACAAAGAATAAAAAGCAGCTTGCAGACTTCTGACAGCCCCTCCACTTGCTTGCTCGTGTTGGGGTATGATTCAAAGCTCCACAGAGGCATGGTCACAAGCTGAGAATGCTCCCAGTTTCACAGCTCTAAGGCAGTTCAGGAGTGCAAAATGTGTCATGTCCTGGAGCTGTGTGAGCTTAGCAGTGAAAAGCAGCAGGACTGCTTCTCTGCTAAGAGCTCAAATCTCTCAAACCTGGACCCAAGAGTCAGTAACAAGATCAAAGCCAAAAATAATGTAAAGCACACTGGTTTGCTTTTCAAGCAATTTAACATCATAACAGCACTAAAAGTAGGAAGGAAAATTACATACACCCATGAGTACATCCTAAAATGAAGAGTAAGGATTTAGGTATGTCTTCAGATAGACATGGAGAAAAAACCAATGTGTTTAAATACAGCATCTCTCAAAAGCCTTTCAGAATCATGTTAGTAAGAGCTGTGTAACTTTAATGAGATAACAGCAAAAGCAGAACTCTGTACCAGCATACCTCTGCTACTAGCACATTGTGCTGCATCTTCTTCCGAGATTTCATTATCCGAACTATAGCAGCTTCTATCTCATGTTTTCTGTCATCATCTACTTTCTGCCTTGTTTCTTTCCTTTCTGGATCAGATTCTCCTTGTTTGGCAGCAACTTAAAGAAAACAGAGAATGTAAATTACGTTAGCAAAATTAAAATGTGTTTCATTGTGTGTTAGCTTCACTATTTATTTCATCTAGATATCAAGTTATATTTTCCTGAGTTTTGACATTTTCAAAGTTGATTTTTTTTTTTAAATGAAAAGCAGCCACAAGAACATACTAACACTTCCTGGCATATTTTGATAGCAACTGACAAGATAACAAACTGTTATTTAATTACGAATATGTTAAAATTTGAACAGTACTGCTTACAGGCACAAGCACCAGCACTTCTATAAGCTAATGAAGTGGTTATTATACACTCAGCTTCCTTATTTGTTAAACCCAAATCTCTGCCCAAAACCATTATAAGCTACCTGGTACTTGAAAATGGCTGTTGTATCATGGGCTAAAAACATCACTCATTTCACTGCAGTACAGCAACTTATGAGGCAATTTTCCTATTTCTGAATCAATCAGTAGCATATTTTTCATTTTATTATTTAATTTGAATTTTATTTTTCTTTCAGTATTTCCTGTAAGAGATAATTACAAATTCTGTAAAGTAAAAGGCTTAACTGACTTCCACACTGTTCTTGGCATTTGAATTTTCATTTTGATGCAACTAATCACCAAGAAAAAAAAAATTCTCTCCTTTTACCTCTATGGACATCAATCCTGCAAAAGATAATTTGAAGTTTTAAGGCAGATTTGGGACTGCAAGAGAGTAGAATATAAAGCTGACTTACCCGTCTGAATCTTGACTCTGTGTAGTTTAGATGTGAACTGATCATTCACTGTAAATATATGACCATTTTCTATTTCTTTTGACTTGGGCTCTTTTGTGAGAACACGTTGTGTTGGTTTGCCACATGCAAGGGACTGTAGGGCTCTAACCAGTTCTCTTTCAGGGATATCAGTTTCTTGCTGAATTTCCTAAAGAAGAATACTTAGTTAGCTTATGGCTGTGGCAGAAGTATTGTGTGTTGCACACAACAGCAGGGATTGCTTAAAAGTAATACTGTGACAGTTGTGGCACTTGAAAGGTCAGAACTCATTCAGCAGCAAGGTCTTAGTGGGTACTGTGCAAAATGATCCACCTGGGTCAGCAGTCAGCAAATTCTGTCACATGAACAGTCACCATGAGCTGGAAGGAGAAGAATGAATAACCAGCTGCTCCATTTCCCTGCAATTTCTGAGAGGGTTGAAAGGATTTGTTAACTGTTTCCAGGGTTTGTTGAACAGGGTGAAACCAAACTTTCTGACTAACTCAGTGATGGAAAGCATCCGTGATGCTCATGACCATTCCTGACCAAGAGCTGCACCAACACTTTTGTGTTCAGCCACGCTGTTAAAAAGACCTTTATAAATGGAGCAAACAATGTCTGGTTCCACTGCAGCATACAAATACTCTAGATCATCATACCTCCCTTCTGAATAGCTGCAACAATTTATTTACACCCCAGATGCCTTTGGCTAGGACTTCTCCAGGTGAAATACAAAAAGAGCCCATTATAGTGCAGCAAATATATGAACTTTGAAGAAGACTGTTTGTAAAACATGTACATAACCTGGTGTGCCTCTGTCAGTGCTCTCAAGAGTCAGCTGAGAGATGGATGTTAGGCAAGTCAACAGTGGTCATGAGCTAGTAAATAAATTACACTGGATGCAGAATGATGCCTTAATATGATCTAGGAGAAGGCCAACTATGCTGCTCTCTCAGACCTTATGTGTTTACTGAGCTCTCATTCAGTAAAAGTTCGTTTCTTCTCATCTCTTTTCTTCCTATTTCTAGCCTGAGGCAACTGCAGACACTTCTGATTTCACATTCCCATTCAGACTCTTGAGGGGCTTGTAGCAGCTGAAGAGGGAAAACAAACCTTGCAGACATGCAGCTGTCCACAAGAGCTATCCCTTTCTCAGCTTCCCCAACTTTGGTTCCAAGGCCAGTATTCAGCCCTTACACTGTCCCCATAAATTCCTGATTCTCGTGGCACACAAGTCCATGTGATGACCTCAGGTTAAAAACAGCAGTAACAACTCCAAGTGGTCAAAATGCTAAGATCTGCAAAGAACTATAAACAACTTGTTAAAAGTTCTTTGAAGAGTGACCAGAAAAATCAAACTAAGTTCTATCAAATAATGTTATTTCTTGAGTATACTCAAGTTATTTCTTAAATCAACTCAGAAAAAACAGCTACTTTTCTGTCATCAGGCACCACTGACAACAGACAATAAAAATGATTTGGATGTAGTGGCTTTGACTCAGACTTTTATCAGGAATTAGACTGCACCTCATGCACAGCATCTCACTACCAGCTCCCTGTGATGCCAAGGCTCAGATAAAATAGGCATTATTTTTCAATTTGACCCAACACTACACACAGAGTGGTGACTTTACATGAAGCCATGCAAAACTGTTTTTGACATAAGGTCAAGTTAACTAGAATGAGGTAAAAAGAATAAAATCACCAAGTCAAAAATGAAAAAAAAAAAAATCAAGATTTTTGATATCTTCTGCTTATAGAGGATTTGGAAATACTAAAACATTCCTAAGAGAATTCTTAGCATAATGCATTCAGAAATATTTATACCATTTAAAATCGTGAATACCCACATACTTCAACTATTTCCTAGTATCAAATTGTTTCTTCCCTAGCTGCTCATAGAAAGGTACTATTTCTTCCTTTGCTACTTTATTTCAAACACAGCTGTCACCTTCACACATTTTTTTTCCAGATTCACCATTAAAAAAAAAAAAAAAATCCCAAGAAGCTATAATCCTTTACATGGTCACAGATCAGCATAAAATTTACCAAACCAAGGGAAGGTGCAAGATTTTAGAGCTCAGATAAATGAAAAGCCTTAAAGGCTACAAACCAAACCTAGCTTATTAATGATGTAATGCCAGTGACATGCAGGCTCCCAAACTTTGATTTTGATCAACAATTAAAATTAATCCTTTTAAAACAACATCGGTTCTACAAGGCCATATATATATATATATATATATATATATATATATATATAAATAAATACTCTGCTTTTAACAAAAGTGAAACAAAGAGCAAAAGGGAATTTGAGGGGGTTTCATGCAATCCATCCTTGTATAAACCACTATTTGCTGTTGTACTTCACTCTGCAGCTGAGCCATGAACACACTTGAACTGTTTCACTTGTAGAATTTATAACCCAGCATTAAAGTAAGGACCACAAAGAATTACACTGCAATATGCTGCCTCAGAAGGAGCCAGAAATTTCAAGCTGAATAAAAAAAATGCAGCTATGAATGTAAATGGGAATAACAGATGTTCCTGTGCTCTCTATGCCTCACCCTGTGTATAATGTTTTCCTGAACATATTTTTATGTAGATATTTGATGTAGCAGTGAGAAATGTATACTTCTTCCTCATCTCCAAAAATGCCTTATTTTAAAAAACACATTAGATTTGTGCACAGGAGTAGTACTGATTACACAATCTCAGTGGTAAAATATTACCAAGTGAGAGCTCTGAGGGCTACAAAAGAGATCATTCCAGGTCTGGAACTCTGTCAAGAACACAGATTATTAGAAAGAAAATGTGCAGAAGAAAACAAAGGAAAAGAACCGTCATTTTGTTGAAATAATAAAAAGTATTTTTAGTTTTATTTACAAACTGCAACTTGTGTGCCTTCCAAAGCAGACAGCAAAAGAGGGAACAGGTAATCTAATTTACAGTTCTAGTTTACTGTTCTAATTTTGCATTTTTGTGGAATTATTCCACAACTTTTACTATGGTCACATTTGTATTTCTTGTCTGTTAAACATAAAGAGCCACACTTATTTCTGATGCCATTACAAAAAGTGAGCATTTCACCTTTGAAAATACTGAGCTGTAATGTAAATCAACTGAAAAATATGTTGAGTATAAGACTTGATTAGAAAATGAATTTGTAGAAAAAAATAGCATTCTTTGAAGGCCTGCATGAAGATTCTTCCACTTCAGCAGCATTAACCTACACCTATATGGCCAACAGCTATTTTGCATGTATAAATAAAATGTTGCTGTGCAGGAATACAATAAATGTATACATTTTTTGTGAAGGAATTTTTCTATGCAACAATCTTTTAAGTTTCCATAGTATTTTATGGATAATTTTTGCATTATCAGTATCCCATTTTCTCCCTCAATCACATGGCCTAATGGTTATTAGGATTATTATGAGGATCTTATCAAGTTTGCAATTAATAATCACACTGAATGCAAAATAAAATAGCAAAGTCTGTTCAGCTGTGAAGGCAACTTCAGATGGATCTGTTGAGCTGTGAATCTGCAGAAACACTTTGTGTATCAGACAGCTTTAGGATACACCAGCACACACAAGCGAGCTCACATGCTCTGCTGCACTGAAAGCACTCATCTGACACAACAGAGAAGGAATGGTTACTCAGCAGTTAATCAGGGTAGCCAATAATCAATGAACAAAGATAAAATGCATTCTCCTCTGAAGTTTTCATAAGCTTTCCTGGCTGGGGTTAAAGACAACTCCCGCACACTTCACCAAAGAAACCAAACAACACAAATATGCCTCCTTAATGTTTTAGTTCAAGTTGGACACAAAGCAAGAGCTTAAGAACTCCCAAACCAGAAATAAACAAAACATACAACCTAAAAGCAGATGGACATATTTCTCTATCATCTGGTCTTGGTAAAATAAAGTATAATTTAGAGCATGTATTAAAAACTGTATTTTTCACTGCTCTCCCAATGTTATTCATTCATATATGGGTAAGGCTCTACTATCATTAAGCTTGCAATTTAGTGGGAAAAGGCGGCTACCAGCCCAATTTCAAAATCAGAAGAAAAAAGAGCTGTTAAGTTCCCCTCCTTGTTTTCACTCCCTCAAATATTCTGCAAAGTCCTCAAAGCTGTAATGCTCCTGCAATGGATCTCATAACACACAGGACCTTGTGTTCTAAAATAACGTTCTAAATTATCAGTAGTTTATTATGAGTCCCTTATCAAATCCTGCCTTCCTTAATCACTACTGATACCATTTCAAAGACACTTTCTTTATTAACAGGCTAGAAATATGCCAAATAAGCTGAAAACACAATCCAAACAAAAAGGCAGATGATTACTATGCATAGCACAGTCAAAAGCAGATGAGAAAACCTGGAAATCAACTGTTTCAAACTGCACCCGTACTGCTTTTCAAGGCTGCCAATGCTCTCTCAAACAGAAGATAATGTCCAAAACAAAACTATCAATTTACCTCAACAATATAGTGCTCACACAACAAAGCACATGATCCTCCTCCTCTCCTTAAGCCTTCTTCATCATCATCATCTCTTAGCTGACATTTCAACCTTTCTCAGCAACACCCCTCTGGTCTCCTTGTTAAGAATCTATCCAGACCCTTTTTCACTGTCCTTTCTGGCTGATCAGCTCAGACAAGGGCTGGAAGTTCTTTGATTCATCCTCCAAGCATGGTCCAGCCTGCCAATTTTACTTAGGTATTCAAGAAGCCAGGATACAAACCCTTCCCCACCCTCTGGCCTCTAAATCCAGCTTCTCAAAGACAAAATGAGGAAATGGAGCCACCTGCTGCATTTCAACTTCAGCTTTTCTACAGCTCAATGGCCTAGAACAACCACACTCACAATTCTCAGACATTTCTGAAACCTTCAGCTTCCAAATAATTTCCTCCCCCAGAACTGCTTCCTGGGTGCATTGCTAATGATCTGCTTGGCCTGATCCATACTCAAATAAAATGAGAGGCACCCGATCTTCAAATGCCTAACTCAAGGGGACAAGAAAGTGCCCAAACCAGTTTTATTTAGAATCAGGTAAGAAACCCACACACTTACCTCAAAAGTGTATTTTTCTCTGTTGTTAAATAGCATTAATATTGTCATCTGGAAAGTGGAGACTTGCAATATGTGCTTCCGTGTATTTGAGCCAGTTACTTGGGCACCTCCTACACCGACTTCTGAGCCATCTTCCTATTTTAAAATTCCAAAACTACTGTTAGATTATTCTTCACTGAAAAATGTTTTATCCTGATAAGATCAAAGCTTCACGATGAAACATTTCTCTAGGAGATCAGCCTACAGAAGTGACAGCAAAGTAAACACCTTGGGGCATGGCCAGGATGCTCCTCCAGCAGCTGCCTTACAATGCCAGGGGGATTGAGCTCCATACAGAGCCCATGCCAGGCCATCTACAGCCACCAATCAAACACTGACCATTGCTAAGGATGGAGACTTCACCACCTCTGAGGCCCCTGTTCCATTACCTATCCACCCTTCAAGTTTTCATCAGCTTATCTTTAAAGTTGTCAACATATTTATCTTACAGTAACACAATTTCAACATCCTTAGAAGTGCATGTTATTAATACTTTGTTTTAAGAATTTTACTTTCATTTTGCATTGCCTCCTACATCCCCAAGCATCATACCATTACTAGTTCCAGCTTAGCATTTTAGTGTTGGTCTAATCCAACACTAAATGCCTTTCTTGTACACATACAAATTAAGCATTGTACTTCTATAAACTCTGCTAGTCTTGTTTTTGAATAAATGTTGTCTACATTGCACTCTGCATATGAAAAGCAGGCTAAACTTGGCTTAGCAAAAATAAGTAACAAGTCTCTTTTCACTTTTCACTGACAAAAAAATCCAAACCACTCAAATGATTGAGGTCCCTTCAAGATCACATTTATTACTTTTCTTCAAGTAAAAGATGATGCTGAGTGATGCATTCAAATTAAACGCAGAGGGGAAAAAATGTCAAAGCAAAACTACTGCACAGAAAGAATCAGACTACAAGGCTGATGGAAAGAAACTTTTTCTTATTCTTACATTCTCAATGGGTTTGCTTTTATTTTACAAAATTCTGAAGTTACAAAAAAATGCATTTGCTTACTTTTAGCAAAAGAGACAATGTTTATATAATCTTGATTCTCTACCTTTTTGACAGGCCCGTAGAAAGTGGCATTGAGATCTGCAGAACCCATGTGATGCTGGAGTGTCAGCTGTCGCCCACTGTGTTTGGCTAAATAAAATCTGTAATAGAATTGAAATGAAAACAATAAATAGCTCACATTTTGTATTGAAGAGGAAATACATTTTAAAAGTTACATAGCCTTTTGGAGCTATTGAGGACATTCTTAAAACATTTTTGCTTTTTCAAAACATTAACTTTTGTCAGAATTTTATTTAAAATCTCCCAAACCTCAAGCATCATAATGCAAGTATTGCATACTCTAATTTTCACATGAGCTGAAAAAGAACAGTTTGCCAGCACATCTTTAACAGTAAAGCTGTTAAAAAAACATCTGTGCAGGTAAAAAAAAAAAAAAAATCTGTACTAAGCTAAGTTTAGAAAGTTTCTTCTTAAACCTCTACCTAAAAATCTGTAGTAATACATACCTTCTAAATATTTCAAAAGCATGTCTGGGGGCTGGAGGGATGTTGCACTTTGGTGTGGCTGACTGGGTAGGCCAGTAACCTGTTGTGAGGACACGCACTGTGAGATCAACACCTCCTAGTGAGACCTAAGGGTAATTGGAAGAAAACATACACTATTTTAAAACAAGACCATGTTTCACCACTTTGTCTGTATCAGTGTAAAATATTTAGAATTTTGTCTAGCTACAAAAGAAACAGACATATCTTTTAAACATTCCTTTTACAAAACCAGACAAATACATCGATTCATCACTATCAGAGTAGATGGTACAGCAAAAATCCTCTACATTATTCCCCTCTGGCATTTAAGAGCATACAGAATTGAACAAAAGGAATTCTTAATCAAGAACTAAGCATCTGTGATCATAAACAGAACTTGTGATACGTACAACAAATCTTTGTAAATAGGGTTTTTGATGACATGCAATAAAGCCGGGTTGCATGAAATGTGTCAGTTTCAAGATAACTCTTTCTAAATGTACTCTCTGGAAGTAGAGAGGAAATACTGCCTATCTAATGTTAGCTCCCTATGGTTCATCCCTGGGCTGCAATGCCAACAGTTACTCACTTTTGCACAGCCCACCTACTCTCTTTCCCTAAGGACAGCTGTGACTCTGAATATTCAGCACTGGTGAGGAAACATTCCCCAGCTCAAGTGCTGACCTATAAAGATGTGTTGGTAGATGATCAAGGTCTGGCTACCAGTGATGCATAATCCCCATTAGGTATCCCAACTAAGTTGAGCATTATTAAGCTTGAAATTGACTGCTTTCAGCTTTAGGAGGTAGAACCAATACCTTCAAAGAACACACATTATGGACAAAAAACCCAAAGCAAACAATATTCAACTTCTACAAATCCACTACCCAGAAATAGAACACATTATGTTTTAGAAGGTGAAAAACTGCCACCTGAACTCAAACTTTCACTATTCAATAGCAGAGTAGCATTTCCATGCACTACAGAAGAGATTTTGTCTTGTGTGTACTGAATGCCTGTGTGCACCAAGCAGCTTGTGCTCAGGAAACTTTTGATAAACCTAAACAAGCTTCAACAGTTTTCTTCCTCCAGACAAAGTGTGGGAAAAGGCCATCAATGAAGACAGAAAGATACAGAAAATATATTTATCTGGAACTGAAACATTTGAGCTGAGATGGCAACAATTTCCCAAAATTTTTTGGTCTTTGCCAGACCAGAACACAGCACTAATTCAGAATGCCTCCCATCCTACATTATAAGCACTAAGCAATTGGTAACACAAAAAAGTTTTGGCAGCACGTTATTTTACAAGATGTCCTTTCAGCATGAAAATGGTATGAACTAGTGGAAAGTACCCTGAAGTGACCCAGTCTTTACAGAACTCCAAGAAATGTTCCAGGATCACACTTACAGAAATTTCTCAATCCATAAGCCTGGACTTTCCCTGGTGCTGAGCTTTCCACTTTCTGAGAACAAATCTATCATCTACACAGATCTTTGCACTGCCTACATCTCAGGACAGGGGATGCAGAAGGAAACTTTGCAGGTAGGATTATTGTGAGAAAAGCAGATGCCTGACACCTCTAGGAGGCACTGTACACATTCAAGGTAATGAAACTGTTTAAAAAGGAGCAGAACAAACTATTTCATATAAAACACAGCATCAGCAGCAATTTAACAGTAACAAAATCCCCCAAATCTTCCTGTATTTCCTAAATAGTACTTCTGGAAATTTCATTAAAAGGCCATGATTCAGCTGACCACAATGAAACCATCACATGAACTGCTGATGTCTTGCCAAGAGAAAGATGAAGTTTCAAATAAAGCCTAACAGAACATCTGTTAACATTTTAAATTCATTTTCTTAGCTGTATATAGCTAAAAAGAAGATAAAGATATCATTTATTAACTCACTTATTTTAAGACTGTCACGTAAAGTACATGAAACTTTAAGCACAACCCCCTCTTTCCCTACATGTCCAAGCCTGCCATGCTACCAAGAAAAGGGAATAGTCCAACAAATTTTTATTGAAATTTATATTTCAAGCATTCCAGAAGCAAAACATGACTAGCCTCTAAAGCAGAGAAACCAAACAAACCAATAGTAAAGCTGCCTGTCCAAAAACACCTTTATCCACTTCCTCTCCATCCTTTTCTGATTCCCCTTAGAGAACATGCTGTTCTCCTACTCATGATGAGTCACAGAATGCTGATGAGGAGGATTTCAGCCAACTGCTTCAAGACAACAAAGATTTCATATCACCTTGCACAACCAGGGACACTGGACAGAGTATATCCATGAAAACATTCCTGGCATTCAGACTTCTGAAACTGACTCAAACAGGTTTGATGTACTGACCCTACTTACCTGCACACAGGGAACTACTTGGCTGTTTATTATACACTATTAAGTGCTACTGTACTTTCTCTGTACTGAGCATCAGTACAGAAAAAAAATGTTTTAGAGCATGTAAACTGAAATCTCAAACAAGAATGATGTCTCCCTAAAATATTCGAGGGGCCTACTTTTACAAGACAGTGTCATTTTTCTAATTAAACAACTAAATCAATATTTGACAATTTGCAAGAAAATGTCAAAAAAATTTGCAATAAAATACCAGTTTTAGGCGAAGACATTAATTGTGTCAGGAAAGCTCAACATGAGATGGTGTGCTTTGCAAATACCTGCAGCACGCAGTATTTTTCTTACTTCTTAGCAAAAAAATACACATCACAACTGACGATTAACCTTGAGGAATGGGAGGCTTTGCTGGGAAATACTCATGGGAGCTGGCAGCTGGTCCCTGGAGGGCAGCACAGCTGGCAGCCGGGGGGCGGGCACAGCTGGGCAGGCACAGCTGGGCCGGGGGGCGGGCACAGCTGGGCAGGCACAGCTGGGCCGGGGGGCGGGCACAGCTGGGCCGGCACAGCTGGGCCGGGG
>JAYDZK010000016.1:16767091-16787359 GCA_034509185.1 Euphonia xanthogaster | reverse complement strand
ACATCTGGGCCGGGGGGCGGGCACGGCGCGCCCCCTGGCGGTGCCGCCCGGCAGAGCCGCTGAGCCCTGCAGCCACGGCCCGGCCCTTTGGACACAGGTTTTTTGGAATGGAACTGGCACTACCCGAGCTGGGGATGGAAGTCCCAACTGACTCTGGCATTTCAGGAAATGCTGATACAGTTGATAAGATAACACACACAGTAAAAAAAGCAACAAGCTGTACAAGCTGACCAAGTCCTTCCCAGCACATGCATTTACCAACAAATGAAGAACCACAAGCATGGGCACATGTGCAGGGTTTGTACTGAAGCAAAAGGTCAAGCACAAAGCACACGGACCCCAGCACTTACCCCTGTTGCCTGAAGATGTTGCCTGAACTCATCCATCGTTGTGTTTGAGATGCTCATGTCCCTGAACATTCCTTCCAGTTTCGACGTGAACTGACATCCACATTCAGTCTAAAACCACACAAAATAATTTGTTGTACCAGCACTATGATAACAAAGCTTCTGATAGGCAAACTGCAAGACTAAATTTAGTTATAAATCCCCAAAATTACATTTCTGTACTTTTGGTTACTGGAATTTCCATTTGCATTCAGCTCTCAGAAAAGATTCCTATCTTATATAAAGATCTAACCCAACACAGATCTTAAATTGCTTTCCTTCTCTTTTCTCTATTATTGTATTTTTGTCTTAGACTTCTATATCATATTAAAAAACAGTGAAAGCTAATCAAATCAAGACATGCACTTTCACCTGCTTTTAGCACAATTCTGTAAAGGGGAACGAACCCTATTTATATCACAAGGAAACTCCTGTTGTCCTAGGAGTGTTTTATTTTGAAGGCTGACCGCAGATTACCCAGCAAGATTCCTAGGCCTTGTGAGAATCAGGAACACATGGACAGATGTGCACAGGCAGGTCTTTGTGCCTGCTTCTAACACATACTGTGAATACATGGGAAAGGAAGCCTGCTAGATTCAGCATCCTGACCACTCTGCAGCTCTGTAAGAAGAGAGGGCACTTCATGTGCACTGATTCACCTTGCAAATGCATGTGTGCCCTGTGCTTTCTGAATCACCAGGCTCAAAGTGGTGGAGAGGTAATTGAGAAGGAACTAATACTGAGAAATTTGGAGAAATCTGATACAAGCAGGCTTGGCTCACTGACAGAATATGAAGTTCAAAATAAGCATCAGTGCAGTTTGATTTTAGGATCCCTCTGCTTCAGAAGTGCTCCAATAATTCATCATTCAATTTGAGAAGAAGCTGCAATAGAACTTGGTTTAAGGTCTGTTCAACTTTAGGCTTTTTCTCTAGCTCTTGGTCTATTTAATCAGTATTTACCCAGCTAAGGAAAATGTGTTTCTAGAGGCTGATGCAAAGAATATTTTTTCTTCAACCATTTAATCAAAAAGGAATTGAGCATTATCAACCATCTGCTGATGGAAACAACTAAAAAACAACACAAGCAATAACAAAATTGTACCGTAAATAACAGAAAACCCAGGACAAAACACAGTCTTCAAATTCAATCACAGCAGTTGTCCTATTATTTAAAAACTTAGAAAAAAACTGTTTTCTAGATTGCACTCTCATCACAGGGGCTTTTCAGTACTTCCTTCCTTCCATTTTCATGAAAATATTTGAAAAACCTTTTGTAGTTTCTCTTGGGGCTTTCAAAATCAGCTCTGTATTTAGCAGCCATCAAGATTAGAATCATCTATACGTCTCATGTAAAACCAGAAGAAACCATATTTATCAAAAACAAAAAAGAAAGAAACACCCCTAAAAAGTATGCAAGTACTGCCTTACCTTTAATTTGGAGATCATATTTTTCTCAGAGTCATCTGAAACACTCTTATTTGTGAGAAGCCTTCTTGCCAAGTGCTGCTTGTAATAGCGTTCAAAAACATCTTTCTCTTGCATAAACCTGAATAAAACCATTGCCTTATCCAATATAGTTTCTACTTCTTGCTCTGTTAGCTGTAAAAGAAATAATTTGCTGGTTTTAATCTTCCAGAGTAAGTGTCTTACACAACCTAAGTACTTCAAGTAACTCACAGCAGCAGATGGTCTAACAGTAGCCAATGAAACTGGTCCAATATATGATTGACAGCTGAAAGAACAGTGCACTAACTCAATAAAGTGGAGTAAGAAATAGATCTAAAATGAAGGGAAAGGCAAGAGCAAGGGAAAAGGGAAACAATTAATGGGTATTCATAAATACAGTAAAAGTTCCTGGGTAAGGTTAAAACAGCATGAGGGAAATCAGTATTAGGAGTAGAAAAGTTCATTTGGAATTAAAGTTTTTAACTGTTAAGACATCTTTTGCAAAGCCTGTCTAGTACCACACAAATAAAACAATTATTTGTTTTATAAAAAACCAGAATTTACTATTTGATTTCCAAAGCCCTAGTTGTATGCTCTAATACTAAGTTTTATTTAGAGTAACTGAAATCTCAGCTGAACCATTCTGTCCAGTTCTGGATTCTGTACCTCAGAAAATGTCATGAAAGAAGCTAAGACTGAAGGCAACAGATGTACTCAGAGCTAGAAGACAGATATGGTAATAGTTCTCTGGTATGTAAAAGCAGTAAAAAGCAGCAAAGACAAACCCTTTTCTCTAACCAAATTAATTTTCAGAAGAAATTATTAGATAATGAGAATAGCTGCCAAACTATAAATATACTTAAGGAAATTATATGTAAGGTTTCAAAAGAAGAGAGCTGCAGAATCTACCACAACATAATTGTTTTTTGAGACAGTATCTGCTGTAAGTAGTTCATGTATGCTGGTTCAGAAGTAGGTGACAAGCCACACAGATCTCGTTATGCCTGATTTTTCTGTAAGTTTAGATCCAAGTTGTTATGAACTCAGACGTGCTACATACACCTTTTTGAAGGTAAAATTGTAATTTCTCTGAATATAAAAATAATTCTTAGAAAAGTAGCTTAGTTTAATTCCATCCAAGTTGACAGAGCAAAAAGCATGATATTTTGAGCTCATTTATACTTACCCCCTTGACTCCCTTTTTCAGCTTATCATCAATAAATAATGAGAGGTACTCTGGAGACCTGGAGTTGAGGTTGAGGAAGTACTCGAAGTCACCCGCGATCGTCTGCTTGAAGAGCCGGTCGTTATTGAAAGATTCTTGGAGGAAGCGATCAAACCTACTCTTCAAGTCCAGCAAACCCTGTCAAAAATGAGAAGAAAGCAAAACCATTTTCACTGATGTGAAGTTGTAAGCTGGGAAACAACAATAATAGATGAGGCCATAGAGAAGACCAGATCTACAGTCAGAGGTTCTGCAATGCTCTCTGTTCAGCATTGTTAGAAAGTATCTGAAATGTCATTTGCCTTTTAAAATTTCTATTGCTGCCATGAACTTCTTATAGAAGCAATTTTCACATAAACTAGCTAAAAGATGGGTGTCAAACACTGGTGCAGTTTGTTATAATACGCTTCTCAGATTAAGAAAGCTTTTTAAACACCCTTGTTAAACAGGTCGACTTCCTGTATTTTTGAATCAACAACTTAAAGGAGGTATTTGTTGCACTCATTAAGCCACTTCTATTCCAAACAACAGAGACAAAGTCAGTATCATAAACACAGCATATGGGAAAGCTGAGGCTGAGCACCAATTAAGTGCATCCCTAGAGCTACTGAACAAGTTTGAGGAGAAAACACACTGCAACAACAGGCCTAAACTTGTCAGTGTTTGCTTCCCTAATTTAATCCAGGGACATGTTGTGCATTATTCAGTCGTGTGTTTCTTGCTGATCACTAGGAGTCACTGGGAGCATATGAAAATTAGATACATGCATCAGGGTCCTGAACTGAACCACCTCCTCTGAACTAAACCACTGGACTCTCAGCATCATTTTTAGATCTCCACCCAAGGTTAAAGCAACTGAGTATAGAAGGGGGAAGCATCTTAAAATCACCTGAGCACCTTGCTAAGTAAATATGATACACACAGGTTTTAACTGAGACAGCATTTGGCAGGCAGGGGGAGAGAATTTCACTTGAGAGTTAGATTTGTCAGGGACAACCACTGCCTGCAAAAACTCTTTAAGTTAAGTGATATTTATGTCCTCAGGTTCTTAAGAAATTATTCGTACGCGGTTACTTAAAGAAGCCATTCAAGAATTACTCAAAGAAGTAGTAATATTTCTTAGGAACTCACCATCTCACTTAAAGGAATGATCTTTAGACAGGCTAATTAATGCGTATTAGAAATTTTAAATTCAAAGTAAATCCCACTATCTCTCTGTTTACCAAGGTTAGCTCATGTCTCCTCTCCAGGAGTATACCATCTGAACAACCTGGTGTTAAACAGGAGAAACTGTTAGTACCTTGAATTACAAAAGCATTTCAACATCCCTTCAAACTATTATACAAAGTTTTAAATCTAATCTCCTGGCAATGCTGTTGCAAGCATCTCACCAATTATGCTCAGGGTGATGTCATGTTGTGGAAGCAGTGCTGAGCTACAATAGATTTTTTTTTTCTTGATGGTTTAATGCAGCTTCCATGTCTGTCTCCTTAGTGCTATTCTCCTTGACAGATTCACATGAACATGGCTGAGATGAAAAGAGCAAGGAGGTGTCTCAATTCATAGATATTCCTCTCTGCTTCCATCCCCTCAGTGGAAGTGATGGACAAACCTTTCTGGGGGTTTTTCAGTAAAGGAATGTCAATCCCTGCCCCAGGACATCTTCATGAGATGCTGGCGGCCATACTGAGGGGCTGAGCTCTGCCAAAGCACATGGGCAAGTCTTCCTCAGCCTCATTTTGCCTTCCACCTTTGTGACAGAAAACCTTGATACTATCTTTAGAATTAAGTTTTTAGATCTGCTTTTCTCAGTTAATTTTTTTACAATACTTCTTTAGGCCCATCAGGAGCTAAAATTACTTCAAAATTACTTGTTTTCCACATAATTTGCACACATTCCCCCCCTTTGTTTTTTTTTTTTCTAAATCACACCACCACAAATATAAGAGTGCTGAATCATTAAAGCTAATAATTTTTCAAGGGCATCCTCTCTTTTTTTTACCAGGCCTTGAAGAGGTGATTATTGTGCAAGCCTGGTAAGAAGTTTGCTTCAGCATTGCCAGAAAATTAATAATCCAATCAAAAATGTTTTTATACTCAAATGGCTTCTTCAAAGAGTAACCAGTTCTAGAACAGTTATTGTCTTCAAACAAAACAGCAGAGATTGACAGACATACATTAAATGTTTCTCATGAAGAACAGACACAAGGACTTGACCCAGACATTTTAAAAAACCGCAGTGTTTAATGAATACACACTTTCACAAGAAATATAAAACATCTTCCAGCTATAGAAACACAGCTTTAAGGTTTAATAAACTCTAAAGGTTTTATATGCAAATTTCAAACCATCTTCTCAGAGACAATGGAAGAGAAAAGATGACAAATAATTCTGAAGCATCACTTAGTGAAAGAGAACAAGAAAGAACACTCACATCTTTTAACATGCAGAACTGTTCTGTTTCTTATGGAGACAGAGAATGGAATGAGAAATCCGTTATGACTGATAAACACATTCACCTCTCAGTCACAGCTAAGCTTGCCATGAAATATTGCCATGTGATTTTTGCCTCATAAACACTGATAGCTAATGTTACATAAAATTAAACTAAGTGGACACTATAAAGCTGTTTGTCAGCAGACACACAACTCACTCTGAGGCACAGCATTTAGGGAAATCCAAGTTTCCAGCAGTTAGATAATTAGGCTAAGTAAGTTGTTTATTAAAAGCAAAAAAACTTAGTATGTGCTTTCCAACTTTCAGTAAAAGTTCTAAACATGTCTGAAGATTCAGAGAATGTACATTAAAAAGCATTTATAAATTTAGCTTAATAATAGCAACCCCTTTTGAATCAATACTAAGGCATACCTCACAAATTGTGTATGTGTTGAACTGCTAATGTGGGGAATGTAGGAAAGAAAGGAAGTTAAAGTATTTAATTACCTGAATGTAGTCAACTGGATTCTTTCCTTCTCCCTCTTCAGAAACCAGTGCTTTGCCTTGCTCTCTCAGGTATGAGCTCATGCACTCACACATTGTCTTCAGACCATTTGGCACACGGCTGAACAACTTGTACATGCAAGCAAGGTCTGCAAGGAAGAATGAGAGATTATGCAGGACACCTCTGTGTGTTACACTTCTGTAACTCATTCATCTCAGAGCTAAACCTGACAGTTGAAGTTCAGCCTCCTGAGCCACAAAAAGCATCCTGTAACAGCTCAGGCACCAGATTGTTCTGATCTCCTCTCTCCTTGAGCCCTGACAAGATGCTGACTGCAGCAGCACCAAAATGAAAAGCAAAGACTGTATTCAATTATTCTAGGTTGTTTGTAGCAGGGAACCTACCATTGCTGACCTCCAGGCCAGCAAAAGATGATGCTAATTCTAAAGGATAGTGAACCTATTAGATCTTCAGCAAGATTATGCTTTCCAGGGGTATTTAAGAAAGTAGCTTCCAAGATTATCATTCCCAAAATCAAGTATTGCATCCAACTTTTTTATTTTGAAAGCAAGTTAAACCAAATGGGACAGCACTAATGAGATGCTTGTTTCTGTATTAAAAGCAAAAACTGGTAAAAGCTTTAAGTTTAATTTTTATTTGTCTTAAAGCCAGTCATGCACTTTGGCACTACTATGCTTCATCCACCTAAAATAATGAGAAGTGGCTTAGGCTAAACATTGCTTTCCCAAAGAGCAATCCATCCTTGTACCTTTGTGAAAAATCTCATCTTCACAAAGCAGCATTTCCACTCTACTAGTTAACTGAATCAAACCAAGGCTGATAAAAATCAAACAAATTCCTGTATTTTATGAATACCCTTCAATATCCTTGCACCCTCTGCCTGAAGGTTATCTAAACTGGATATTAAAGAAGAAAGTGTTAAGTATAGTATTATCACTTTCTTTTTAAACAGAGTAATTCTTTTTTACAGCTAGGAAATGTGCTCACTTTGTGCTCTGAGTATCACCTAGTAATTGTGAAGCTGCTTTAATGAACGAAGGCCATTAATCAGAACAGCAAGGCTGCTCCCCATTTCTCATGGCTTTAGAGTGAGCACCAATTTCTAACCTAGATACTACAATCCCTCTCTTCGTTATGCTGCTTTAGAAACTTAGCTTCTGTTTCCATAATAACTTTTATTCAGTCACTCTGTCCCACATTAACCTCTGTTAGGGAAAAGCAAATCAAGCCAAGCCCTTCTGTTTCAACCACTTCAATAAGCTGCTTCTTATCCATAAAAAACAGCCAACTCCTTTCTGCAACAACACCCCCTCCCCAAGAATTGGTCCTGCAATGCTTCTGTTTAAATATTTTACACAAGTACTTTTTAAATAACTGCCTGTGGACCAAAAAAATGTGATGCATTTTCACAAATACATTTTAGAGGAAGGGAAATAATGAAATAAAATGGCTCATGGTCAACTGGTAACAAAACCCACTACAATAGATTTGCACTTTTCTTATGAGATACTTGGTTTACCAAAAAACTACCTGTATCTGGTACTAAACAGAAACAAGATAAGTGTATAGGCTCTGTTTTAAGAGCCATCTAATAGTCACTGAACATTCTCAGATGTTTGTGAAACGGTTACTAAATGTTTCCACGATTACACAGAAATGCACATGTTAAACCTGACTTATCTATCCCATGTTTAAAAACAATAAGCAGTATCAGAAGCATTTGTATCTCACAAATGATGCAGTCTTACCTTCTGTCTTCCCATTCTTCAGCATATGAACTAGCCCAGAGTTCTCCATTTCCACTATAGTTTTCATATGCTTGGAAATAAGCTCCCTCTCAACAACTTTCACAATGGGTTCTTCTGTTGATTTATCCAGACAGTGCATCACCCGCTCTATTTCTTCATTAATTCTAGCTTCTACTTTCTTTATATATACAGAAGCACTGTTTTCAGCTAAAAATTTCTGACTTTCCATCTGTGATTAAGACAAATTAATACTTTAGATTTTTTGTAAAGGGTAAGAAGAAAACATGTCAGATCAGCATTTATAAGCAAGTTCAAATCAAACACAGCGTGTCCAAAACATCCAAGATTCACATACACACTTAACACAAAATAAAGGTTCTATTATACTGAATGTGTTACATAAGGGGGTACATGAATATAAATAATGTATTTTTCATAGTAAAACAACCCAAGCCAACTTAGTTTCCAGTTAGCAACTACAGTTTTAGCCACAGGTTCAAAAAAAAACAAAGATGGGGAAAGGGCAAGATCAAAAATTCCTTCCAAATACCAGTTTATGGTTGTTCTCCTTATTCTCATTAGTGACAATGCTGAGCCCATTATTTCATGTCGAATTGTTTTTATTAATACTGGTCAGCAGAGTCTTTGGAGAAAAGATGTCTTATTTTTCATGCAAAGCTAAGTAACAGAACTTATATAAAATTAAGAAAAATAATTACTTTCATTTAAGCACCAATCAAAAACAGAACACTGAGATTTAAAGGGCTGTGCAACACATGCTTCTGCTTTTCAAGGAAGTTAGCAGATCAGAGCATATGACAATTGATCCTGCCTAAGAAATGGGAGACTCACAAATTACCTTCTCTAGATATTTTTAACATAATTTTAAAATTTCTATCACTTTCCAGCAATAGATGATCATGATTACACTCAACAAGCACTCAACTGGCTTTCCTCCTCCAAGTATCACACAAAAAAACCCCCTCAGAAAATATCTGGAATGTATTATTTGATATCTGATCAACAACTGGGGAGCCACTGGGATATGCTTAGTTCCTTGATTTGGTTTATTTTATTAGAAAAAACCCCTCACAAATGTGGAAACTATGAAGGTATCAAAGTTTCCTCAAAGGCAGTTTGACAGGTTTCCAAGCCTGAAACAGTCTCAACCTTTCATGGTACTGTCATTTCAAAAAGACGGTGGGGCAAAGCAGATGTAGACTAAGTTACATGAAATAATCTAAAGCAGGCACAAGATTAGCATGATGATTACTGTACATGTCATTGGCACCCATAGCTCAAAACTACATTCAAATTATGCTAATTCTGTAAAATCTGTGTTCCTTTTTCCAGCAAAGTTAGTGATTATTTTTCTTACCTCATTTAATGGAGATGGGCATACTCATCAAAAAAGCAACAAGTATGTAAAGTACCACCAAATCTGACAGTTCAGAGAGTTATAACAGCATTCCAAATTTGGTATTAGAAAATTGCTGTACCTGAAAAAATTCTGCAGACATCTCCAAAAATGGAGCCTCAAAGTCTTCTTCATAGACTGACCTTCCTTCAAGACCTAGAATCATTAACATCTGGCAAGCATTTCTTATTGCGCCTCTGCCAAAAAGTAAGTTGTTAACAACTTGAGAAATCTATGTGGTTGTAAGACAGAGTACACAGCAGAATAACAACTCATAAGACAATATTAACTTTAATAAAATGTAGCAACAGAAAGTCCATTCTAATCTGTTTGGTACATGGCATTTTCAGGAACACTACACAAGCAAAGTTGTTTGGTTTTGTTCAAAACTAAAGAGCTGACAATGTTTATTAAGTATTTTAAATGCAATGACAGCAACAAATGACTCAAGTTTTGCTAAGTCATAAAATTATGAAGAACATATATTAATATATAAGAAATATAACAAAAAACAGTACTTCAAAGAAAACTGCACACATAGGTCAGAACTGAGCAACTGCAACTTCAAAACAACTGCACATGTGGAAGTTGCTATGCAAAGTTTGAGGTTTTTGGATGGCTGGCTGTTTAAAAAAAACCAACCACACAAAAATCTAAAAAAATGAAAAAATCCCCAGCTGAACACAAAATAAATGCCACCAAAACTCAAATGCATCAGCAAGTTAATGAAAACAAAAGAACTGCATCTAGAAAAAGATTCCACTTTCTGGCAGTAGGGGACAATACACAGCTGTAGCTGGGGAGTCTTTCTTTTCCTGAATTGCAGGTTGGGCAATCTTAGTCACAGAAATGCAGGCAGAGTAGCAAGGTAAATATTGAAAATTATATTAACAAGCTTCCCTGTTTACCATTATGCTAAAATATAATACACAAAGAAATGTTACTCCAGAATTGAAGAAATTTTAGTCTCAAATGTAATCTTAAATAATGAATTATTTGTATATGTTCTTAAGTCACTCTTTAAAAACTGACAGCTATTATTTACAACAAAAGACTCCACTTACAAGCATCTTACCTGTCTACAACTTCTCCTTTCCTCTCTCTTGCAATCATATCCAGCAGGGTTTGCCTCAGGTGATCCCTGATGCAACCATAACGTACGACCTGATCTCGAAAAATGATCAGGCCCAAGTTGTAGACATTCTCCACGTTGTTCTGCTGCACATACACTCGGTCCTGCAGCACGGGCACAAACAGCAATAACATTGTGAATTCACTGCATCAATGCTATTCAAAAATGCAAGAGATTGACTGCTTCTCCACAGTGGAAATATGACCAAATGTATCTTCTCTTAACAGAAAGAAATAATGTACGCCCTTCAAAATTCAAAATCAGTCCCATTTTCCAAAAAGTCATTTACACTGGAAGTTCTATTTGGCTTAGGAGTATAAACACAGCATTTATGACTAAAGCAGGCCTAGCAGATCTACAGCCTTCCCACATTTTTAGTCTGGGTGCAGAGGAGTCTCCAAGCACTGACTCAATGCATAGCACTATTTGCAAGAGATTTTACTTACCTACTCAAACCTTTCCACCACTTTCTGATCTTTTAAGAAAAAGAATATAACTTCCCCCCCCCCCCCCCCATGCATCTTCCCACCATTCTTTTTAGGCAAAAGATATTCAATATGCAGTGAAATTTCCTAAAATAGCATCATTAGATAAAGAGCAGCAAATATAGAGCCAAAACAAAGAGTTACAATCAAAATCTTTATGGATCAGTACTGCAAAATTTTTCATAAGACTTCTGTAGACATCCCTCCCTCCACCCTCCCCAAATTCACTTTCATTCCACTTGAGCAATATTTCAAAACTTTGTTATGTTTCATTATAATCTCACCCATACACCACCTCCTCCCCAAAAAAAGAAGAGGGAGAGAAGAAAATATTTTTTACATTTCCATGTATGTTTAAATTCTATCTCCCAATATAATTGCTGTCTATGGGAAGAATCAAGCTCCTCAACTGCCCATTTTTTATGCACCTACATTTAAAAACCAACACTGATCCACACATCAGCATTTTTAAGACTGCACAGTCCAAAATCCATCGTACAGATTTGACTGGGAATGGTAAGCAGACCCTGAGTCTCTTACTGTTACCCAAAAAGATGCTCCAAAAATTTGTCTCTCCTTTCCTATTCCTCTCTCCCAACTTATCTCTGAAAAAAGGAAGGCTATTAATGAAGTCACTAGCAGACAGAAAATGCATGTATTTGATTAACAGCTACTACTGGGTCAGGCCACTTAATATTAAGAACAGAAAAACTGAGAGTTTTTACAACCCCTTTCTGAGATGAGCAATCATTACTTTTGCTAATTTCTGTCAGGACATAATCCATTTCTCTGATATCATAGTTTGGGCAATTACTAAAAATACTGCTTTGCTATCATTGAAGCATCAAGACAATGACATTAGAAAAAGCTAGGTGTACTCACAAATCTGACTAGGATGAGGTTCTGTAAGAATGTATATAGCTATAACAAAAACAATACTACTAAAAAAGAATCAAATTCTATAAAGGATGATGGTTAATTTATGAAAATGAGTATAAAGATTAGCTTCTCCACTGGTTCCATCACAATCTTAAGTGCTTTAACACACACAGAATTGAAGAGTAAAGCTACTCAAACACCTGGAAAATGCAACCATTAAAAGAACAAATGTTATGCTTCAGACCATGGAAAAATATTCCAAAACTGCAAGTTTGCATAAATTCCGCAATTTCAAAAAACAAGAAGGAAGAGACAGCCCAGCATTTAGCACCTGTATTCACATGGTAAAATTATTCCTAGATTAATTATATGCCAGATTGCCACTTGGTGACCACAGGAAAGCAAAACACTGGGTTCAGCAATTAATATGTAATTTCCCACTCTCTGCCTTCAGACAGGCAGCCCTGAATTCAAATGAAAAAACAAGCTGGGAACATGTCAGATATGCCTCCTCTGTGGCTCCTGAAGCAAGCTCAGCTGTCTCAATAATTGCTCTCATGAAGTCAGTTCAGAGATGTGTGGTGGACTAAGTCTTTGCAATAGGTTACTTTTGCTTTTCTGTTTTTAGAAACAGGGTTGTTTATTTCCCTTCCTTATGTACACACTTACATCAAGAACAGAAGTAAATGTGATTCTCAAGTAAAACAAGCTTAAAATACATTTTCAAAGAGATGAAAGAGCAAATAAAAACGTAGTGCCTAATACTATAACTTGAAGAGAAAATAATATAATTATTATTTCAAAAAAATATTCAGGCCTCTGAAGCACAGGCAGCAGGGTATCTAAAAGGATTAAAGCCATGGCCATGACTCATCTGCATAGCTTCTGTTGTGGCAGTGCTGAACACTGCCATTGTGAAAGAGTGACTCCTCTCAGTTTATCAGCAGCCTCTGTAGTAAGCCAGACCTCTCAACAATACCCAAACCAGAGCAGCAACATTAACATTTCTGATCCTGCTGATTTGCTCACCCTTGGTAACAGATCACATTTGCTGGAAGCTCTCCCAGCCTAAAAAAGAAAATCACAGAGCCCCGTTTGGGAACAGGTTTGACTGACAAGGCTACATAATACTGAACAGAAATCCCTTCCCATGGGGAGAAGCAGTGGGCGCTTAAAGGTAGGAGTAACTTTCAGGAGACAAGGATGGAGTTTCAGACAGCAATTGATGAATTACAATCCTGCTTATACTCCAGAATAATTCTACTGTAAGGTACTGGTAGCCACATTTTACCCATCTCTGCATGGATGCACTACCTGGATGATGCAGCAGCCTTCAGACACCCTTGTGTATACAGTAAGTGTCTTTGATCCTAGTTCTGGAAATAAAAACAACACTTCTCTCTATTACCTTCTGTGTAAGCCATGGACAATGAGAGTCATTCGTCAAAACTCCCATATCCAACCTGTCAGTGCTGGCCTGAAAAAAAGACACCAGCTTTGTGCACAGCAAGATGAGAAGAGAATGCTCTGCCCTCTGAAAAATCCACAGCTGTATTTGCAGGAGCAATTGTTCACTTCTGGCACTTCTGACAGTGTGTAACTGGCACTTCTGACAGTGTGTAACTGGCCTGTAATGCAGCCAGGGGTGTGACTGCTGCGCATGCATACCTGAAATTGCTTTAAATTTAGCGAGCACAAGTAATAGAGACACCACAGAATCCAGTTTAACCCAGTTTCCATTTGACATTCTAAGAATAAAGACATCCACACTGCTTGGAGAAAAGCCTAAACAAGTCCACCTCCATTGCTCCCATTCCATACAGCAGCTAAATAAAGCCCACTGTAGGTATGTTTACCTGCACTGCCACTGTGAGGCTGCATTTCAGATATGCCCAAATGTACTTCAGTACTTCAACCTGTCTTAATACCTGACTTGACTCAGCAAGGATGTTGCTTAGCACATGACTTGACTGCTTCAGCACCTCACTGCTTGTCACAGACAGTGCCAGAATTTACAGTGTATTACTTCTACTCTGGCAGGATCTCTCACAGCAAGGACAGTATCTCTTCAAAACAATCTGTCCATCTTCCTTTTGGCACATAAATCATTGAGTGTCACTGATGGCATGTTATCCAGCACTCTATTTTTTGTTATGTGGCCTTTTCCCTACTGAAATAAACCAATTCCTCCAACATGAAGGCCAGTAAATCAATTAAAAAGAATTGCTCATGATTCTCTATTTACTTCAAATTCTTTAACTTGTAGTAGCTTCTTGGCCAAAGAGGACTTCACAGCTAACACAAACACGGTCAATGTCACAGCACGAGATCTTTAACAGCTACAAGACAAGATCTTAACTCCTGTTGTTTAGCAGATAGAGTACAATTCCAGTTCATCTGCTTTTTGGACCAAAAAAATCCATTGTTGTCTGTCCTTCATTGTCAAGTACTGCATCAATAATTACATTTAGGATACTTTGGAGGGAAAAAATATTTCACAAAAACACAGTATCTCAACACTTCCTTTTGAAATCAAAACCTTTGTTTAGAAGCTAAGCAAAAATATTCTCTTGCATACTAAAACATCTCCAATATTATGGGAATTTTAATACTTACCAACTACCTAAAACATAACACAAAAATGTTAGGACCTTTCTCTTAAAAAAAAAAAAAAAGTATTTTCTGTTGGCAATAGGTGAGAAATGGCAAGCATGCAACCAAAAATCACATTCCATGTACACTGCTTAATCTTCTACACAAGTTCTTCGTGAACAGCAAAGGATCCAAGTACAATTAAACATTCAAGGACACACACTGTACCTAAGCAAAGTTATCCTCTTTGAATCCTAAAGCTTAAAGAACAACCACACTGGAAGTTTCAGGAGGCTTTACATCATAGTGCTTTCCACAGTAAGAAAACACCACTACCTGAACTAACATCTAAAATCTGCCAGAATGAGTCTGACTAGCTCATTTTTTAAGAACTGAAAAGTTCAAATATTTTTTAGATCAATTTTTCAGGTGATAATGAGATAACCTAAAACACAAATCCAATTACAATTTGTCAAACACCTGTAGCAGTCTTGCGTGCACACTGAAAACTGAAAAAAAGCGACAGAGAGTAGTCTTTGGAAGAAGACTGGTAAGCATGGTAAGAGGACAATTTACTACACTGTGAAATAGCAGAATACCCACCATATACATCAGGATGTCTCTAATCATCACCATTGCTGTTTGATGATCATTCCACGCTTGGTTTAGTGTTTGTAGAAAGTTGTTATTCAAGGAGTTTAACACATCTTCTCGCACCTAAAGTGAAAAAAAAATAAAAAACATTGACATTAACTCAAGTCAGTTTCTCCTGCAGCATTTAAATCTTAAACTTAGCTTCAGCACAAGAATTCTTGCTCCTCTATGGACCTGAATTTTGCAAGCAGGTTCTTTCTTTTCCTGGGTGCTGACTATCCCTACCTCATATTTTCCTTCTGTGGAAAAATAAGAAAAATTACGCTAGAAACAAGAAAAAAAATAAACACGGGTTTTAAATTTCAAAGGAATTCCTGAAGTTTCAAATACTAAAAATAGTCTTTGATGACTCCTCATAGCTTTCATTTCCTGTGTTATAGTGTTTCAATTGCTGGTAATTTTACTATCACAAGTAATTTCAGAACATTGAGTAGTAGCAGTAAATGCTACAAACAGGAACAAGTACAGGTGGAAAATTGGCCATGATGACATTTAGAGAGACAAGCTGAGATAGCATAAAGATACAGCAAACAACAGTTCTGAAAGGAACCAATTGCTTGGTAAAGATCAGACTCTTACATTAATTAATACCAACAACAAGATTTCATAGAAAAAAAGTCATATTTATTTTTTATGAATGTATTTGCAATTTGCAAGTTAATCTGTCTCATCTACTTCAGATTTTATGCCTCTTTGCCACTACTCTCCCTACTAATAAAAAAGCCCATCCAGTTTCATATTTTGATTTTTGTCCAATAGGCATATACTGCAGTGCTCAAACTTGAAACTAATGTCAAAGAGAAACCTGTGGGAATGTAAAAAAAAATTCCAGAGTTAATAAAATGTGAGAATTGACTTTTTACATAACATGCAAAATATATTCTGCCCTCTTTTGTAACCAGAATGTTCTCACATTAATTGATTTGGACTGATACTTAGCTAATAGTGTAAATTTCAGTACAGATACTCAAACAGGGAAATAAAACACAGGCCAGGCAGCCACAAGCTGCAGCAACATCTCATGCACTCACCTGACAGACTCCACTCTGTTATTCCAGTTTTATGAAGTTATTAGGCCAAACCAGAGTAACAGCATCCTGTCTGCCACACTACTGTACACACTCACAAACTCAGATGAGCAAACCAGAGACACAGTATGGAACATCAACCAACACAATGGTCTCAAGGAGGAGAGGGATGAAGGAGAAAAGGAGAGGAATGAAGGAGCAGGAGGAGGAAGAGGAGAGGGAGGAAGGACGAGGGAAACTTATCCCAATAGTATTCACCTTGTTACCGCATGTAGGCAATATAGGTATGCATAGGTTGTTCAAAGCTGTCTTACATCTTCAAACACCTACTCTGCACACCTGAGCAAGGCCTCTCCTCCTTGCTTTTGGAAAACATAATATGCAGTTATTAGCACTGCTTAACTGCATCATTGTTTCTGATCATCATCATCATCATTTACCCTTCGGTCTCCCAAATGTGTGCTCTGTTGTCACCCAGTCCAGGTAGTTTTTAGCCAAAACATAAATACACACTAAAAACTTCAGCAGACATACTTGTGAAGAATATGCAGAATCTCCCAGAACAAGAGAAACAAACATGACATGGTTGCTTTCACTTCTTTGGTCAGTATGGAAAAGCTTTATAAACATTATTTGGTAGTTCATCCACGCTGATAAAATTAACCAAAGCATGATTAGATTATAAGCACAAATAACCAAGGGTAGTTACTGATCAATTTTATGATACCCTTTACTTTGACAACACAGAGGCAGTGTGCCCCTGTAACTGCACACATCCCACATCCATCACACTAACCCTGCTGGGCCAGCCAGTGCCAAGTCACACAGAAGGGGCGGACACCTGCCACCAGGTAGCAGTGACAACTTGCTCCCAAGCAGACACTGGCACATTCTGCAGTAGTGGCACCTCTGCTCCACATGGTGTGCCACAATTTTCTGGAAATGGGCCTGAAACTCAAAAATGGGTGCTGTACAATAGGGCTACCCTCAGAGTTTCCCTGTGAAGCTCCTCAATGACATTCTTCCAGGTTTATTTGAAACTGCAGAAGAGGTTTAGAAAGCCATTCTTTCAGCTGCTAGAAAAGCCAAGCAAACTACTGCCAAGGAAATTATCACTTACAGCAACTTTATAGTTAACAAGTGTTCAACACGTTCCTTGTATGGGCCATTAATTCAGCAAAACTACAGGAAAACTACTATAATGCACAAAACATCTTAGCCATGCAAAGGTGCAGAGTCACACCACCTTGGTAGAATAAATGATCTCAAGTAAAAAAATGTGCATACTCACACTCTTTGAACAAAGAGGAGACACAGCTGTGCTACTCTGCCACAGCCTTAGAAAATTTCAAATCTCAAAGATTTTTATCAGCAGAATGGTACTTTAAATTAGCTGAGCTTGTGGTGATTTCTGTGACAGTATTTGCAGTTACGAAGTAAATTGCAGGGAAAGCCAGCTTAAATGGGACTGTCATATTCAGAGGGACTTGAAAATAAATTAGCAACTTTGTAACATATGTAAGGTCTTCTGATAGCTACAAGGATAGCATTTTGTGTACAACTTCAGGCCCAACTGTATTTTCTACTGGATACAGGTCTTCAGGAAATACTGAAACCTTTCCCCGATAAGAGTAGTTTGTTGGCATAAGCTTTCAATACCTTTAAATAACTCTTGATTAAGTGTACATAAAGAAGACTTATGGCCTACTATTTCTATCTTACAGTGCCTGGCCTGATGCAGCAGCACAAATAGTTCAATTATGTAATTTCCACTACTGTAAGGACAGCCAGAATATCTTGAGGGGAGGAGCAGTACAGAACAGCACTTTCTGAACCAAGGCCTCAAGCTCTCAGAACTTTTATTATACAGTTTCTTTTAGAAAAATCCAAATAGTCTAAAAGATAGTATTCTAAAATCTTAGGAGTCCCAAGTAGGTTAATGGATTGACTACCAGAAATGTCTGTTCGTCCCTGCAGCGGCTATCCTATTGCTAAAAGGAAAAAAAACAAACACTGAAGAATACTGGGGATTCTCAAGGGTTATGTACTTTCGAGCAATTCCCTCATATCCTTTTGCCCTCCACATAATAGCAGACTTGCTCAAGATCATCTGAAAACATCATTAAGAAAATATAAAGGCAGATAACACTCATACATTGCCAGTCAGGCTCACTCTAATGCTCAGTAGGTAATTTGCCTCCTACACAACTTCTTGTGTAATTCCTCCCTATTTCATTGATATTATGGAAATAATTTCAAACTCCCTGATGGAGATGACTCTCATCTCTCCCTTTTCTCTGCAACACTAAGATAGATAGCAAATTTTAAAGCTTGCAAAGGACCCCAGACATAACTTTCTAAGTCCCAGAAAGACACACTTCTTTCTGCCTATACCTGCACCAGCACCCCGCTCCTGCACTGAGCACTGCACTGAGCAGCTGTGTGCCCTCCTGAGCCAAGGTGCTCTCACTGCCTGTACTGTTACTGTGACATAGCAGGTACTGGACAGACCCCTGAGGGGCACCACTTGTCACTGGCAGCCATCAGGACTCTGTGCCACTGACCACAACCAATGGGTATGACCACCCAACCAATTCAATTTCTTATCCATTGAACTCCACTCAATGAATCCACCTCTTTCCAATTTAGACACAAGAAGGTTATGGGGGACCATGTCAAAACCTTTACAGACATCCACAGAAATGACATCTGTAGCTCTTCCCTTGTTCACTGATGTGGTCACTCTTTTATAGAAGGCCACTGGGTTGGCCAGGCAAGACTCACCCTTGGTGAAACTGCTGGCTGTCCCAAATCACCTCCCTGTCCTCCATGTACCTTAGCATTGCTCCTAGGAGGATCTGCTCCACCCTACTCCCAGACACAGAGGAGAGGCTGACAGGTTGGAGTTCCCAGGGTCCTCCTTTCTACACTTCTGAAAGATGGGTACAATGTTTCCCCTTTCCCAGCCACCTGGAGCTTCACCTGACTGCCATGACTTCCCAAGTATCACAGAGAGTGGCTTGTCCACTACATCAGGACTCTGGGATACCCCTTATTGGGCCCCACTGACTTATACATGAAATTAACATTTAAAATATTATCCTGTAAGCTTTTTAACTAACTTTTTTTTATACTGTAACACAAATGATGTTACTTATCATCAAATGGTTTAGAGAGCTGTAAACTAAGGTCTGTGTGTTTTAAAAACACTTAACATTTGTGTGATGCAATAACAGACTAGGCTGGAGAAGTGTGAAGGGGGACCATCTGCATCAAGCTACAAGATTGTCAGTGGGCAAGAAAGGCAGAAATTAGTGAAATATCAGAGGCACAGGAATTAAAAAATTAAGATTAAAGATTTCAGTACTTTCAAAATTCAACAGTATTTTTAAATAGCTCTAAATGTACCATACTTAAATAATGATGTCAGTACACAGGTAAAGACAAGTTTTAGCATGTTCCTACCCTGTAGTGAAAACAAGGTAGCTCAAGACAGCTGACTTGTCTCAGTGATGCAGAGTACCTGGCTTACTACAGCCTTTATCCCACAGGCAGAACAGGGTGATTTAGAACTGCAAACCACTGGGGTCTGCAAGTCTGAAACCAAGCATTCTTGATAATAACTTGCTTGCACACACCTTGTATTGATCATATTTGCAAATATTATTTTATTTACAATTAAGCTGTCAAGACAGTGCATTGTACTATTTTCTTGTTGAGGAGTTAAATACTTTTCTCATTAGTGTTTGATTGCTAATTAAAATGCTGAATAAGCACAACCTTCACCTGGCAATTAAATTAACATAAATCATAAATACAGCTCTTAACCATGCCTCACCAAAAATGAAGGTATGCTTTCCAAGCTTTAAAACTATTTGTAAAAACAACTGAAAATATACACTGCCTCCACCTAGTCTCTTCATCTATTGCTAATTAACCAGCATGACTGGAATACCACAAGAATGCAGTTCTTTCTAAAAAGATAACCTGGAGATGTGGGCAGCAAATGACAGTTATGGCTGAAGGATTAATGCAGTTTCAAATCTGGGGTAGGCTCCTCAGCAGTGCTCCCTGAACTGAATATAGTTCTTCAGTAAAATCTATTCATCTGTGAACATTTCCATTTTTTATAAAAGTTTAAGAATTTAATGAATAATATTTCAGTTGGCAAAAACCCCCCCCTCATCTAAATTCTAGCATTCACCACTGAATCTCTGAATAGAAGTTTTACAAAGACTTGTGATGAGATCATTTATCATTCATTAGCTACTTAAAATTTACCAGAGAATTGCTCTTGGAAAGGGACAGCGAA
>JAYDZK010000016.1:16746373-16766776 GCA_034509185.1 Euphonia xanthogaster | reverse complement strand
ATCAGAATAATTTAGCCTTTTTAACTCTATAGCAATTACCTACTAAAACTCAGTCAACCTTTTTATTTGAAAAAGGTCTGGTCATCATTTATCACCCACACGCATGGATATAATCTGATTAATCACATTACAGATCAGAATATTTGGTCATCAGAGAAGATTTTACTTAAAGGACCCGATACAGGAACATTAAGTGTCAGAAAGGCATTTCTCTGCACTGCTGTCTGTGCAGTCCTCTCAGCCTCTGTACTGCAAGTACAAACTCAGAACCTTCTGCTCTTTTGTTAGACTGCCACAATCAGCACTTCAGAATAATAGTAAGAATAATTAATTCTGCAAATGCATAATTTTTAATATGCAAAATAGCTAGGAACTAAGATAAGTGGCAAAATACCTATGAACAAAGATAAAAAGACACGCATCAAATTAAACCAGGATAAACTAAAGCCTAGGAATAATAAAAGTTTAGTGTCACAATTATTAAGAGCATAGAGATATACAAGAACAAGGCAAAAAAAGCCTCAGCCATTTGCCACATTTTATATGAATAGTACAGATTATGAATACACAGATAATGAAACCAGAAGTTTTTGAGAATCACAGATGTGCTACAATTATAGAAAAGAACTGCAAATTATTTAACCACTTCATAGAGGATGTCTCCTGTGGTGCACACAGTAAAAAAGCCCCACATTCAAAGCAGTTTTAGACTATACTTATCTGGACCACACCTTCGAAAACTAGGATTTTAGAAAAGAAAGAACACATTTCTCTGCCACAGCAGTAACTCCAGTTGGAACACACAACAAATGTCCCCAAGTACCCTGCATTATTCAGCCATAAATCTCCCATCCATTCTCTGTAATTCAGCCAGAAGTAATCATCCAAGACACATGATGGTCTCTGACTTTCCTCTTCATATCTTGTAAAAACAGGACAAAGATCTGATACTCCATCTGAACCATGGCCAGAATATGGGATCAAAGTAGACACGTACCTCTCTGCTATGGATGTTACCATGAGGAGTAAGGCAGGCACCTCCCCTAGGCTTAGAATCCTATTGCCATGAAACATTATCTGGAGTCCTAAAAAGCAACTTCCAACTTTTTCCACTTACATATTTATTAATCAATTCTAAACTTCTCTCAAAGACTAAAGAAGTGGTTCCATGGTTTAACACAAGACCTGAAGATTCCTCTTCTCAGATGACAGATCTTCAGAAAGTTTCTGCATGTCATTTTGACTGACCTACATGGTTTTGCAAAGGCTGACATGGCACAATGTGAGCTACTCAGGACTTTTGCTATTGCTGAGTTGCTGTTTTTGAACAGTGCCTACCGCCTCTTTAAAGAGCATAATCCCAGCACAACTGTCTCATTAACCTTGGAATTAGTTCATTAGCCTATGGAAAACAAGTTCTTACATTGGTATTCATTTGTTCCACAGATGAAAAAAAACTGACTGGCGAACAAGACAAAATTTGGCCTAAGAAAGTCACAAAATGCCACCAAAAATGACACAAACTGTTAAAAAAAAATTATCGGCTCTTAACAGTTATCTTCAAAAAAAAAGTTGTTTCCTGTTACTCTTTCAAGCGCTTCCTATAGTCTGCCTTCCATCAGTAATTTACCAGAAACAGTACCAGGAACATGAAATCATTTGAGCTTGATGTTAGCTCTATGCTACCATTTTTGAGAGAAGCTACACAACTGCAACACAAGGTAACATAATAAAGTTAGATTTTCTGTCATTTAAGTAACTGTTCAGAATTCTTTCACATAAGACATGTCTATTTTAATTCACAAATGGACAAACCTTATTTATTAGATGCTCAGTGACCACTTCTCTTAGTCCAGTGTAGAGTTTTTCACCATGTTTATGCAACACCATTGTATAAGCATTTCTATACAGCTCCTCGAAACTGAGACCACTATTGTTCTTACGCTGAATCTCTTGGATTGCATTTTTCAGAAGATCCCAAATGCTGTTCACATATTTCTCATCCATAGTCATCTGTAAAAATAAAACATTACGTTATTGTTTTGAATAAAAAAAAGAATATAGATAATATGAGGTAATTGCTCTGCCCCATCTTGTTCATGCCATTATCACAAGATTTCTCAAACTTCATCAAAATAAAAACAGTATTTATGAGACTAGCACAGATTTCAAGCAATATTTATGAAAACTGTAACTTGCAAAATTTTAATGCTTTTTTTTGTTTCAGAACTGCAAATGCCCAGAATCCAACCTCAGAGCCTTTGGGGGTGGAAAGACAGGTAATTGTGGACAAAAGTCTCTTCCCCACTCTTCCTTCATAGGTTAACAGTGATAGATGGTTCACTCCCATTCCATATTAACACATTACTTGGCACCTCATAAATTGTACTGCAATACTGATCTGCTTCACCAGACCTGTACAACAAAAGATAATAATGTCTGACACAGATTTAGGAAACTTGGTCATCTGCTTGAGCTAACTAGGGACTAACAGCTAAAGAATTCCATACCTACAACATTGTACCTACAATTTAAATAATTATAGGTACCACTGAAAACCCCACAAGTGCTCAACTTAAACACCTGCACTGAACATATTCCCTCTGCACAAATATGATTAAATACCTTTCTAAAAGACATGTACCAAGCACTAAGCATGTGCCTGATCTGTTATTCAGATGCTGTAAACTTCACCAAATACACAGAAAGAAAGAAAAAAGAAAGATTCAGAGAATGGGAAAAACTCTTATAAAAAATATTCTCAATACAACAGCAATCTTCTATCTAGTACCTAGTGTGAATTATTTCACACTCGTCTTTTACCAATGCAAAGATGCTTCAATATATGATGTGTTATAGAAAAAGCAGTATCTGTATTGAAAGTAAGCATAGCAAAAAAATATCAGATGCCAGTATTGCTTGAACTCTATAATTCAGCCAAGTTTTATCACCCAAATGAAAAAAAAAAAAAACAAACCCAAAATACTTTTAAAAGGAACCAATTTTATTTAAAGTTAAGTTCAGTTTAGTTTATACAAAAACAGGAACAGATTTAGCATTTTATAGCTACAGAAAATGGCTGAAGAGAGAAGGGAAAAAGCTGCTATTCCCAGAATTACTACAGGAAGTGAAAATATCCCAGAGTCTATCAAGACTGTCGAAGTAGTCTTGAAAATAGGAACTAAAAGTATTAAAAGAGTAAAGAATAATGGTATAACACTATAGAGGAAAATCATGACCAGCCCTAATCCACCTCTCATTCTCCTTCCAACAAAACCCACTAAGTGAATAGAGGAAAGATATGAAGACTAGATTTGACTGCATTTGTAATCAAATGCAATTATTTAGCAGAATCTTTTTACTCCAAGTATATTTTTACATGTATTTTCAAAATATCATATCAAGATTTCTAGGCACGATAAATAACAATACAGCTCACAATAAAGAGAAGCCATTCATTGCCTTGGGAGGGAATGGGCTGCTGAAAAAAACGAAAACAAGACACACAATCTTCTATCCTGTGCACCTTTTGGAGTTTTAGTTAAATACAAGTAATTTTATTATAAAAATAATCCTATTGTTACTTTTTCCACTTCTCTGATACCAGATCCCCTTGACTACTAAACTCTATGTAGCCCAAACCTAAGATGTGCCATTATATATCTAAAAACAAAATAAAATCACAAACATGTTCAAAAATTTGTTGCTCCCTATCTCCTAAATGCAAAGCCTCAAAGTAACAGAGGAATGGTGGATGGAATGTCACAGGTCCCTCCACACTTCCTTTTTCTGCTATGCACAGCATTGAAAGGTCAGTAATTTTGTTTTTAATTTGCATTTGCTACATTGGTGCTCCTTCAGGGAAGTTATTTTCTAGAGCCTTCCTGAACCAGCAATTTCACAAGTACTGATAATGAAGGCAACCATTTAGATTTGCAGACAGCAATCCAAGTAAAAGCTTTTCAGCTTTCCTTTCACAAACCCGAGGTTTTGTTTTCAAACAAAGGAGAGGCTCCCCCTGCTAATTAAAAAACTCTTAGCCAACACAACCTTTTTATCTCAACTGCAATTTAATTGCACTTGTATTCTGAGCAAAGGTATGATCTGTATAAACCAGGCAAATCACTGGGCACCAGTCTGCAGAAGTATTTACAGTGCTCCTGTTTCTGGGGTGGTCACAGGGAATCTCAGTACATCACATGCAGAGATAAAGCAGCACATCCGGTAATTCAGATCCCTTCAGCAAAAAGCTAAAGGCGAAGTGTTAATTCTTGTACTTTTAATCCAAATGCTATAAAATAGAAGGAATGATTGCAACATTATTTGCTCCAAAGTCCCTGAATATGAACAAGAACACAGAGCTTTTTGCCACTTAACAATTGACACACAATGAGCTACTCTGACAGCACAAGAAAGGTCAATAGAAGGTAATTTTAAGGAGTACACATCTCCATGAGGTAAATATTTGGAAAAGTACTATCAAATTATCTTATTACCTTTTAGGATTAAGCATTAAAAACTCTGCTTTTCAATGCAGCTTCTTATTCTGTTTCTCACTCAGATTAACATCAGTGAGGTTTTATGGGAACAGGTTTGCTCAAGTTCTAGAACATCACATTAGAAGAGCACTGTCTTCCAAAAAGATCTAGCATAGCTAACTTGTTTGCAGCAGTGTTTTCTAACAAAGCAAAGGCTCCTAATACTTTAAATAGTCCCATTCTATTTGGCAGTAAGTCACTGCAGTAAAGTTTGAGCAAAAATGTATTATTTCCTCCCTGCTGCTGAAAAGTTGTTTAGCATTTGAGCAGAAGAGATCTTCCTGTATTCTCAAGGGTATGTAAGAATGGCAATGACTAAATCTATTCTTGGATTATTTAACTCACAGGTTCATGTCTTTTCATCCCACTCCTTAAGTCAGGCTTGTAGGCAGATTTAAAAATCCAAAAAACCAGTAACTAAGTTGTTGATGCTACTAGAACACTGGCATTTTTCAGAATTCTCTACAAAGGCATCCATCTCTGACAACACAACTGCAATCCTAATCTCCCAGTCTGACCCACCAATGAAGATTTATGCAACTCTCTAGATCCCTAGCAACAAAGTCTGTAAGAGACCTTCTTCCACAAATACAGGATCAGAGCCAAGATGCTTTTCCCAGATTTCTTCTAATGGTTATATTTTAGAACTAAAATCCACAGTTAGAATGCAGTTGCTTTGCTTGTGTCTTTGTATTCTCACAGATTTAAGCAGAACACAGATTGCTGCTTCTGCTGGTCTGAAAAAAAAACCACACAGGTTTGGAAAGCCTTTCAGAAGCAAAATCCCAGTAATTTCAGTAGTGTCTACACCCAGATTCACCAAGATAGCAAGAAGCCAGTGTCCAAGCAGAGGAAACGTGTTAATGTACTCACGCTTATCTGAACATTACCTTTCTTGGGGAATGGGAAAGCGACCAAGTCTGTTATTGGCAGGAGAGAGAGCTGTTTATAAGAAGCCGCTGGTTGGAAAACTTCCACACATTGCTGCCCAAATGCTAATGGTTCAAAGATGCAACTCGAGCACAAACATCTGAACTCAGAGTGTAGCACAAGTACATCTTGAGGAAATTAGACTAAAATGTCAGTGTACATGAAAGTACAGTCATTTCACCAAAAAGAGACTACAAAGGACTCTAAAGATCCTTTATTCCACAGTGTGGGATCAGATACACTCAAGCCCCTTCCTTTAACAATGCTTGTCTACCCTATTAAAACCATCAAGTCAAATAAACAATCACTGTCAGCAATCTATTGCCATTATCACCTGTAAAGCAGGTAATGCTGGCAACACTCCTGAAGAGACTTCTCAGTCTCCCCCTCCTAGAAGCTTACAGGCACCACCTGTTCCAAGTAACCTACAACAGCTTTCAATCAGAATGAGCAAACAGCTCAATTCTTGTTATTTTCTGATCAACATGTAACTTCATACAAAATGTTATCAGCCCCCTTCTAGACAAGTAGTTCAAAGAGAAGTGCAACACCCCATCCCTAGGGGGAAGGAACAACCTCAGGCATTAATGCCTGCTGGGGCAAACGGCTGGAAAGCACATTTGGCAGAAAAGAACCCAAGGCTCTTGGTGGACATCAAGCTGATGACAAACCAATGGGCCCTTAAGGCAAGGAAGATTAATGGTATCCTAGGCTGCATATGGAAGAGTTGCCAGCAGGCCAAGGGCTCTACTCAGCACTGGAAAGCCATATGTAGAGCACTGTGCCCAGTTCTGGGTTCCCCAGTATAAGAGAGACACAAACACACTGGAGACAGTCCAGTGAAGGGCCACTAACAACCCTCTGGAGCATCTCTCACAGGAAGGACAGAGTCAGCCTCTAGAGCCAGCCTAGAGAAACCGTGCAGAGATCAAATCAGTATATCTAAAATCCAAAGGGAGGGTGTACTGAAGAGGGAACCAGCCTCTGCAGTGCTGCAAGTGACAAGAGCAGATACAGCAGGCACAAACACAGGAGATTCCTCGTGATAATCACGAAAACTTTTTTGTTGTGTGGGTGACCAAGTACTGGCACAGGTTGCTGACTTCCCAAAGTGCCTTCCAGCCTTAACCACTGGGTGATCTGGTGACACACATTACAGCTGGAGGCTGAGGAAGCTGGAAAACCAGGGCTCCCTGGAAACGTGACCTTTTCAAACTGCCTATACCAGTCTTCCAATGGAAATGCATTGTATGGTAACAAAGGTGAGCAACCAAATACTTGAGGTCACTAGTGGAACCTGGTGTTTGCTTCCTAGCTTCTACCAACTACAGTCAAAAAAACCCACTAAAACTCCCAGATTCAGGAACATCCAAGATGTCTGTTGCTGGAAATCCAGATTACTTTGCAAAGAAATAAATGTTTTGGGGTATAATTTCCATTCTATTTACTTCTACAACAGTTTCCTCTGAACACAATTTCATTCCACATTCATCTTTTTTTGCTTGTCATCATTTTGTCCTTAACACTACCCAGCTCACTCCTCTTATATAACCATGCTTGAAATGCTGTGAATTGCAAGGAAAAATTACAGAAGTAAACTGCTAGGAGCCTGCTGAAATCTTGATAGTTTATACCAGCTTTAAGTAGCTATTCAGTCTTCTTAGCAAGAGGGGGTTAAGAAAGAAGTGAGGAAGAGGTAAGCAGATGTCCTACAGAGTGTCAGCAGGAGGATCCCCTGAAGTTCACCAGCAGCAACAGGAGATACACAAACCACTACTCTCAAGATTAGTGACCAGACACAGCTTCCTATCCTTCATGCAGAAGAAATTTCTAGACAAGTTCTAGAAAGTTCACACAAAGATCTCAGACCAAACTTGTTAAATCTCAGGAGTTTTAATAGACTGTCAACACATTTGCAGGACATTTTTACCCTCAAAAATGTTACAAACACTACTACTCAGTTTTTCTACAGCATAGCTGAAGAGTGTTTACCATGATTCTACACATTAGCAGGTGAAACACGTCAGTCTGGAAGTGATTACTGCAGAACAAGGCTTCTCAAAGTTTTCAAAAAAAGCAACCATCTGCCTCACTCCTTCCCATGACATCCTTCACATGTCTAATACCACAGAGCACTGGCACAAGAACCAACTGGAATTACAGAATACAGGTGTTTATGCTCTCTACCTTGAAGGAAGCGAGTGGATACCAACAATTAAAGTTAGTTACCAGTGCTGCAAGTAACATTTGCACCTAATAATTGCCACCTATTCTCACTCCACCACTTCCTATCCCTGTGCAGAAAAAATGAAAAAGGTCCAACTGCTGTCATCTAAAACTGCCACCACAGGGGTACAGTCCTTGAGGCAAAGGAGACTGTCACCAACACTGTTCCCTTCCACTGCAGGACAGGGTGTTCATCAAGATGGTATTAAACAGTCTCTTACACAGTTACTCAGTATCCTGAGCCTGTATCCTTCATTCTGGATGAAGTTTGGCTGAGGTTATCCAGAAAAGGGCAAGAGCAGCACATTTCCTGCCTCAGAACCTAATCACTATTTGAATTTTTATAAACCCTTTGAATATTGTTAATTTAAAAGACAAGAATTTACAATGACAGAGATACATTGTCTAGCATTTGCTCCAAGAATATCTCTGAAAAATGGCATATTAAGATATGGAACTAAATTTTTTTTCAACTACAGAGCAGATAAAATGTACTCCTATTAATGTCAAATTGAGAGTTCAATGTCCATGCTTTTCTGAGTTCTTAAGTTTTCCTCACTATGTAACAATGAGTACATCTGGAAGAGGATGAACAGGCTACACAGACTCTCCCACAAATAAAAACTGATCTCTGAACAACCAAAACCACCACAAACAAAGTTCCACAAAGTTCCTCAACCATGTTATCTGAACAGGTTGGCTGTGACACACCAAAAGCGTGACTGAAGCTAAGAGAAGGAGCATGAAGAAAGTAAGGGGCACCCTGTCTCACTGCTCTTCTCCTGCATCTGGGCTATTCATCTTAGGACATCTGTCAAGAGTCACAGGGAAGTCCTAGAAATGCTCTACCAAAACTGTCCTAATAGGTAGGACACCTTCTGCTCCTAGGTGACCTTGAGCAACAATCAAAGGTGACAACACAGTATTATCCCCATCTCCTAAGGAGTGTCAGGAAATGCCTATTACTCCCTCAGAGGGTGTGTGTGGTGGGGGGGGAATCAATGCCTATAACTTGCTTATGACATCTGCCAGTTGTCATTTACAAGATTAAATATTGACACAATTTTTAATACCTGTGTTTTGTTCTTCACTCTTCCCTTGATATTCAAGCGTTGCCCTTGTTTGGGTGGGCAAACCCTACACTAAAAGTCTCCAGATTCCTCCCGCAAGGAATATTTCCAGCCTGCACCATGTTCCATTCCAGGCTCAGCAGATGAGTAACCAGTGCTGAGAGAAATCCTCTGAAGGCCAAAGAAAAAATCAACTCTAGTCTCAGCCTCAGAAAGGCTCGAGCCTCTGCAGGCAGGGCTCCCTGACAATACTCAATCAGTGACAGAAATGCAGGAATTGCAATATCCACCTCTCCTTCCCAGGCTTCACTCAGCAGAAGCAAGCAGAACATGCAATGAAATCAAAGAGGAGTCCTCCTTCTCGACTGAAACATCCAAGAGCTGCAGTATTTTAGACTGAACCTTTCCTTCTCCACTTGGCTTGAATGGGTGCTGCAGCACTGAAAAGCTGTTCTGCCAGCACGGAGTAGTTGGGTTAAGCAGCCTCAAAAGTGATGGCTCCTAAAAAGCAGGAGTCACTCCTGCACCATGACTGACACATCTGGTTTACCTCCAAGGCATTGTCTCAGAGCATGCTGGTCTCCTCACAAAACAAGGGCTGCTCTGGGGTAGGAGCTTGAAGAGGAAGGCAGGTTGGCTGGCTGGTTTTGAGCTTTACAGCAAAATGCAATATGCTCCAAGAACTTCCTTTTCTAGTAAATCCCAGGAAAAAAGAATTTGTTTCTTCTCTCAAAATGTAACATTTGCCTGCATTATAGCTAGGCCTGACAGGAGTTTCACTACACAACAGCAAAATTTAACAGCCTACATAAAGAGCTTATACAAGTCTTTATTAGAACATGTAATACTGCAGCAACAGTTTTGACATGTTTAGGCAACTGAACAAAATTAAGGATCAGATACTCACTTATCTGTCAAATTTTAGGAACCAACTCAGAAGGATGAGAGTAATCTTGAACTACCAACATACCTCTCTTACTCTAGATTTCAACTTCAATTTAATACAGTTTCTTTACTTTTCCCAAATGCCCTTCCTCATGTTTAGTCTTGCAAATCTATGGAACATAAAATGCTGAAGGGGAGAAAACTGAGAAAAACAACTCCGAAACACCTGCTTCATCTGAACTGAGACTATGAACTATGTAATTTGGAGCAGCCATCACTGACCAGATAAACACAAGGCAAAAGATAATAAAGGTTTTGTTTCATTTCTTTAAAAAATGCAAGAAACAGAGAGATTCTGAAGAGGCAAACAAACTGAAACATGAAGTTACACAGTGGTGATTCTGTGAACAAAGACAACTTTCTTCTTACAGACCTTTGCACACTTTCCCAACACTATCTCATACTAATGGGCAACTACAAACTCTTATACTCCCCAAAAATCAACTTATGGGTTCACTTTGCAATTTGTGATGTTCAACTTACAAAAGGCTCCTTCAGTCACTCTATTATTACAGATAAAAAAGAACTCTTATTAATACAAAGGCAGAATACTGCTTGTGTGAGTGGGCCCACGAAAAATGAATGCTGGCTCACCGTCTCATTTTTCATCCAATTATTGGTGTATATATATGGATTCACACAGACCAGTGTTCAAGGCTCCCTCCAAAATCTCTACCAGCAGCTAAAGTAACAAGAGGGGATAAGTTGGTAGCACCTGCATCTGTGATCATTTATACCAAGCTTAACTCTGTCTCTTCCTCACTCATCTGCCTTGCTACTTATTTCCCACAAGACTCAAATTGCTTGAAAAAGGCATATGCTTTATTCAGCATGGATTAATGGATGTTGTCTTCCAAAAGGGCTGGGTACTGAGGAAAAACAAAGAAAACACACCAAAATAAACTTATTTTCAACATTAACTAAGATGCTACTATTTACACCAAAGAGCTTATTCTACCAGTTGCATGCTTTGCCCAAAGGAGACACCAGAATAATATTTAATTAAAATACAGAATTCCAAGTTTTTAAATAACATCTTTTTTCCCCAGCATTGGCAGACAAATCTAAATGCCTTTCAAATATCAAAAGGCGTTCACTGTGAATGAGTAAATGTCCCCTGCCATGATGCAAGCTTCTGCCCACCTGACATTACATTATCAAACTTATTTTTTAAAAAGTTGTATTTAAAAGAAAACAATTAATTGGTTTTGTTCAAGCTTCTAGAAGAACTGAACTGCTAAGAGGCTAAATCTAGGAAGTTCAAGCTTAAAAGATAGTTGTCACTGATACAGAATGGAAGTGCTTAAACAGCCAAAAGAGTGACATTATTAACCAGGGCTCTTTTCAAAAACATTCAGTGACATTTCTACAGTGCTCATTACTACAGCACCTGGAAACAGAGGAGGTTTATAAAACATCTGCAATGAAAGTATTGATTTCCCAAGAGCACTTCAAACTAACAAGGGTAAAGAAGAGCTGTCTATACTGCTGTTTATATACTCTCCATATACACTATATACTGCCTACACTCTTACTACTCTGGAAACTGATAGCTGAAGTCCAGATCAAAGTCACAGTTCACAAAGTCTGATCTTTCTCTTTCAGCTTTGGAAATTAACATAAGCATTTTCAGACCTGAAGTAAGTTTTTGACTTATTTTAGTAGATGTACTGTCACTTATGGTGCAAACAACATGTGGGGGAAAAAAAGTGTATTGTGTCAGGATTGCTTAACTCAAGAAAAATCCATTCTGAATGAAACCGAGGAAGAAATACAAGGATTTGACACCAAAGATCTATCTACTTTCTCTGTCTTACCAAAAAGAATAAAATTATCAGTATTTTGAAAACTAATGAGAAGTTTAGAGTCCTCCTGACTCACTTCAGAAGTAGTAATCCTAAAACAACTTTCCAACACAAACTAAAGCTGTGTAGAAATTTTTTTAAAAGGCTTGTGTAACAGGGGGAAACATGTTCCTGAAATAAATACAATACATTGTTTCCATGCTAAACAAAGTTGGTGTTAAAAGAAAATATTTGAAGCTAATTAGAACAGCAGAATATTGAACAAAGAAAACCTGGATTTCTGGCAGTGAATCATCACTCTCTTTGTCAGTAGGATCCTGGAGATCTGTAAGTGTAGGGAGGGACAGGTACCATTCAGCTGTGTGTCTGTGGCTGTCAAACAGGCTCTTGGCAAAGGTGAAATGACAAGAAAGTGCAAACAGTGGCACAAAAAATTATAAATTACTAGGAATGCATTTTCCCATTTACAAACAGGGCCAAATCCTAAAAAATTCATTCAAGCCATTTAGCATTCTACAGCAATAAAAGCTTGTAAGAGCCAAGGACAAGCTCTTCAAAACCTGAGGACTGTGTGACTGTGAGCAAACTACATAAATTACAATCACCTGCAATTTCCTCAAAGCTGTTACTTGGGATAAGGGGACATGTGCAGGCTCTTACACTGCAGGAGATGGAAGGTTGCTCCTTCCTCTTCCACTGGACTTACTTCCAGTTTACCAAAGACTTGAAAGCAGAAAGGGAAGATGTTTGCTTACATATAACCTAACAAGATTTATTAGCAAAGACTGAAGACAGCTGGAAATCTCAAATTTCAGTGGGATTTAGGTCCCTGACTCTCTTCATTTCCTTTCACAACAGTGGGAGCTCAGCACTGCAGGTGATGAGCAGCAGGTTGTCCTGAGAGTGCCAGACCTGACAACAGGCCACTGTCAGCAGAAGCAGCATCACTATAGCCCAGACTTCTCAGATCATTCCTAACTCTAAATTAACAGAAATATTGTTTTTAACCTAGTCAGAACAGACTAAAACTTTGATTCAATATGTGATCATATGTCCATTTAGTTTTAAGACCATTACCCAACAAACATTAAAAAGTAGAAATGAAAAAAATCTTAATTTAATAAGGGATTAAATTAATTAGGTTTTTTTGCAAATCTTTTGTATTGGTGACTTCTACAATATGAACATTATAATAACCTTAAAAATGACAGATGCTGCATGCCTCGATTCCAGTTAAGAACTGCCAAAAGAAAGAGCAATGCTGTTCTGCCCATCCATACCTTCTGTGGAAGGCACCAAGTCTCCTCAGGGGTATCATCTCTCCAAGTGAAAAAATCTATTAGTTCATTAACTTTCCAGCTTTGATGACCTGAATTCAGAAAGCTTCCCTGAACTACAAATAGCCCATTCCTCACCTACTCAACACCGAAGGCAAATCCCACAGGAATTGCTTCTGGCTTTTTTCAATTAACCTACAAGTAGCTCAGTATTTTACTATTGTCCAAAAATCAACACTATGTAAAGAGGAAATCTGTGAAATACACAGCAGTTTATACAGATTGCAGACACATTTCCTGTAGTCATTTCAAAATAAGGAACACAATCAATGATGAGGGGGATGAAGGAAGAGAGGGAGACGGTGGGGCTGAAGGGCCTTGAGAGGTTTTGGGGGCTTGATGAAAATTCCTCCTCCATAATAACAGCAGCAGAACAATTTGAGAACTTGTATAGGAATAGAAAGATAAAATTTTATGGTAAACAGAGGCCAACACAGAATGATTCGTTTTTCCTCCTCAGCTTCAGGTAGGAGAAAGAAGACACAATTAATAAACCTCTTACAAATTTACAGATAATCAATACCACTGTGTCCTTATAATAACCTCTCTCTGGGGCATTTTAATACCACACCGTGATCAGATGCACAGATCAGCAGTGCCTGCAAGACTTAAGACTAACACTGAAATTTTTGCAAAAGAAAAAAATTCACAACTATACAGAAAATTAAATCCACATATGTGATATAAAAAAACAGGTCCACTCAGAAGCTATCAACACTTTAAAAACAAAACTAGTGTGGAAGTAAAATGTTTATTTCAACAAAGATTCTTCACTTACAAAATGTAAGAAAAAAACATGCACAGCCTATGCTCAGACCACATGCAATCTAAGAAATGCTTATTATGAATTTATTATATAAGCTTGTTCAATTTTATATCATTCACATGTATAATTTAAGTTATTGCCTTAATTTATGTTTATTCTCATTAGCATTAAACAAGAATTGTCTTTTCCACAAATGCACCTCATTCATAACCATACACCAATAAAGCAAGTTATCTGCTCACATTTTGCATAGTATTATACCTTATTTAAACTACAAGCAAGACAGTTTCAGCCCTCAAACACTGATTTTACACACAGCTAATTAAAGAATTGAGGCCACTCCACTGCAAACACCATCCACACATAAGTGTTCATTACAGTTTTGTCCTCCTTGCAGTACTCATGTATTAAGTGCACTTTTTACCTTTCCTAAAATGTTGAAGTCAATATGGAAGTTCTTTTGTTAAGCCATCTAACAGTATTTACTCATGCTGAGATGTCAGTACTTGCACCTTCAGAAAAGAAACATCAGTCATTTAAATTCTACTAGCTTTAACTGACCTTCAGAAAAATAAAATAATCACGTGATTAAGAGTGTGCCTGGCCAGGCTGGTGTTTTCTACAATGCTACTTTCCTGCTCTGTTTCCACAAAACCTGACTCAGAATGAAAAGCATGACCTCACTTCTCAAGAGCTGCTTTTCCACTTGTACAGCTACTAGAAATCAAAGATAAGATCCAGTGAGCATATGTACAAGGTCAAGAACCTATTACAGACTGTAACACAATCACTCTGTTTTATGAATGGACTCACTCAAACTATCTTAAGAAAAATCTGTCCCAGTCTATCACAAATTGTTTTCACCACATACAGAGACACTGGCACTGCACATCAGTTGTGGTAATGGAAATTTAAAAGCACCTGCACTTGGACTACCTGCCCTACAGATCAAAGCCTAAGACCTCAGAATACTTGCTTGAAATTCTGAAAAAATGGGGTCACTTATGCTGTGTGTACCTGTCCAGAACAGATTAAAAGGAAAAGTTTGATAAATTTTACTATCTTTTACAGAAAAAAGCCTAATTTTGCGTTACATATTTCTATTACAATTATTCATGTAGAATATCAAAAACTCTTCATCAGTATTGTAGTACTCTCATAGAGTTCTTTTACCTACCACTACCAGGGAAAAACAGTAATTCCTGTTTAATAATGCATTACTGTACACCTTGAGTGAAGGGATGGAGAACCCTAATGAAGCCACTTGAAAAGGCTCACAATGAATGAGCCAGTATAAAAATCCTAACAGATCACTTCAGCTTTAGCCTTGCAGTCCTGTGCAAATCAGGCAAATTTCAAATACAGCAAGATTCATAAATGGCACTGCTCCTTCCTGAGCCACACAAAGGCACTGGCTCAAAACTTTATACCAACACAAATGATAATTGCTCAGAACTTAAGATCCAGTTAACAAGAAAAATCAAGAAAATTTGTAACTGAAGCCTGAACATCTACAGAACTGAGGAATGGTAATGAGATTAGACAAAAACTAAATGATAATATGCACCATGTGTTACAAATAAAAACAACCAAATAAAAACCCACCTACAACTAACTACTCAGACTGCCCTGCAATTAGTGCTCTCACCTTTTAAAAATTCTAAATGTATTATCAGGACATTCAGTTTGCTCACAGCATTTCATTAAAAAAAAATGTGAAAACTGGAAGGATTTCATAAGCTTAACCGTGCAGTAAGCAAGTCTTTCCATGTTTTTCTTAATTTGCACGAACCCCCCTTCCTTTTAATAAGAAAAAGTGTTCTAGTGTTTTGGTCTGTTTTGTTCCTAGTTTTTAAGCCTACCAAAATTTCAGTTGTGAATGTGAACTCATGACCATGAATGCTACATGGGTTTAGCTAAGATGCTCTCATAAATATGTCTGAGAACACAAAGTAATCAAGATTCACAAGCCAAGCATGTAAAACATGGAGTTAACCAGGTGATCTCACAGCACTTGGTATGTTCACAATATTTTATTCAGAGCTGAAAAAGCCTGCAGTAAACCACCCCCCATTCCACTCTTTTCCCACATTCCATGCCTCTCCCTGCTCTCCCCAACACTTCACACAGGCTCTGAGGGTTACAAGCCACAGCAGATCCTCACGTACGGCTTACATAACCTGAATGCTTCAAAATTTAACCACACTTCAGTGTTTTTTCTAAGGGCTATCTGCTCTAAGATGCTCAAGATGGACCAAATTTACATCAACTTCTGGAACTGATAGATCTTCATGTTGTAGGCTGAAGCATAAATTTAACAAACCTCATCTCAACTTGCATCATCAATTCCCCAAGACTCAAAACAAACCACAGAAGCAGTTGGTGCTCCCTGAAAAAAAAAAAAAAAGCCTTCTGCCTACACAAAGCCTAGAACAAGTGGCTGTTAGATCCAGGAGAAAGTATTAAGACTCATATTTTCACTGCCAGCACTCCTTTCTCATGGAAGAGCTGGAGTTATTTACTTCTAAGTTTATGTAACTTTCTTTGAGGAAGAAGTAACATCAGTCGATAACCAGTTGAAGGAAACCAAAGGCTGTCTGTCTTTCTGCACAAGATTGACCAAAATGAAAATTTCCTTGGGCACAAGTATTTCAAATAAAACTAGTCAGAAGCTTACACATTTTTTTTAAATGACACAAGTAATTGAAAGACTTGTTCTACTGCAAGGGCACATGTAGAATCTCTCTAAATGCCGTGCAGAATTCATAATGTAACTGTGTAACACTGATCCACCAAAATAGTTCTGAGAACTGGCAAAACACTACTTTGTAGCACTGCTCTAGAAAAGAACCATATCTCTGCGGGAAAGGAAAATTATTGGAAGCATTCAAAAAAAACCCCTCCAACTGTCATGATCAAACCCAATAACCTACACTGGGTCATGCTGAATTACAGAAAGATCTGTCCAACCAATTTTATGATGAGACCTGCATTGAGAGAAGAATGAGCTCTTGCAAAAAAGTTCATTCAACACAGCTCAATGTTGCTTGTTTAAATTTTGAAAACTAATTCCCCAAATGCTTTCTGAATTCCCACATTCTAATTCTTTCTGTAAGAAATGTCAATTTTTTTTTACTATGTACAACTATCCCATCCAAATACATTTAAGGCTATAGTTTTCCACTAGGTAACCAGTCACAGCAAAACAGCTCAAATACAGGAGACATAATTTATGCATAAACTTGCAGGAAACATAATTTATACATTCTAGATCTCCCTTACAGAAATCACATCTCTCCAAAAGTTTTAAGTGCAAACCTACCATTTTTGGCAGCATTTTTGACAGATCAACTAAATCGTCTTAAAATCAGATTTGCTGCAAACTTGTTTGAGAGCTTTGAAAGTATTCTTGTAGCCAGCAGTAATGGGCTCACTGAGAGTTAAGGAGTGAGAGCCACTTTGAGACCCTGAGAGCACCTTTAAACCTGGAAGAAAACAACTCCCAACACTTCTTCAAAACAGGTGCAATTAATGTTCTGCAGCTGTATCAAACCTGCATTTTCATATCATGTACATGAAATCAGCAGACCACTGCACTCTTCCAAATAATTTCAAAAAACCCAACTTACTAACTGCAGTCAATGTGTATAATGGACAATTACATGACATTTCTGAAATATTGTTATTTTTAGCATCCATATCCGTTGCAGTGTGTATGAATTTGAAACACCAAAGCTTGAAGAGTGCTCGAGAAAAAGGAACCTTCTGTCTTTTGAAAGCCCTCTTCCACTGTTCCATTTCTGGCTTTAACATCACCTTGAATGCTCTCTGGATAGACCTTAGGTAAATGTGGAACAGCTAGATTTCATGGAGGTGTTAAAAGTACCAGAAGTGGATCCTGAAAGCAGCACACTGGAAGACTTCTGTGGTGGTACATAAGGATAACTGCACAAGCTTAACCTCATGAGTTTGCTTTCCTGAATATACAACAAACTGTCTCAGAAATTTATTGCTGTTATTCTTCCTAGGTTTGAAATATGCTCAAGTCTGAGTCTCAGAGAATGCATCCTCATCTGGACTACCTCTAATGCAAAGATTATCACCATGTTTAAGTCAGGATGAACAAGAGAATACAAAGTTCTTTATAGTAAAATAGTCTATAAATTAGGAAAAGAACAACTGGTTAAACATAGAGAGAAACGTTCTTCTCAGTAACTTTTGATTACTCTACAACCCACTTGTGCAAAAGAAAAACAGTGTACCCCATGCCATTGACCCTGAGGTTAAGAAAAAGCACATCACAGCACACACCAGGAGCTAGCAAATCTTAATGGATACTTAGGATGACAGCTAATCTGGCACCAATTACAAGAATAATAAAAAAGAAATCTAGAATGAAACTAACTCCTAAGTATTAAGATCTCCAGGTAGAAGACTGTTGCTTTTCCAATGTTTTGGTCCACTTCTATCAGATTTTTCATAACGCAGAAAAGGTAAACTTTGGTAATGTTTGGCAAATTACTATTTCTCAATTGCTTCAGCTATTATAAAACATAATAACAGAAATATGAAGAACATTATAAAAATGAAAAATATTAAAAAAAACCCCAGAACCTGCATGAAGGAAGTTATGCTAATATTGCTATGCTCCAGGAACACCACCATTCCAATTTGGCTGTTTCTAGCCTAATGTAACAGTAAATAGCTACCTCCATGCAAGAAGCAAACTAATCTAAAACAGAAAGACCTCCTGAGGAAAGATGATCAATAAGAAGACAAATTGAAGCAGCCTACAAAACCACCTCTGGAAGCACTCTTAATTGAGAGCCAAAGAGCAGAACCACCACATTTGGGACAAAGGAGCCAGGGTCCATAGCTGCTGCATGAGTACCACATTTTCTAAACACAGACTCTACTCCCCATGAAAATGCAGCTCATTGACACAAACAATCCCACTGCAGTCTCTAGCACCAAGTCATTTCCTGGACCAAGCTTCAGAACCACTTAGGCATACACAAAATGTGTGCTAAGATTTTTACATCAACTACAGCTGCTGACTTCTGCAATTAACAAAGGGAAACCCCTCCAAATCTCTCAACAAAGTACATGCTTCTTTTCTATAAACACTTTATCAACAGGATTGTCAACAAAATGTCTTAGGTAAAAAAAAATATCTGAGGGGACACCTGGAAAGTTGCTATCAACAGATGTCCCCATACAGTTGCAGGCCTTGATGACTTCTGACTTACTGAGTTATTTTAGAAAGAAGACACTTGGTTTTTCACATTTTAACCTAGATATTCTTTAAGCAACTGAAAAGAAAGACAATGCTAGTAAAAACAGCTTTAAAAAACTTGACAATGTTTAACTTTATGTAAGAACAGGGCTTCATTAGAGTATTTCTCACCCCTGCAAAACAAATTTCACAAACAGAAGAGGTGAAATATAAAAACTTCAGTTTATCACATTGTCAAGTCTGCCTTTATTGTCTGACCCATAGCTACATATTCACAGTTGGAATACATGAATCTGTTTATCAATATAAAGACTGCTATCTTAGGTGCAGCTTGTTACAAAACATACACATTGCTTTTGTGGTGGTTTATTTTTGTACAGGTTTTCCTACTGCTTGTTAGTAAAACCGTGGCCACATGGCAGGAAGTCTTCCCCTTTATTTCTACAATCCAAAATTGACATTCTTGGAAAAAGTTTCTAAAAGAAATAAATGAAATATGGAAATGAAAAACTATCATCAGCTAAAACTCCTAATCTCATAGTCCACTTTTTTCTTTTTACTTATACCACTAAATACAACTATCAGCAATTAAAAGTAGAGGAAAGAGTAAAACAGCATAACTCAGATTGCTGTAAAGCTGGCTGCTGAGACTATAAAGAATCTTCTAATTTTATCAGCAAGAGTTTGGACGAAGCAAATATATTGATATATGCCTTGCCAGTGAAATGAGATAAACAGGTATGTCCAGTTTCTCTATAAAGGCACAGCACATTAGTTCTACACCACTGCATACTGGGATCAGGCATAGCATTGAAAAGTTCACACTAAACCTGAAAAGCCAACGCTAAGCCTTAAAAAAACCAGAGACTCAACTAAGTTATCTTCTTTTTAACACACACACCCCGCTGCACACACACACACACACGCTTCCTGGTCATCCTCCGGCAGACTGAACCTTTCCTATTCCTCTCGTTCCCCAACGCCATTACTCGTGCTGTAGTTGTTATTCTGTTGTAAGCTTTAATTGAACCGACTGTCAAAACACAGCAGCGTTATGGCACTTCAAAATAATAATCTGGCTCCTTCCCCTCTGTAACTCAATGCGAAGGAACGCTCAGGACTCTACCGAACCTGCAGAAGTTACCTATGCCTACATGTTTATAGTAGCACCTTCTCAACAGCTGGCATTGTGCCACCTAAATTTTATAATCGTACGACTTAGAGCCTCTTCTACGGAGCGGAGAGATCATTCAGCAAGAGGAAACTCCGCAGAAGACATAAATAAATATTCCCCCCCTCACCTTCCGGGGCTAACTAATTTTGTTGATGAAGGCGCATAACCTTCGGCTCCCTCTTTGAGGCCTTTTCCTTGAAAACAAAGAAACCGGTGCCCACTGTCCCCCTCCCCACTGCCGTACGTGGATTTTCATAATTGATTTGTTTGATGAGGGAGGCGATAATCGCAGGGAGCTCCTCCGCCTCCCACTCTCCGTGCGGCACCGCTTCCCCGAGGAGCGCCTTCCGCACGCTCCCCCGGGGGCCGCGCAGAG
>JAYDZK010000016.1:16705610-16723343 GCA_034509185.1 Euphonia xanthogaster | reverse complement strand
TGCCCGGGCCGCAGCCGTGCCGGGATGCCGTGCCCGAGCCGCAGCCGTGCCGGGATGCTGTGCCCGAGCCGCAGCCGTGCCGGGATGCCGTGCCCGAGCCGCAGCCGTGCCCGGATGCCGTGCCCGGGCCGCAGCCGTGCCGGGATGCTGTGCCCGGGCCTCGGCCCTTCCCTGCAAAACACCGCTGGCTGCGCGCTCTCCCGTGCTGAATACTTGTGAAACGCTGAGGGAAACGCTGCGCTGTTTACTGAGAGATATAATGGCTGTCCAACGTTACTCTCTCTTTAGGCCATCAAGCATTATTCTTCTCTTGCAATATAAAATTAGTAGAGGAATCTGAAATACAAAAAGGTGGCATGTTGGGGCAGCATTTGAGAAACCAGTACATTTTCTCCATGTTCACATATTTGCTTTTGCAGTATGGATTTATAAACACGTGCCTGAAGTCTTTGGTGGTTGAAAAGTATGGTGAAGAAACATGGGAAAAATTAAGGTAATGTGTTCCAAATAAATGTAGTGCATGGAAAGAAGGTGCTTAGGAACTAAGCAGCAGGGGATATAATTTCTTATTGGTAAATGGTAGCTGATGTGTATCTCAAGTAATAATTAGGAGTAACTAAAAGGGCAAAAGCAAGAGTTTCTTGCCTTGTAATACTTCATCTTCTGATACTAATTTGTCCCAATTAATTTGTCATATCAGATAATTAAAGATGACATTTAGTCTTATAGACAAATTTGCAATAGACTTGGTGGCTCACAGTGACAATATTGAGAAGTAATTACAGTGAAAAGATGTAATCCTTAACATCAAGTCAGTTTAATTCCAGTACTCAGAAAAGCAGCTAAATTATAGAATCATAGATTGTCTGGTTCCAATCTCCCTGCCATGAGCAGGGAGCCTGCCACTAGACCAGATTGCTCAAAGTCCCATTCGATCTTGGTATCATATCTGGTTCTGTCTTGTTTTTATGAGCTATATGGTATTTCCAAAATACATAAATGATACTTAGATACCATATAATCCATCCACGATGTATTATCATCCATTGAAGCCAATATAAAAAAATCCCCAGGTTTGGGGAGCCCCAAGAGCTTGGTATTGTGGTCACATTGAACAACAAACCAGTGGACCAGAAGGCAAACTAAGACTCCACTTGCTCTAGCACCCCACAGATGTCCTAATCCTTGAAAGAGTTTACTCTAATACCATAATGTGAAATAGCAGAAATGGTGAGGTGGACACCACCATTCAGCCATGTTAAAGCAATTTAATTAATTTAAATCACTTTAATATTAAACTTACATCATCGGGTGAAGTAGTGTGTTCCAATACAACACTTGAGGGAGTTGAGGAGTGCATTCACAGCAAACAGTACTTAAGAAATGCCACTTGGGTCACCCAAGCATGTTGTATTTACAGCCCTGCTGAGACAAGGATATTGTCTTCTCTGTTGTAGGCTGCAGGCTGGAGTCCAGGATTCTTTCTTGACTTTTGAGGTTTACAAAGATGAGATCACAATGCAGCTTGTCGACAAAGCCTGCAAAGTGTTAGGTATGTGTTAGCCTGCCTCAAAAATGGATCAGCCTGGGTCAGGCCTGAGGCTGCAGCCCAGCTTTTGTCTCCTGTGCCCTTGGGAATGCCTTCCCTATGTTGCAAATTTTCTGCCTTCAGTCTTAATCCACCTGACAGCATTGCAAAAACTTCCAAACCTTTCTTATTCCTTAAGGTATCTTTATTTTGCCAGGTGTCCCTGCTGACATTGTTCTGAGGGAGTTTGGGAAGTATTTCTTTGAATTCTGTAAGCGCTCAGGCTACGACCACATGCTGAGGACACTGGGTGGAAATCTCTATGAGTTCATAGAGAACCTGGATGCATTGCACAGCTACCTGTCCCTTTCTTACCAGGCAAGTCTGAGTAGTAACTTCTGAGCAGGCATGGATGGATGGGCTCTGCCAGAGTTCATAACACAAGGAACAGCATCTCATAGGTGTGAATAAATAATGAAACAAAAATCACCAAAGCATGTTCTCTTCTGCTATGCTCTAAAACAGATTACTTCAAATGTTAGGATATTTTCTAAAAATGATTGGTTTTGACTAGTCCTCAACATTAGATACTATTTACTACATTGGATCTAATGTGGCAGATTTCTTCACAGGTGAGAATATTTAATTTTCTGTTTTTCAGCTTATTTATATTACAGTCTATATTATTAAGGCATGAGATGCTTTTGTACACGTGGAATTCATCAGTCTACTTTCTGAAAAAGTAGACTTTTCCAGAAAAAAGATATTGAGGTTTTGGTTTTGTTTTTTTTCCTCAGGAGATGAATGCACCATCATTTAGAGTAGAAAAGAATGAAGATGGGTCAATGCATTTACATTACTATTCAGACAGAAGAGGTCTGTGCCATATCGTGCCAGGTAATGAGACTTAATGCAGAGTACAACAATGCAATATACATACAGGGTAATCATGTACTTGCAGGTGCACTCAGAGTTCAGTATCTTTTTTCAGATGAGGCCTGGCCATGGAGTTGAGGCCTGGTAGAGTTCAGTGTCCAGACTCTGAACTCAGTATTTCCCTACTGCCTGATCCCTCCTAGCTCCCAGTAAATTTCATCAAAATTTGATGAAATTTTGGGTATGGCAACCCAGGCCATAAATGTCCATTCTTGCTATAGAATTCCCTCCCTGGAAGAAGAATTCACATTCATGGTGTGTATTGTGCCTGTTTATTAATTAATTAATAATGCTTTTTAAATCCCATGAAGTAAAAATTCTAGTTGAGTTGAAGACATTCATCCACCCTGTAGTACATCCAATCTGTGAAACTCCTACTGAAACCTGCTCCAAAATGAATCTTTTACCAGCATTTACCAGCATCTCCAGAGCTCTGCTTGTATAAGCATTAGAGAGCTATAGGTCTGTAAGAGATGATCATATTCCTTTCTTTCATAAATGATGGTGAATTTAGAAGTTCATCAAAACTTCCCCCACTGTCAAAACTTACTTGATATTGAAAGCACAGAATTATTTGGAATTTCAGACAGAGCTTTTGATGTAATTTTGATGTCCAGTATTTTGCCTAATACCTGACTAGAAATGAGAGAACTGATTGTGCATCTGCATGAAAGATATTTCCTTCCTTTCAAAATACAATATTCTTCTATGACTGAAATAGATTGTATAGCAGAATCTCTTTAGACTCCCTGCACTCTGGGTTGATGGCAATTCCTATTACTGCTCTATGGCTACTTGAACACATTCTTCAGCAATCCTGCTGAGCTGCTCCTGGTGAAAATCAGCATTTGTCCTCAGCCAAGGCAAAAGCAGCAGTAACTTTGAAGCTGACCTCCTATGATCATATTCTCATCATGGCAGCCGTAGCAAGGACGACATAACGTTGCTTTCTTCTTCCAGAGTTCTTTGGGAAAGTGATTTCTGAAACAGTGAAATTCCACTGGGGGCCCTCTAAAAGGGGAATTGAAAAGGTTTTGTTCTTGGCAATACCTTGTCTTTTGTTTCCCCTTCAGGAATCATCGGTGCAGCCGCCCTGGATTTTTTTAACATTGAGATTTCAATGAAAATAGTCAATCAAACAGAAGAAGAAGAAAGAACTGGGAAAAAAGAACATATTGTTTTTCTTGTCACTCAAACCCCTCTATTTCCATGCAAGGAAAGAAATGAATTTTCTTCCTCATCTCAATGTCTTGTTGACTCTGAAAAACAAATTGAGAACCAACGGAATAAAGAGGTATTTTAATATTCATTATCACCATATTACTAAAATATATTTAAAATAAAAACACCCTTGAATTTCCCTTTGGATTATTTCAACAGGACCTTGAAAAAGCCAAGAATGCAAATGGAGACAGAGGAAACTCTGTTTGTCCTGTTAAAAAAAGTCACTGGAAAACATTGAGAGGAATAATCACACTAGGAAAAGGTGAGAGATCATTCAGTGGGAGCTCATCATCATTTCTGAGTCTCTTCAGCTAGAAATTCAGTAAGCCTCCCTATCCCCACCCACCCATCCTTTTTGAAGTTACCATTTATATTTCCTCTGCAACTTTTCAAAATGTTTCTGGTTAAGTTTCTTTCACTTTGACATTGATGCTCAAAGAAAAATTGCAGATAATAAGCATGCTTAGTAATGACAGATACTTAAGTGAAATATGACCTGTCACTTTTGTCTCTTAAACAGGGCTTTCATCTGAAAAGTGTTCTTCTGTAAAATGCCATTGTGTGGTGAATTTGATTCTTCATTCTCATGTCACTTAGTTTAAGATGCTGAATTTAAAACTGTGTTTTTTAACTTGATAGATACTACTACTTTCCAAAATTATCAACTGTAGTAAATTTTGAAAGCCAAATTACATCCTCCACTACCAAAAGTCTACTGCTAATCTCGAAATCTTGTTCTTGCCTTTATGTATTAGATGTTTATATATGTTTATAAAATGGAAGGAATTTTTCAGTTAGGTTCTTTTGATTCCCCAAAAGGAATGAGAATCTAGCTCAGAATTGCCAAGATGTCTGCATTCTGGGATGAGTGAAAAATTGAACCTGGTATCACCTGGTGCAGTGTCACATGCATTACAAGGGCAGATATACTAAGTAAGAAATTAATATATATTCAAAATAAAATTTTAGACTAGCATTATTACTTCAAAAATTACAATTCTTTAGCTGTAAGCATGTGTTATCAAGAGCCAGACTGTGATAAATTAAAAACCCACACTGACTTCCCCTGAAGCAATATGAGGTCTAAAAGCTAGGTTCTAAGTTTGCAATATTTTGCACCAATCTCTTGAGTGACTTGAACATTTATTCTCAGCGGAACTTACTGGAGTAACTGTCATAGCCACCTTCAGGGGGAAAGAGATCACTGGAAGTAATGATCTTTTTGATTCTGGTGGGTTACTGGGAATCCAAGTTTATGCCATGAAGCTCAAAGGTTTTGGGTGCTTCACTCAAAAGATGACCTGTTTTGATATTTTACCCATTGTATTCTTTTTACAAGAATATCTGCCAGTAAGCACAAACTACTCTGTAGATTTGTGACCATTTTGCAAAAAATCTCAGGGTAAGTAAACTAGAAACCAAACAGTAATTCTGTCTCTGTGCTATGGACATTGTACATATGGTTTATTGTACAGGAGACTAAAACCCAGATCACACAGTTTTTTTTTCTCCTAGTGCTCCTTAGTAGCTGGCAAAGTGTATTAAATCCACTGCTGGGCACATTCTTGTGGGATGTGCCTGTGTTATATTGCTATGGCATCTGCAGGTTCATAGAGAAGTAGCATCTACAGTTGTTCATCTATTCTTATTTTTTCAACATAATTTCATGCATCTAGTGCTCTGCGTTTTTTGTATTCTTAAGTTTTAAACACTCAGCCAACTCAGATTATTTGCTGATCAGCTGTGGATTACACTGCAGAGCACTTAGCACAGATGGGGGCACATTTCTGGGCCCACACACTGTTTGCTTTGACTTCACTCGCTATGATACAGGGTCCTGTCTCACTGAGTGATAAAAAGTCATGCTGATTGGTTTTATGAAGTGCAGCCTGATTTAAAAACTACACATTTGTCTCACCACAGGTAAGCTCCTGAGAGGATTTGATCCTGTTTATCCCAAGAGCCTCTGGATTGACACAAAAACATTTTGCAATGGACTTCCTTTTCATATGGTTTTTGACAAAGAGGTAGGACAAGCATGTGGTCAGGGCCCTTAGTTTGCATAAAGCTCAGAGTAATTTCCCTTTGTTTTGACTGTCCTACAGTTCCCTGCTGCATGTGCTCTGTGTGCAGTGTACACTCACTTACAGGGTTTGCAGAAATACTCTGTACAGACATGCTCCCTATTACTGCAGATAGGAATCTCCTTTGAATTCATGGCGTTTCCACGTCTGAAGCACCTGCAGATATGCCAGCAAGGTTTACTGCAGCAGTCTCTCTGTCACCAAATAGTGAGCAGAATTGTTTGAGGTTTCTGGTCACCTTCCTGTCCCTGGATATACCAGAGCCACGTCCCATCCTTTAAACTGGCTTTGCATCTACAGTTTCCCTCTCTCCTCCCAGTTACTAATCTGTCCCAAGGCTTGGAGGGCTTTGCTGGCAGCTCCATGCGCTGCCTGAGTCTGCTCCTACATGCTTCTGCTGGGAAAGCCCAGCCACCTACTGCATCAGGCAGCATGCAGCACCTCTGGGACCCCAAAACCTCTTTACCTTCTGGGGCAGGATTGAGTCTCCTCTGCTGTGCACACACCCTCTGCAGCCCCTTGGCAGGGCTGCCCTCTGGCTGCTCCCCAGCTCACCTGGGTTCCCACCAAGCTGCAGGTCCTCCTGCTCTGAACCCTGTGGAGGGAATATTGGCTTAAGACAGGAGCAAAGAAAAGAGAAGCTGAGGATGGGACAGCAGGAGAACGCTGAATACAGTGCCCTCAAGGAACGGGTTTTGGCACTGTGCTGCTTGAGATACCAGAACGTATAATCTGATTCACGCCATTGCCCAGGTCAGCCAAAATACAGAGTCTTAAACCTTTAACCTCAAACCTTTCTTTTATTGGCCTAAAAAGAAGGCCAGTATGCAGAATTTAATAAAACTACTAGTGTGCAAAGGATAAAAGTCCTACACCCATTACTGGCAGCCAGGTCAGAGCTTCAACAACAATGACAAGCAGAGAAGAACGTTTCTGCAGAATTTAAGAGCTCATGTATGGTCAGCAAAGCAAAGGAAAATGACTAAACCTTTACACTTCATTAAGAGAAAGTAACCCACGGCATCTATTAGAAAATTCATATTTGCCAAGGCATTTTTTGCCACAGTTATTTTCATTTTGGGATACAAGACACTCCAGTATCTCAAATTTTCTCCTGTAAAGCTCTTTGTGAGGCCTGCACAAATGCAATCAGGGATAATAGCAGGTAGTTTTGGGGGTTTTTCACAATTGACAGGAAGGAACATTTTAATAACAGCATTCCTTTCTTGGGGCTTTGCCTTGCTATGAGGGGCATGCATTCAGGGCCGTGTAGCACTACACTGACAAGGTAGAAACTTGGCTCAGAAATAAGCCATGTGCTCTGGGAAAGCTAAGTCTGTGGAAATGTATGAACAGTTGCTTGGTCTGAACCCAAAGGGACATGAATTGTAACATTGGTCCATATTTTCTTTTTAAGCTCAAAGTGAAGCAAGCTGGGGTGAGCATTCAAAAGATTGTACCTGGCCTTCAGACCATGGGCATCTGCTTGGATCAGTATTTCAGGATCGTTCACCCAGAAGTGCCCTTCACCATCTCCAGCATTCAGAAATTCATCAACAGCCAATTTGTTTTCCAGACTAGAAGAGAGATGATGCCTGAGTCATGGAAAGAGCGGCCAATGCTAGAGCTGAGAGGTACTTCAGTGTTTGCTATAGCTTAAGTGCTCATATTAAATCAGGAATTAGGCTGAGGTGCACTCCTGACCCCACTCCAGTCCTTTAAATAGCCTTTGGCCAGTGAGGAGATTAGATGGTTCTGTTTAGAGAAGCAGTAGATGCTTGTACACAAATTCTGCTGTCACCTCACCAGATTTTGAAGGCTTTCAGTCAGAAGCAGCAGCACTGCTCCTACTTGAAAGGCTTAGAAATATGGTGATTTTCTGATGCTGCAAAACCCACATGTGAATACATGGTTTGTTCTTAATTTATGCCTTTGAGGGGAGTTATTTGCTACTGGCTGGGTTTCCAATGTGATTAAAAATAGATTAGTTCTCTGTGCTTTTATTTTTTGTAGCACATTTTCTGGTTCTGTCTTTACACACCCCCCCCAAAGCCGGGTAAGAGAGATTACCAGTTAAAATTATCTCAGCAAAAAAGATATTGTATTTGCTTTATTTTTACTGAGAGGACTGAATATGGGATGATCCTCTGCTTGGTGTAATTTACTATAATGGCATTTGGTTTAATTGTTCTGTGACTTCAGTTTTTCTTTTATGAACTATGTAATGTGACCTAATTTTCTCTTGTCTCCTTTCACCTTTATGTAATGAGTATCAAATCTTGTTTTCCTGCGGTTCAGAAAAAAATTAAATGTTTAGGGACAACCTTGAAAAAAGTAATGCAACCAAAACAAGGAACTTTGAGCAGCCATGGGTACAATTGTACTTCCTGTTATCCTCTAAGTGTTAGTTCACGTGTATTTCTGATGTTTCAATCCTCTTAGTTTTAAAGCTGTTCATCCAGTAGCCCTGGGGATGAGGTGAGGGAGAAAGAAAGAAACAGGAATATAATAATAATAATAATAATAATAATAATAATAATAATAATAATAATAATAATAATAATAAATACCTCAACCAAAACCTAAAAAACTAGATTCCCCACCAAAAATCCCTTTCACATTTCAGGCATTTTTGTAACTGCTTATTTAGATTATGATAGTAACTGAAAGCTCCAATTTCCAGGGAGGAAAGTGCCATTGACTTCACTGGAACACAAACTATGCACTGTGAAATTAAACTTCAAATGTTTTGCTTAACCACTGTGAGTCTCAGTTCCCCTGTGCATGATTCTGACAGACTGGCTTCAGGAACAGCCTGAGAACTAGGAGGAGGGGAAGGGAAAATACGGAGAGGAGAAGAAAGGAGAGGGGAGGTGTTGTGAGCCCTGGGGGTCCTCATGAGGAGAAGGGAATTGCATCCTAGTTGGGCTCTGCCTGGCACCTGCAACACCTGAGGGAGTGACTGCTTCCTGGGTTCCAAAATTTTGTTGTTTGCCCAGTGTGGCTCTGCTCAACAAGTTCACCTTGAATTCCTAGGAAATAAATTCCTGTGATCATCCAGAAACCCACTGACCTTAGAACTCATCCCCTAGAACTAACACCAGTAATGCAGAGCACCCTGTGCAAGGCCACCCTGCTGAAAAGCCTTGCCAACACTGGTTCCCACAGGGCAGATGATGTGGATGGAGCCCCTGCAGTGCATGCTGTACCTCTGCTCACCTCTGCTGCGCTCCCTGCGCGAGCTGGAGGAGCGGCAGATGCACATCGCAGACATCGCGCCCCACGACGTCACCAGGGACTTGATTCTCCTCAATCAGCAGCGGCTGGCAGAGATGGAGCTCTCCAGCCAGCTGGAGAGGAAGAAAGAAGAGCTGAGGATCCTGTCGAAGCACCTGGAGGAGGAGAAGAAGAAGACTGAAGCTCTGCTCTATGCCATGCTGCCCCAGCACGTGGCCAACCAGCTGAAAGAGGGGAAGAGAGTTGAGGCAGGTGAATGAACAGGATGCATTTGGGATGTGTGATTTGTGCAGTGGGGATGGGGATAGAGAGACTGGGGTGCTGGCACAGCCCCTTTGCCACTGCCCCGGAGTCCTTTCTCTACTTGTTGACATCCATGGATAGGAGGATGATCACGGACCCTCAATTTCACTGATAATAAAAATTAGGCTATTCTTTCAAAGAAAGCTTTGGAAGCTCTTTGCCAAAATTGTTCCTTAGGTGGTGAAAGGTGGTAGTGCTGCCTATTCAGTGAACAAAATTCAGTGTTTCAGCAGAAATCTGAGATTTTGGTTTTAACATGGGTATACAGGAAAACAAGGGCTCAGAATTGAAGGAAGTAAAGAAAGAGGTCTTTGCTAGAAAATTCTCTTAGTACCTTTATGCTATGTATAAATGTAGGATCATGATGATTCCCATGGTTATTAAGGGTAGCAATAATATGCTCAAATTGCCTTTAGTAAGCACATATATGAAATTAGGGATAACTAGTTAAGTGTTTCCTGTATATGGTGTATTCACATGTTTGGGCTGTTTGAGATGTGCAATTTTTCCTGCATTGATATACTCTTGCTCTGACACCTCTCCTTCATCTCAGCACCCATGTATGATTATTACAACTGAGAGGCCATAGAATGATCTTTTCAAACAAATCTCAAACAGAGACTGTGATTGTGCAGCCATTACAAATACCACTGCTCTTTCTGCCCACAGGAGAGTTCAAGGAGTGCACTATATTGTTCAGTGATGTGGTGACCTTTACCAACATTTGTGCCCAGTGTGAGCCTATCCAGATAGTTCTCATGTTAAATTCAATGTACCTGAGATTTGACAGGCTGACCACAGTGCATGATGTGTACAAGGTAGGTACTGATCAAAAAAGGCTGCAGAAATTTTTGCTGATTTTTTTGTTGTTTGTTTGTTTGGGTTTTTGTTTGTTTTGTTTTAATGTACTTAAATCCTCTTCACCACAGCATGATTGTTGATTAAACCATAAACTATTACCTATTTATAGTGGCCACACAAACTGAAAAACAGGGAGAATTGGACATTATTGGACAGGAAGGCAACTTCTATCATAGGCTAAAGTCTCTTTCCACAATGCTAATACCAGAATGGCTCTTCTTTCATATATCTCTCTTTCCCTCCTTTCTCAAATGCCTACCCAACATGAATAATTTGCCTGGTTCTTTTATTTGAACCTCTTCTAAATAGGTCACTTTGCCATTGTCTCTTTTGGTGGGAAATAGCATTATAGACAATACCCAGACAATAGCTAGACTTCTGTTTCATGGAGATCTTCAGCAATGGAATCCTCTCCTGCTAGCCCCCACAGAGCATCAGTTAGACCTAGACTGTACACGTGGTCTCCAAACTGTGCTGGAAAGATCAGAGCCCTGGCTGGCCTACAATAATTGTGTCATTAGCACTTCCAGAGGTACCAGGTTTGATGTGCTGAAGAACAGTTCCTAAGTTTCTGTCTGTACTCAGCTCATTAAATATTTAGGAAGGCAGAAATAGTAAAGGGTGAAATCCAAATGTCATTTATTCTTTGCTCAGGCAAGGCTTGCAGTTCATCCCACAATAAATTGTACTGGGAAATCAGAAGCATTTCTTCCTTGGCAAGGAATCTGTATTCAATAATTGAAGAATCCAGGACATGGCCCACAGATTTCAGGATGAATTAACATCATATTCTATCTAAATCATCCATCATAAGTAAATGATCTGTCACTATAATAATCTCCTTTTGAAGCCTGTATATAACTCCTATTAATATCGAAGGAAGTTACTGGGGTACAGAGAGCAAGGATGAGATTACTATGGCAGGGAATTGGGAAAGCAATGTAATAGTGACGTTGATCAAAGAAACTTGGCCCAAGCTTATAAACACCTGAAGTTATGAATAAGTCCTGTTAAATTAAATCTTCTACTATGGCTGGAAAATAATTAGGGTATCTATTTGCATTAGTAGCTTTTTACAGTTGTTTTTAATTTGTTACAGAAAATTACTGGCATCACTGTGGATTTGGCTGTCTGATAGAAGGCATGGACAGGAACACATTCTTGGGATTGAAGTGAGGGACTGCTTTAAGTCACTGTGTTAATGAACAAACCCAAATATTAAATTATGTTTCCACTCTCCAATTGGTGTTAATTTTTAAGAAAGTCAATTAGTCTAAAAGATCTCTTTTTTGCTGGTGATAAATGGGCCAGTGAAACCTCATAAGAGCAGTTTAGAAAATTTCATTACCATATAACAGGCTTTTACAGTGGAACATTTAAGAATTCTCTTTTTCAAACAGGTCTGTTCTATTCCCAGCAAAATTTCTGTTACAGGAACAAAATCCAAAGTTTTTCTCAGGTACTTTAGCATGTATTTCAAGGAGACTGGATGCCTGAAGGAGGACAAACCCTTCAGCATTTGTCCCTTAGGCTGCAGCTGTTGTGGGAAAACAGCTGGTTGTAGGGAAGGGTGCTCCCAAATTGTTTAGCTCACACTCTGTTCTGTGAGATCCTGGAGACTGGAAGTTCCTTAATTTTGTGTGAACTCCTTAATTATAATCAACAGTCAATGGCTCCCTTGCTGTATTGTGACTTTTTAAAAATAAATCTCTCTCAAACAAGAAATACGCTTTTAGCACTAATTGTGAATTAGAGCTAATTAACAGCACTCATCTCTCAAGTAACCTTTGGCTCAGGAGGCTGTGCCTCGGGCTAGCTCTCTGCATATACCCAGGGTGAGAGGAAGCCAAACAGTCTGACCCTTGCACAGCAGCCCTTTCTCCTCAGGGTCTCTCACACAGATATCTAAAGTGGGTCAAGTGAGCAGGGACAGAATGCCATGGAATTTTTAGTGTGGAGTGAAGGAAAGGAACTCCATCTCAAGGAAACTCATGTGTGCTAAAGCTTTTCAGTGGTTGGAAGCATCTTTTAAGAGAAAGGGGGAGTTGGTGCAGATGAGAAGAGCCTTGAAGAGCAAACCACTAACCTGGGTGAGATGCACCTGGCATGCTCATGTACTTGTCCCTCTCAATTAAAGGTGGAGACGATTGGAGATGCCTACATGGTGGTGGGGGGGGTCCCTGTGCCTGTACCCACTCACGCAGAGAGAGTTGCTAATTTTGCCTTGGGCATGATAATGGCAGCCAAAGGAGTACAGAACCCAGTTTCTGGAAACCCTATCCAAGTAAGTTAACACAAAGGTGCATGAGTGTCTGTCTGCTTCTTGTGCTGAGCTTCTGGTTAATGTATTGCAGCAGCAGCTCAAAGAGCTGCTTCTGACTCCTCTTTGGCTTTGGGCAAGGCCCACGTGGGCACATTTCCATGAGGACCCTCTCCCTGTGGATATTTGATATCATCAATATATTTGATATCATCACAACATCACATCACATCTGTATATTTGATATCATCACAACACTGGCATCCAGTGAACTTTTCGGTGGCTGGATAGCATTAAGAAAGATGTTATTTAACAAGTGACATTTTTGGGGGGTGTTTTATCTTTGTAAAGATTCGAGTTGGGATCCATACAGGTCCTGTCCTGGCGGGGGTTGTTGGAGAAAAGATGCCTCGTTACTGCTTGTTTGGAGACACGGTGAACATCGCCTCCCGCATGGAGAGCCACGGCGTCCCCAGCAAAATCCACCTGAGCTCCAGTGCCTATCAGTGAGTAACCCTGAGGGAAACCTCACCTGCTCAAATCCCCTGCCTTGGCACTGCACCTTTCAGTGTAGATGGTGCTTAGTCACTCATTTAAGCAGCTTGTAAAGGGAAGTCACTGCATTTAAAGAGTCTGATTTTTTTCCTAATTATTCCAAATGTACTTATGTATAGAAGCAGAGGTTTGAGAGTCCCCATGCTAGACAGCAAAATATTAAAAAACAAAATGGTGATAACTTATTTGGAAATACTGATCAATTGATGTAGGTGCTAGAAAGACAGTCAGATCATCTAGAACATTTAATAACAAAAGGCTTTAAATCTCTCTGATTGAGCACAGTAATTTGTAGTGAAACAGTTTCATTTACACTTGCTAAGTATTAACTGCATAAACAGCTATCCTCTTCATGCTGTAATTTGCTTTCCAGAAACTCATGTTTGTAAAAAATTAATACTACCTTTCCAAGAACTTCATGCATAAAATCTGTATGCAAGAGTGGAAGCAAAGACAAACTACAAAGGAAGGAGTACAACAGCATTGTCTGGGCACACAGGAATGATGTTGGGAAAATGAGAACTCAGCTGGCATTGAAATGGGAAACAAAGTTCAAAGGCAGTCAGAGGAGCTCTGCAATGTTAGAATATAAATAGAAACATGGACCTGCTGTGGCAGGTGATTTAGTGACAGTGCCCTGAAGAAAGGCTGAGTTACTCAAGGCCTCTCTTGCTTTGGTCTTCACTGACGAGACCTTCAAGGTCCCTGCACCAAGAGTCAGGGTTCAAGGAGTAGGTGAGCTATGAGTACTGGAAGAGGATCAGAGCAGGGATCTTTTGAGACATCTTAATCGACAGAAATGCACAGGAGCAGAAGGGATCTGAGGTAATGAGAGCTGGGGGGTGGCACTGCAGAGCTGCTGGCTGTCAGCTCTGGCAGGCCGTGACTGTCAGCAGCGTAGCAGCTGAAGAAAGTTACAGCTGTATGGAAAAATGGCAAGGGTGACATGGTGAAACTGCAGGCTGGTCAGCCTCATGTCAGTCCCAGGGAAAATCAAATGGCCATTTCTGGATACATGAAAAAGGCAATTGGGAATAGCAAGTCTGGATGTAAAATAAATGAGTCAGTCATGCTTGACGGACCTGATTGCCTTCTCTGATGGAATGACTGGGGATAATTCTGTCTAGCTGATGCTGGCTGCCTCAGTTCTTCATTTCTATTTACTGGTAAATAAGAACCCTCCACCCTCCTGAAGTATTTGACTATGTGATCCATTAATTTTTGATCAGGCTGTATGTGTAATGCTATGAAAGCACAGCAGGCTTGAATAAACAGTTGAAACAAATCCCCAGTTGTTCACAAATTGAGACTCTCTTCCCCAGACTGTTGTGATTTGATCACTCAGCTCTTTGAAAACATCAGTGTCATTTTTACTTGTCTTGAATTTTCATGTGTCATTTTGCTTCTGATACTTTAGGTGCCTAAAATACAAGAATTTTGAGATTACTGAAAGAGGAGAAATAGAAGTAAAAGGCAAAGGGAAAATGCACACATATTTCCTCATTAGAAATAAATCTGCAACTGAGAATGAGATTATGGGAAGACCAATAAAAGATTTAGATTCTGGTGATGAATCTGTTCAGTCCTTTCCAGAAGGCAAGACTGAAACTATACCATGTTCTCAGCAGCCAGGTAGAGTCAACTCAACACATATTTTCCTCCTTTAACAAATGAACAATAATACAAGCCAATTAAATGTCCTTTTGTATTCTTCTTTCAGCTACTCAGGCTCAGCAAAAGAAGGACCAGACCCCAGCTATTGCAATGAAGTATGTTGATGGCCCCACAGATGCACAAAACAGCCTCAAAAGAAGGAATCGGATGAAAGCTGGAGATTTATCAGGTAGTTATTTAGTTACCATCTCACAAAGAGCACAGAACTAGGAAGTAACTGAGGCTTAATCTTGCAAGTTCTTTATATTCATCTTCTGAATAACCATAGTTTTGTCAAGCCAGAAATTCACCCTAACATATACACATTACCCTTCTGCACAATCTTTAGGGCCAGACAAGTTTCACCTTCGGAGCAATCCCAGGTGCTGGCTTGCCCTAGTGAGAATGAAGCTGACAGAGCCCTTCTGGGAGTGCAAATAGAATGGATAAATGTTAGACAGCTCTTCACAGGGACAGACCCATGAACTGTTCATGTACACATCTTTTCCAAGGAAAGATGTAGTTATGGGGGAGCCTTACCAACTCAAGAGAGACCTCAGTCCTGCCTGCTGCAGGAGTCAGAAGGATTTAGTACCATGCTCATGTTCTGTGATCAAAGTTCATTCTTCTTTGAAGTAGCTGATGCTGAGATAACAGATTTGATGCCATAACAACCTAATCTAATGCAGCAAGTCTTGTAGTTCTGTTTATGTGTTTTGTGGATTTTAAACAGACTAAATATGTTGTCGCTAATTACTAGAAAATATTTTACTGCCTTCCCTCCCACCTGCTTAGATGTGGTGGTTAATCTAGTATGTGGTGTGCTGACAAACAGAAACCTCTCTGGTCCTTAAAAACTCACAGTGCAGGAGTGTTTCCTTTCAGGCAAAACTTGTGATTCCAAAAGTGATGGGAGTCTCCATGGCAACCAGCATGCAGATGATGGTCCCCGTCCTCCAAACCAGGGAAGAGTCAAACCTGCTGCTGAAGAGCCACAGAATAGAAATGTTCGCTCCAATTTTTGCACTTTACTCTAAGTTTCTTACTTTTACATCAAACAGAGAAATTTTATTATGATTTTGTGCATTTTGCTGTTATGGGACTGATTTTGTATATGAGTACCACATGATTTTTAAAAAAAAGAAGAAAAAAGACATTTCATCACAGTTTTCAGTAAAAATAAAACAGTGGAGGAATTTTTTTTAAAATTCATCTACATGGGCCATAATATTGCCAGTAGAGAAAGAAACCCTTGCAGGATGGTTTGAAGATGCCTTTTTAGCCTGTGCCACATCTTTGAATATCCTTGTGTAAAAATCATGTGTTGGTATCTGATGCAGCAATCGGGAAAGAGGTGACTCATCCAGCTAGAAATATTCCTACACAAATGAGCACTTGCCATAAAAGAAACATTCCCTGAAGTGACCATCTGTCTTGACTCCAGCACAGCCAACACCTTCCCCACGTAAGGTTAGCAGCATTCCACCTACGTTTTAACTGCAATAACAGCTTAATTTCTTATCTTTGGTTGGGTCATTATGAAGTAGAAGTGCAGAATAGAGGTAAAACAACCTGTATTTTTGCATCTTGAAGAGAGAATAATGTGTACTTGATAGCAGCCAACAGTAGAAAAGAGCACCTGTGCTCTCTGAACCTGCCAAACATACTGTGCATAGAAGGACCTGGAAATGGTGGAGCTACAAAGCACCAGATTTGTCACAACACTGAAGGACTGTTCAAGGCCTACAACCTGTTTGAGACCTTCAAATTAGTTTCAAGTTTATTTCTTATTTTTCCAGCTAGACAAAAAAAACCAAAACAAACAAAACCCAAACCCATTTAGGACTGCAGAAGGAGACTGTCAGTGCTGGAATTAATGTTGCTAGCACCATTGAAAACAGCAGCATTAGAGATCAGCATTACCTGGTATTAGAGGCTGCTCACCTGAAATACTTCCATGCTGATATATTCTTAGATGATGCCTGATCAGAAATGGGAGAGAAAAATGGAAGCTCAATTTTCAGGGATCTCAGAGAGAGGAGCAAAAATACAATGGATATAAAGGTTGTAGACAATTTGGTGCATCATAAATTGTGCTCTCACTCCTATAAATGGAGCTTGGACTAGGTGGGTGGCTTTGACAGAAGATGTGCCCTGCACACTGATTTATTACCTTTGGCTGTGGATTCATCAACTAAGGACGCAGGCATGAGACCAATGTGAACTCTGGGCAGGAGCTCGCTGGAGAAGGTGATAAAGTTACTCCTCTCTGACAGTCTGGAGCATCACATTTCCACCTCTGTGTCTGCAGCAAGAGCGAGGCTCTTTAAACACCAGACAGAGAGCAAAGACTGATGAAAGGCATCTCCTCCTCTTTATAGTATAGCCAGATGAAATTTCACCTGGTCAGAGGTTTTTTTTTTTCCAAATCTCTGAGACAGGAGCTGGGCAGCTCAGCCTGCAGGAACAATTAGTGCAATTAGACCAGCAGAGGAGGATGCACAGAGTGAAACCATTGGTGCTGTTCTCCACTGAAGAGGTGTTCTAGGGGTTTGCTGGGTGTGATCCCACACAATGAACACCTGTTAGCTTTTGGAGCACCTCACAAGCACATGCTCTGGCTTAGCTTCCCCCAGAAGAGATCCATTGAACACTTGCTTTGCTTAAACCTGCCCTTCTTGCTCTGAACAATCTATGGGTGTTCAATATTGGAATGTTTTAATTGCCAGTAAGTGCTCCATGGTAAGTTACTTCATGCTGTGCTGTGGTAAAAATGGTGTGCTCAGTGGTTTCTCTGTGGCATCTGCTACAATCTGGTTCTCCTGGAGGTGCAGAGCTGGGTCAAATCTGCACAACTGCTTCTAAAAATTAATGTGCCTGTGCATCATCACGTGTTCTTAAACCTGTAGGCACTTCTAAACTCTGCAAAAACATGATTCAAAAATAAATATTTTCATTAATATACTGACTGCCATTTGTCAGTGATTCCTTTGATTCCTGTCCCTCTTTTCCCTTCCACCTTTTCTATTCTCCTTTTCCTCTAGGCCTACAGAAGTGCTCAGTCTTTGTGTCAGTCACATATCTACAGTGAA
>JAYDZK010000016.1:16629167-16705510 GCA_034509185.1 Euphonia xanthogaster | reverse complement strand
GTGAATTGACACAAAAAGGGTGGGAGAAGAGAATTCCCACCACTGCTTCATGGAAGCTGAGGCTTAGAAAAATTAAAAGTTGAGACTTTTGAAAGCTTTCTAAAGCATATGGACTCCCAAATCCCATAAAGTCTGGTGTTAAAACCCTAACTGGGAAAGTCTGGGTACCATAAAGGTCCAGGGGCCAGATTTTTCAAAGACTTTTGTTACTTTCCTGAGGGAAAACAACTGGATTTAGGTACTTAAATGAACACATATGCAGTGTTTAATTCCCAAAAATGATGCTTTCCTTAAAACATTGATAAAGCACTTCCCTGTAAAGCCTTCTAAAATGGGCTGTTTAGTAAACTTTCCAAACTGGAACCTTGTTTGTATTAATTCACTACTTCTGACATTAAAATGCAACTCTGTATGGATCCAAGCTGAACATAAAAATACACAAATAAAATAGCAGTAAAATTGAAATTATTACTTCAGTGGTGAGAATATATTAAAACCTCACTTGAATATAAAAAACTATGGTGAAATTCCAAATGAAAAAAGAAACACACTATTTCATAGAAGTATACAACATCATGGAAAATCCAGAGGGTTTTCTTTTTCTTAAAGTCTTGAGAGAAAACTCAAGACTTTAAGAGCACACAATGTGATTAAAATCTTCCTTAAAGTTATCTGTACAAGCATCTACTATTCCTGTATTCTTTATACAATATTCAATCATTGGTGCTTCCTGTACAGAAAGAAATAGCAGTGTGCAGTAATTTGATTCCATAAATAGTTGTAATCAAAATAAACACATGGAATGTTATCTTCACTTATATGATTAGACTAACAAGCACTGCTCATTTTTTACAAGCTGTCTGTAGTTCTATCTCACAGTTATGTTATACCTGCTTGCTGAATTTCTGCTAATGATTTTTGGTCCGAGCTATGCTGAGAAGCCATTCCTAAAAAATTCTGATATTCACAGTTCTTCCTATTTTGACTTGGTGTCCAGCCTTTAGTCTCCAGCTGGATGAGCACACCATGTAAGAAGGAGATTTGTGGTCACACTTTCATACCAATAAGCACTTACTCTGCCCTGTGCTCTGTTAGAAGTGAACCCCAAAAGGACATAAACTCATTGCCAAGCTTTGCAGAAATTCAGGGCAACACTAACTGACTCTGTAATATCTCCTTAACTTTGCTGTATTAGTGAAGCCTGAAAGTTTTACCCACAGAGAAAACCTTACAGGCTCTTCGATAGTTCTTATTTTGTCATTTGCATCAGACACCTTTCTGTCAAGGGAATCAGCAAACACAAGTGGTGACAGGGTTTCTGCTTTTTGTGGCAAACACACCAAACCCAGCATCAGCACCCTGTTCTCATCAGTCCTGAGGTAAGGGGTCCTTGAACACATTGCACAGGAGCACTTTGTGGAGGCACCTTTGCTTTGTGTGGTTTCATCTCAGAGTTTGGGCTTCCAGCTGCTTTGTTGTGGCTTCCATTTCCATGCTGAACATCAGGCCAGTGACCCAAAACAGGGCTGGGTGATGCTCTGTGGGCATCCTGCCAAAACGTTTTGCAGGAGAGGAACCTGACACGCAGCTATCATTTAAGGCCAATTGATCTCAGGAATCAATGGGCCTTTAAAAATTCACCAGCTCACATATCCTTTTCAGTGATGGTCATCAGATGTTTCGTGCTCTGATTTTGTGGGCTTTTGAGAGATCCTTGCTTTTCAGCAAATGATGACATATCTGTTGGTAAGAGGAAACTCACAGCCTTCACTTTACCCCTGGAGAAAAAAAGAGAAATCATTATGAGGATTACAATTGTATAAAACATGCAGAGAAAGTAAAAAAAACCCCCAAAACACTGACCTGACCCAGCAAGGAAACAGTAAATGCTTTCAAGTCTGGCATGCTCCTGGAGGCAGGATTTCATGCCACTCACATGGCCATCCCAAAGGAGCAGGCATGGTGCTCTCTGCTGGAAACATCTGCCTTTTCCATCGAGTCTCACATCTCCCCATCAGTGCCTGACCTGTGTGTGCACAGAACCTTGGGGGTGCATGTGCACCCACAGAGACCCTTCAGTAATTTTAGTATAATAGCTCTGAAAAGAGTTCTCAGCCTCTCTTATCCTGTATTTAAATACTTAATAGGTTTTTTTTTTTTCACTTAATAAACACAGTGGGAATCCCTTGGTAGAAATAATACTTTAGCATATATGAATTAAAGTATTTTAGACATGCAAATTAGAGATGATTTGTTAGCAGTGCTATTTTTTTATTGCTTGGGTGCAATGGCGCTCTATAAAAATTCAATGTGATGCTTCTAGAGTTAATTTTAAAGCAAAAATATTCATATCACATACAGGATTATAGCTTTGGAGCAAAATGTGAGGAAGCTACAATAAACTAAGAATAGGAAAACCCAATATGAAGCAGCATGCTGAAAAGCAAAAATGTCATCCTTGTAAAAAATTAAGCGTAATAAGCTTGCTGAACTAATTGCTAGAAATTACCTTACTGGTGAAAAGCTAAGATGTCTGTGTCAGACATTTGAGTACATAATGGAAGCATCCACCATTAAGACCATAAAAGATTCTAGATTTTTTTTTGGTGTAAGAAACACAAAGCTTTGTGTTTCAGGACATCACCCAGCCTGCCGAGGGGGTGAGGTGAGCAGCTCTTCCCTCAGCCCCGTCTCGTCCTGCAGCAGGGAGTGCCCATGGCAAGGCAGCTCCAGTGGCAGCGATCAAACCATCGCTGCTGGCCTCTGGCCAGGGGCACCCAGCAGCTCCCCAGGCACTCGATGGAACAGATCTGTGCTGCACCTTTATTGCTTGGAAAGCTCCTTCCCCCCGTGAGCAGGCAGCAGGATTTGCCATTGCCATCCCAGGCCTGCGTGCTCCCGTGCTTGCTCCCACGCACATCTCCCACGTGACCTGGCTCCAGGGCAAAGCCCCTGTGGAAACCCAGGGCACTGGGATATTTCTCTGTCTGCTCTGGGGTGCCCTGACCCCCAGGGGAGCTTGGACTTTGATCATCATCCATGGAGAAAGTTTCCTAGACTTCAAGATAGACTGGAATCCACAAAAGTGTGGAACAGATTATAGAGAGCAGTGCAGGTGTGTCACTTGCTGAGAAATTTAGGTTCGGGGATTTTTAGTGTGTTGTGGATGGGAGCAAGATGGAGGGCACAGGGTGTTGTCCTGGGTTGCTTCTTCAGGCTTCTTCTTCCTTCTTCTCCATGGGTTTGGGTGGCATTTTGTAATTGGGCAGAAAAGTCTGCATTGGGGGCTCTGTGAGATCAGTTATTGGGTTAAAAGATAAAATAATCTAGGTGTGAGTTCTTAATTGAATCGTTTAGTCTTAAAAGCCCTTGGAACAAGAGAATGTTGGCCATTTTGTGCCTTCTAATGAAAAGCTGCCGAACTCACAGTGGTGAGATTGTTTTAATGATAAGAAATAATAAAAACTTGAGTCCAAACATGAAATACTGTCTCAGGTGCCTTCAATCCAGACCCAGAGAAACCCACACCTGGGACCCCCTCAACTCCCGAAGTGTCCATGGGCACCCAGAGCACTGCGTGTCCCTGAGCCAGCAGGGCATGCACAGAAACCCAGAGTTACAGGGTGAGGGTGCTTTGCAAAATGATACCAGTTCTCTGCCAGGGACTAAATTTAGGTGTCCAACTGCTGTAAAACGCCTGACCCTGAAATGTCCTTACAAGAAACCCAGGTGCCTCTGAAGGCTTGACCTTGTTGTCCCCTGCAGCCTCTCAGAGAAGAGCTGGGCCCCAAATCAGCTTTGCACAGGGAGTGCAAGGGGCTGGGCACTGGTCTGCTCTGAGGATTTAGGGGGACAGAATAAAAGCTGCTGTGCTGTGCCACGGACAGGTACCTCCACACAGGTGACACGAGCCACAGCAGTGTCAGCCCCAGGGCTGGAGTCCTGTCCCAGGACATGCATGGGCAGGCAGGCAGAGCCTTGGACTTCTCCCTGCTCAAACACCTGCTTTGAGGGCATTTGGATGATTGCCCTTTTGAGCACAGCAAGATTGGGCTGAACCCAGGAATCAGCATGACTTCCCAAGGTGGATATAGCAGCAACAGGATGTGGCTGGGCTATCATATATCACAGTCTCACCACTGCTGGTTCTACCTGTGGTTGTTGTCCTGTGATGGAAAGCTTCTCATCAATGAGCAGAGACACTCAGGGCTGGTCCAGCAGCCATTCCACTTAATTTAGAAGCTGTCCTCTGACTACTTTTCCCAAGGCTGAGAGCATTAACTTGTAACGCTTCAGTTACAGGGGAAATATGATACAATACATCTAAATCCACGAGCCACAGTAATCACACTTCTAAAAGCATAGTGCAGAGTTCCCTGGTATTTCTGTGCTTTTTGTTCAAAGTTTAAAAATCCCTTTCAAGCTTAGCTTGTCAGAACATCACATCAATCTGCAAAACTCTGCCTGGCTTTAAGAGAGCAAAGATTTCAACCGGCTAGCACTGCCAAACCTCATGCAGTGCAGGGAGGAGCACGACTCCCTCAAAAGAGGTCTCCAGTCTGCTCAGGGCCCATACACATCCAAACCACTCTTTTGCTGATTACATACCAAAACCCAGAGCAAAGCCTGGTCTATCTAATTAGGAGAAACCTGTGGTCAGCCCAGGCAGGTGGTGCTGTGCAGGCAAACCAAACCTACTGGCACTCGTAGACGTGATCCTGAAACAGCTTCACGTTGCTGGGGTGGCTGTAGGAGAGACAGCTGGCTGGTGATTTTCCAAGCCCTTCCTCCTGTTCCCTGCTGAGCTGTGCTGCAGCAGGAGGGGCTGGTGGCTGGGCACTGGCTGGCACCTCCAGGAGCCCAGTGCTTGGAGGCTTCCTGCCAGCCCAGTGGGACCTGGTGCTGGAAGGAGCAGGAGCTGGGGTGGCAGTGGGGTAGCGTCTCACAGTCATGGCAGTATCTGAGGAGGAGAGAAAAAAGCAGAGAAAAAAACAATACTAATACTATTAATAATAATGACAGTTCAGATTTACTCAATGTATTTTTGAAGAGTGACTTTTAAGTGTGCACAGAGTGCTAGAAGAAGGGGGAAGAGCTTTAAGCTTAAAGAGGGGACATGAGATTTTAGGAGGTGAGGCACTGGCACAGGTTACCCAGAGAAGTTGTGGATGCCCCATCCCTGGAAGTGTTCAAGGCCAGGATGGATGAGTCTTTGAGCAACCTGCTCTAGTGGAAGGTGTCCCTGCCAATAGCAGGAATGCTTGAACCAGATGATATTTAAGGTCCCTTCCAACCCCAGATGATCTACCATTCCATTTTAAATCAATTTATTGGGGCTGAAAACCATTTTGTATGTGGTGAAGCTGAGAGGCAGAGGATGCCAGACAGCCCCTTTAGGTCCCACCCTTTGCCCTAGAATGCAGCTGGAGAGGAAGAGCCACAGGGCCAGAAAGCCCTTTCCACAGCTTTCCCCTTGCCAAAAGACCATGGAGCTGCTCCCAAATGGATGACATCCCCAGCCACCAGCAGCCCCTGCCTGAGGCATTCAGGCTGGTAACCTGGCCACTGGGTCAGTGGGATTGGCAACAACCACTGCTCATCAGAGCACCCCTCTGGCTGCATGGAAATCCACTCGTGCTGCTCAGCCTCTCATCTTATTCCTTCACACAGATTTGTCTCCATGAAAACTTGTGGGGCCATTTCTCCAATTCTTCTCACCAAGCCACATTTTGCTCTGATTCCTGCTTCATTAATTCCTCCAGAAATCCCAATAAGACTTCTATAACTGAGGAATATTTCCATTTTTCTCTTCTGATAAAGTTGTGAAGAGAATGTATTCCTATATATTGACCCCCCCCCCCGCCTCAAGAAGAACAATCTGTGTTATCTGCAAGAATAAACTGCACATCTGGCACGACGTCTGCAACCAACCCGTTATTCTTTGCTATTTTTTGTAGCATTTTTCTCATCTTTGACTGAGGCAGGATGGGTTATGGCATGGTGAAGAGTGTTGGCCCTTTTCTACCTGGAACAGAGAGGGGGCAGGCATGGGGAGGAGAGTCCACGCCTGCGAAACCCCAAAGCAGAAAGTCAAATTCTGCTTAAGCAAACGGAACTCTTTGACTTGAATCCTCTGTTTGAGCCGCAGCAAAATACTCCACCGAGCTCAGCTGGGAGGGATGCACCCTGAAAAGCCCACGGAGCAAGGCATGCAGTGCTGTGGGTTTGCTGTGAGCACAGAATGGGGCCAGGGCACTTCCATGGAGTTCACCAGAAGGCAGCGGGCAGCTCGTCTCCCTTCCCTGCTGGCACATGCTGCACGGGCAGTGCCAGGGGTGCCAGGACAGCCCCCTCGCCGGTACCTGTCTGCTCCCTCGGCGCTGGAGCGGCCGCGGCGCCTCGCTGCAGGGATGCTGTGGATGCCGGGGATGCCGCCGGTCCCCCCGCACCGCGGGCGGGCTCCCATCTCCTCGCACCGCCGCTCCCGTCTCCCCGCGCCGGCAGCGCTGCCTGCCCGCAGCCCCGCAGCTCTCCCTTCAGGGCTCTGTTTTCCCTCTCCAGCTTGTTGATTTGGGAGCGCATCTTGCGGATGAGCTGCAGGAGGTGCGTGTTCCCCTCCATGCTCCCCCGCCCCGCGGAGCCGCTCCGGCCGGCCCGGGCAGACGCTGCCCTTAAAGCCCCGGGACAATGCGGGTCCCTCCCCGCACGCCCAGCGCGGGTCGGATCCCGGCCCCGGGGGGGCTGGGCCGAGCTGCCAAGGTATGGCCATGAGTTATTCATGCGGGGGCTCGCGTTTCAGGGCTCTGCCCGCCGCACAAATCACGGTCAGCCCCGGGAGAAACCCGCCCGCCCCTCGCCTGCCTCTCGGCTTTCTCAGCACGGCCCCTTCCCTTTGGTCTGCCCAAAAAGCCCAGAGGTGACCTCCATGGCACAGAGAGAGAGGATTTTTTGTAAACTCAGTGGGGTCCAAAAGACGTGTGCTTACCCGAGCAGCTCCTGGATGCTGCAGGGAAGCATGCTTGGTGCCTCTTAGCCGCGGCACACTCGCAGGCTGCAGATTTTGGTGAGTGTGGCTTCAGTGTGCCTGCCTGAGCCCACTGCAGACACCTGTAACTGTGTGGGGTTTGCTATAAAGCACCTCAACTTTGCTGGACAGCAATTCATCTCTTCCCTAGCACGGGGTGATTTATGCTTCTTTGCTCTGTGTATCTGGAACTTCAATTTCAGAATTAGTAATTTCTCTCAGGAAAGTTAAATTTCCAAATGAAAGCTGATACAGTGCGAGAACCCTGCTATTAACAGCACATGCCAGCAGCTGTGATGGACAAGCAGGAACACCAAAGCTCTCCTGGAAGGCTGCAGCAGAGCCTGGGCCCTCTCTGGGCACCCAGGGAGGCTCACTGGAGTGGAGCTCTGGCACCAGCACCCAGGAGTGTAACAAGAGACAGACCAGGCATGATTCTTGCATTAGCAAGAGAAACACAATCCCCCTGTATTTCTCTCATCACCTAGTCCCTAAAGCCATCTTTCTTCTGGCATTAAGATGCAAAAACCTGTGGAGCAGTCTTCCCATTCCCCAAATCCTACTTCAAAATACAGAGCTGAGAGTGCCAAAAAGTCACCAGGGAAATAATTTAACACAGCTCCTGCTTTGAGGTCCTTCACTTCCCAATAGCTCAACAGTGACTCAGGAACAACTGAGAGAGGGGAAAAAAACCCATTTCATCTGTGTGCATTTCCCCACTCTGCAGCTGGAGGCTGGGGAAAAAAGGAGAACTGTTGTGAGATGCTTCAAACATGAGATGACTCAGTCTTTGCTTTTCCAGAGGTGTCAGAAGGGCTGTGGGTCTGTGGGAAGGTGCTGCTGGCCAGCATCAGCCCTGCTGTCACCTCCTGGGAGCCTGCATGGTTCTGACTGGGTGCATGGAGCTCTGCATGGTTCTGACTGCAGGCAGAGAGCTGAAACAAACGTGAGTTCTCAGGCTGCAGCTGAAGTCCACAGCACCTGTGCATTTTTCTTGGGCTTGGACCCAGGTGTAAATAACAGTGCAGGTGCCCCTGTGCTGGGGATAACGTGTAGGGAGCATTATGGGTCAGTTTCTCCAGCAAGCAGATCAGGCACTGGAGCAGTGACAGCACCCATGTGTAATTATAATACTGCTGCTGACCCTGCAGCTGGCTGGGTGTGGGATGTGGCTGGGCAGGGGACACTTACAGTTCAGCAATTGGCTTACCTCAGGTGTAGCTGCAGACATCTGCTCCTCTCATCCCATGCCTGCTGCTCCTTTGGAACCAGACTGGAGCAGGCACAGACCCTTCAAAGCACCAGAAATGTCTGAGGAAATGACTTTTGTCTTGTGAGCCTGTACAGCTGCCCCTGCCGAAAGGGCCAGATGACTCAGGAGTTTTGGACACTGAAAACCTGGCAAAGCTGCCTTTGCCACTGGGCTGACTAGAGTGTTCCCTGAAAGCAGAAAGAGCTCCATGCACCCAACCTTGTTTTTTGTAAGCTCAGTGGGGTCCAAGACGTGTGCTAACCCTGCCAGCTCCTGGCTGCTGCTGCTCTGTGTGCCATGGAGGGAAGCATGTTGGGTGCCTCAGCCATGGCACACTCGCAGGCTGCAGATTTTGGTGAGTGTATCTTCAGTGTGCCTGCCTGAGCCTACTGCAGACACCTGTAACTGTGTGGGGTTTGCTATAAAACACCTCAGCTTTAGCAGAAGGGGCAATTTCTCAACCCTGAGATGTTTTAGCCAGTTGTCCTTGGTAGGATATGGGCCCAGGTAAAATTGTTTTCACCCTCAGCCATATCCAAAGCTCTCTGCTAGGAGCCCCATAGCAATATCTCTGTGTGGCTGCTGGTGGATGTGCTCCATCTCAGTGAACTGTACAAACTTCGTACCAAATTTTACTGCAGCAGGAAACCTGCAAACAAAACACAGACACCTTGTGGAGCATCTTCATCCAAAGCATGGGGAGCTCAGCTTGTTTTGCTGCACCTGCCCAGCAGGGTGACATGCAGCAGCTCTGTGTGTGCATGGCTGCTGCAGGGGCTCCCTGGGGAAGGGCTGCACTGAGAGCTGGGAAGGGACAGTGTGAAAACTGCCACCAGCAGGAAAGAGCACCTGCACAGCCAGCAACACCGCTGAACAGTTTTTGTAGCTGTCTCACTTGCCAAATTCCTCTTGCTCCCCTGAGGTAGGTGAGATAAAAAAATCAAAAAGGACTCATTGCTACTCTAGTACAGTGTTTTTTTTTTTTTTTTTTTTTTTAGCTTACCACAACACTTTGTCCTGGAAAATCCATCAGCAGCAGGTGTGTGGATGTTTTCTGTGACTTGCTGCAGCTGGAGGTGCGTCCTGCCTCCCAGTGGCACGGGAGTCCCTGTGCAAAAAGACAGAGGCTCCCTTTCCTGGGACTAAACCCGACCAACAGAGCACAGGCACTGGCACTGCATCTCCAGCCTCGCTGGGACAGGATGGGGGAGAAGCACAGCAGCTCATCTGCCCCAACAGGAAAGCTTGGGGAATAGAAGAGCTCACAGGTCCAGCATCCCAGCAGCAAACCTGCAGCCCAGATCTCTGCCAGGGCTGGAGTCTCCAGGAGGGTTTGAGGCTAATCAGCCTTGGATGTCAGCAGCACTGGATAAAAAATTATCACAGCAGCCTATAAGACATTACCAGGCAAAAGTGTAACAGCAGCTCCACTCAGGGTCAATGCCAACCCTTCCAAATCTCACTGTGCAAGAACGTGGCTGTGCCCTGAGTCCTTGCTGGATTTCTGACTTTGACATCTTTTATGCTTCACTGTGGTGCACAAGAGCCTGATTCTCTTCTAAATCTGGCTGTACAACTTAAGGAGGTAAAAAAAGAATATTTCAATAGATTTAAAAATTAACAATAAGATTTTTTTGTGTGTGTGCTGATTCTGTTTTACTGACACACTTTGATCATTTTCTTCCTGTACGTCTGAAAGGATTGAATAGGTTTGATGTCCAAATTTGATCCCATATTGGCCTTCTCTCAGTGGCTTCTCCTCTTAAATGGTAAAGTAAGAGGTAAACAGTAAATTTAAGAAGAAAACTTATATTTCCCCCCACTTTTCATTCCTCCCCTTTCACTCTTCTGAAAGTTGAGACATTTAGATGCTTTATGCCTTTAAATTATGCCTGTGCTTTACTTGGCCTAACCCATTGCCTGAGGCTCAGCAGCAGGTTTAAGACTGATGCTCAACTTGAATTTATTTTCTTCTGAGCACTCAAATGACAGCTTGAATGCAGTGGGACATGCAAGTCTGCAAGGCCCTTCCTCACCTGAGCCCAGCATGCTGGCAGCCACATCAGTGTCCACACAGGTGCTGCTCTGCCAGGCCAGGTCACGTTTTGCTTTGGATGCATTTTTGGATGCATTTCACCTGCATATGCACATCCATGGAAAGAAATGCATCCTTGTGAGGAAAGGATTTCACAAAGTAGATTTTGCAGCAGAAATTGGAAACATTCTGATAATTGGACAAATGGCCCAGTCTCTCAAGTTTGCTGGTCCCCCCTGTGCTCAAAGCAGTTTCCTGGCCGTGCACTCCCTGGGGAGGGTGCTGCTCTCAGCCCTCAGCCTGTGTTCACCCCCCAAAAGCTCCATCCCTGCAGGGCCCCTGCTCCTTCCTTGGGCCAGTCTGGGCTTCTCTCCAGAGCTGAGCTGCCGCAGGGAAGGCAGGTACAGGAGCCTGTACCAATGTCTGCAGCAGTGCCTCAGGCAATCAGCTAATTATTCACTGACCAGATTAATCACAGGGCTGTTTGCAGCACCCCCAGTTTTAGCTATGGGGGTACCTCCCCTCCTCTGAGCTGGCACCACTCTGTAGCCAAACAGAGGAACCTGGAGGCCCATTTTGGTACATGATACAAATACCAAAAGATACCCATTCTTATTCTGAAAAGTGTGGCTTTTGGGTCTTGCCTATTGCACAGCTGAAACCTGCCATTCCTAAGCCCCTTCTGAAGGACAAGAGGGAGAGCAAAAAAATGGGTTTTCTTACTTTTAACAAAAGATACAATATTTATATAACCTTTACCTTTTTAACAGGCCCATGGAAAGTGGCACGGAGCCCTGCAGAACCCATGCACATGTCACCTGTGTACATTTTCAGAGCGCTCCCTGCAGAGTGACAGCGACCCAGGGGCTCAGCAGGACCAGCCCAGGAGGGAACCACGAGGCTGCAGGGATGCTCTGCCCTGGACATGGAAGTGGGAAGTGCTCCAGCTGAGTGGGAGGGGGACATGGGACAGGGGGACACAGGACATGGGGACCGGGGCTGCCTTCGGGCACGGACACGAGCAGCAGCACTCGGGCTGGGGGCAAGTGGCAGAGCCCGTGGAATCACCCCTGCCTCAGGTGTAGCCAGGCACAAGCAGGCAAACCTGGCCTTGCCTCCCTTTCATGACTAATTAAACTAATTAAACAGACCCTCTCAGCCATGGCTGAGTGGGGACTCACTCATAGCCAGCGCAGTGAGGCAGTTGTGGGGAGTGAGCTCCGCAACCTCCTAAAACAAGATGGCAAAAATCAATTATATGTGTAAAGCACTCTCAGGTTTCGAGATCTCATTAGATAATGATAGCACAAAGTTATCCAATGAGTCTGTTAAAAGGTAATTGTTTAACTTATTAATGTCTGCTAAGCATCCTTTTGCTTTTGCAAGGACCATTTGCCTGACTGTGCCTTAATTCCCACGTGTATGCAGAAAATCCCACATGTCCCATATTAAATGAAGCTTTGATTTTAAACATTCAAGGTTTCTGAAAGGGGTCTGAATTCCAGCAGGGGATGCTCAACACTTTTGAAAAATCAGGCTTTACCTGAAAATGTGAAATAGAAACACCAAGATACATGAGTCACATCTGAAAACCTTGGCTTTGGACTGGGCTGGCATGAAGTTTGGCTACAGAAACATTTCAAACTTTTAAGAGGGCACTTTAGGTGCCTGTGTTGATTTTCCAATGCTCTGTCCCTTTAAATGGATCCTCAAGTTAGTGTGGAATAATCAGAATTAGTCTCTTTTCTGCCAGCACCCTGCAAGCACAACATATGGTGCAGAGTACAAACCCATGCCTCATGCAAGAGAATCTTTATGCTCAGCTGGAGATTTTCATAATGAGGAGCTCACAACTGGGCCCAAAGTTACCTGCACAGAGCTTTCAAATTAAAACAAGCCCTCACTCATGAGAGAGAGCATCACGATTACAGAAGCACAAAATACATCCTAAAATTATTATTATTATTATTAATAATGTCTTACTCTGCTTTCTTTTTTCAAGCAAAACACCCCATAGAAAACGTGAGTGTATTTGAAACCCTGCAGCTATAAGGTACCTCACCACAGGCAATCTGTGCAATGACATCTAAATCAGAACTACAGGCAACAGCACGTGGCATTTGCAAGTCACAAAAACCCATCACAGCATAAGTGACACCCTCACAGCAGTCCCTAACAAAGAGTGAGTGACTCCACCTAACTGAAGCAGCACGTGCAGAGCACAGCTTAAAAAGCACACAAAAAATGCAGCTTCTGTAAGATGAGGAGTAGTTCATAGGAAAAAAGGAAACTGCTGCTACTCAGATATAAGATGCTCTAGTGACTTTTGAAAAACCTCAGCCTGGACAGAGATGTTGGTCATTATGATTGACTTTTGCATTACTGAGAATTTTCTAAAAATGCCTGTACATTGTCAGCTCAATGAACCATTACAAACCATGCACATATCTCGTGTAGGCTGTAATTCCCAGCTTAAAGAGCACTCATTACTCTGACTCCCACCTGGCTGTGCCTCAGAGATGCTCTTGAAGGCATGGGCCGTGCCCAGGGCTGACCCCAAACCTCTGTTGGGTACAGCTTCCCTGAGGGGCAGCAGCACCTCCTTCCACAGTGCCATCAGCCAGAACTGTTTGGGTGCTGCCATCTCATTGCAAAAGTTCCATACCTTCTCGCTGATTTCTCATGGGCAGCTCCTCACAGCACTGACTCCTCCTTCTTCACAGCACAGCCAAAAAACTCCAGCTCTCCTCAGCTCCCTAAGCCACTCTTTTCTAGCACTCATCCTCATTGGACACAGCTGTGGCCTGTTAAGGGCAGGCCTGCTCCTAATCTTTGGTGATTAGCACAGCTGCAACTCCTCAGGGGTGAGATAGTGCAGAAGGCAATCTTTATTTTCTTACATTCTATCCCCCCACATTTGGGTGCCAGTGTTTTTGCATCTTGGGGCTATAGTGAGAAATACACACACCACTCACTGACTAGGAGGCTGTCCCAGATGAGCTCTTCACCATCCTCCTTAAAACCACTCAATACTCTCTTGGCCTGATAATCTACATGCTGTGGCAGCTTTCCCCTAACACTGCTGTTTTCACTGTACTTTTACTTTTTCCCAACTCCAAATGCTCCAACATATGCCTGGAAGGTAGGAAAGTTACTTGATAATTTCCATAGCTAATATTTCACCAAGGAACACTGCTGGATTTTTCTTGAAAAGAATAATAATGTTCTCATTTCCTCCCCCAGCTGCACAGCGAGCTGATGGCTGCCCAGAGCTGCTCTCTGTGGACTGCAAACAAAAACAGGCTGGAAGAGCCCAAGTGGGCACCCAGGCTGGGGTCTGCATGCTCTGCCACTGGCCATGAGCCCACCCTGGGCTGTCAGGGGCTGGCTCAGCCCCAGCACAGCCAGAGGGACCTGCCTCGTTTGGAACGAGTTCTGCACGTCCCTGATTTAAGTCATTTTGAAACAAAAGCATCAGTTTGGCATTTCCAAAATTTCCCCTGCTTTCCCCAACTAATTTTGGTTATTCTGTTCAGTTTTAATTAGGAAATGATTTCAGTTGTGTTTCCCAGTAGGAAGGGTTCTGTGTTTGAAGTACAGGAGAGGTCAGCCCAGAAGGAGGCAGTGGAGCAGAGCTCTGTGAATGGCCACAGCACAGGGTTTGTAAGGAGGCAGGGGATCACAACCCCGAGGCCCTGTGATCCAGTGTCCCAGCCTTGGCAGCTTGGACACTGCTCCAGCACCTCTGATCCTGGGGAAGTCCTGAGCCACTGTTCCCAGCCCTGGGTTCACACTTTCACCTCCCATGAGCCGTGTTCTGCTGTGGTGCAGAGTGGCTGTTCCTATCACAGCTCACCTGGGCAGGCAGAGGCTGTTCCCAGCACAGCTCACCTGGGCAGGCAGAGGCTGTTCCTATCACAGCTCACCTGGGCAGGCAGGGGCTGTTCCTATCACAGCTCACCTGGGCAGGCAGGGGCTGTTCCCATCACAGCTCACCTGGGCAGGCAGAGGCTGTTCCCATCACAGCTCACCTGGGCAGGCAGAGGCTGTTCCCAGCACAGCTCACCTGGGCAGGCAGGGGCTGTTCCCAGCACAGCTCACCTGGGCAGGCAGAGGCTGTTCCCGTCTCAGCTCACCTGGGCAGGCAGGGGCTGTTCCTATCACAGCTCACCTGGGCAGGCAGGGGCTGTTCCCAGCACAGCTCACCTGGGCAGGCAGGGGCTGTTCCCAGCACAGGCTGGGCTGGGAGCTGAAGCCAAGCAGGGGCTCTCCTGTGGGCAGCTGGCCCATGGCACCTTGGCAGCCCAGAAGACCCCCCCAGGACGTTTTCTCCCCACTGTTTCACAGTGTGTGCTCACCAGAATGGGACCCTGCCCTTCCTTGTTAGGATCTGTGTACCTGAGGCCACTGCAAAAGCAAAAGAACCTCAAACAAAATAACAAAAACCCCCATCCCACTCCATGCTGCAGCTTCCAGACAGCAAAGGGATGGCAGAAGGAGCAGGAAACTGGTGTGGGGCTGGGTGGCTTGTGCCCAGTGGCTCCTGTCCAAGCAGCTCATGTGAAAGCAGAGGGGATGCAGCAATGCTGAAGCTGAAGGTCCTTCCTGGTTGTGGTCTTAGTTCTACATGGACTTGGCTGCTCTTTGCCTTTCAGATTAGTTTTTATTTACCTCAAAGCAATTCTCTTAAATTAGAATTGCATTCTAGTTTGCTTGGTTTTTAAAACTTTTTCTTTTTCTACAGATTTGAATGCTTTCCTTTAAATCCCATTTCTTTGTTCGCATGTGATATTTGATTTAAACACCCTTTGATTTTTAACTGCCTAGGTTCAGAGCTAACTTCATGGTTTCAATATGTAGAAACTGCAAACACTGATTATTTTTGTGATATTCTAAATATTAAGAGAAAAATCTTCTGCGTGCATACCAAATTTGTTAAAAATTGGTAAACACATTCAAGTCCATAGCAGATATCCTTGACAGATCATCTGTCTTGAAAGATTCATTGCCCCATGTTACTTACAGCTGAAATATTGAGCAGACAGTTACCAGTTTAAAAAGTGTTCAAACTGATGAAAAATGTACCTGCAGCCTGGAGCTTCTCAGCATATGTGGGACAACAGTTTTCATGCTGAGATGAAAAAAGCCACATTTAAAGCTATGTATGGATGCAATTTCACTTCTCAGATCCAGGTCCATGGATGGCCAGCACAGGGGTGGTGTATCTGGAGTCTGAATGGTATAGATCATCCCCTTCCATTTCTCATTTGGATATTATCCAAAAATAAAATTATAAAAAAATATTCCTCTTCAGATCAATATTAGGTTGCCAAGATAACATCCCTCCAGTGAATGCTAAGATATAATTACCCTGTAAGGAATGATTCCTATTAAACATTTAATACACCTCCCTCTAATTGAAATTTAAGCCTTTGGTTGTGGTTGGGTGTCACTAAAGATGCAATTAAACATAAAATATGTATAACACTTAACTCCTTTTGGGATGTTGAGATAGCTTCCACTAAGTAACAAACATGAATAATTTCTTTTGCACTCTGTAAAGTTTTTAAAGAAGCTCAGTCTGAGTCTGGCTTGCACAGATCTCCTTCCTTGGATGAAAGGGAATCTGTCACCAGCTTTGCCTACAGCACCAGGGGGCTGAGCCTCCTCCAGCTGGAGGAAAAGGTGTAAGAATAGATTGTGAAATAATTTACTGGAGAAACCCTCAGCTCCAAGAACAGCCAATCACGATCTTATGGCTGCCCTAGACAAAAGGACTCTCAAAGGGGAGCTTTTGGTAGGGGAAAAAGAAATGGTGCAGACCTCATGTAATGCTATGAGTTTAAAAAGCAGCAACTGTGTGAAGAGCCTTTTCCTACACAGACAGGGTGGGTGTGGGATTCAGTGCTACACATCTCACTTCTGCAGTTTGGGATGCTGAATTTTATCATGGGAAAGGGCCAAACCCCATCCCTGTAATCACCCTACAGCCTCACATGCCTCCTGCATTTCTTTCATTCTCTCCCCTCAAATGCTGAGACCATCCATGGTTTAATGCTTCCTTTTCTCTCCCTGCTGCAGCCTTGGTTCAAAGCTCATGTTTGTGCTAATTGCTTCCACCCAACTATGTTTAAAGGGTGTGAACACAGCAGGAGGGGAGGAGCCATCTGGAGCAAGGACCCAGCTACACTCAAGCCTGAGCATCTCCAACACCAGCAACAAGGCAAGCCCAGAATATGGGCTGGGTCCTTCTCAAGTCCCAGAGGAGACTTGAGAAGTCTCAAGTCCCAGAGGAGGCTGCAGATCTGGCTGCTTAAATTAACCAAATCCCTTGGTTTTGGATATAAATATACAAAAATATTATATATTTATATCCAAATATATATATAATTTGAATATAAATAAACCAAGCCATTGGACTTACTTATGAGAAACTCATTTTGTGTGCAAGCTATTGAGAAAACAATCCAGGGGTTTCCTTACCTCTGCTTTACAGACCACAGCTTGGCTTCAGCCCAGCCTGCCATGCTCCCTCAGTGCAAACCATGCTTCTGCAATCCAGTTATTCCCAGAGATGGCCACCAACAGATGCAGTGCTCACTTCTTGTGAACATTACCTAGAAACAGTCTGTCTCCAAATCACCTTGATGGCCTCTGGAGTACCCATCCACAAATCATCATAAACACAAAATGAGTCCAGTGAGACCAACAAACCAAGGGACAAGAGGACTCGGTGCTCACTCACCTCTCTGTACAGCCCAGTCCTGCTGCCACCACTGAGGACACATATACACATTACATATGGGCTCCTCCCATAGCTATGTATAGACAGCAGGTTTATACACATATATTTGCACAGCATAAAGCAAGTTACACTCTGGGCCACCACCATTGCTTTCAGAGGACCCCTGGTTTTGCAGAGTGCAGTGTCCGAGGGGCCTGTCAGGGTGAGGATGAGGAGGGCTCAGCTCCTGCCCAGCTGTGGCTTGACGCTGCTGTGCAGTGCCCAGGTGAGAGCTTGGGCTCTTTCCAAGCCCCAGGTGAGGGTCACGCTGTCGCTGCACTGAGGCTGGAGGAGGGCCATCCCAAACCAAGGTGTGCCCATCCCAACCATTGCACTGTGGCTGGAGGAGGGCCATCCCAAACCAAGGTGTGCCCATCCCAACCATTGCCCTCCTTCCCCCACCAGCCAAGGACACGGGGTGGGTTCCAAACCATAGCCAACAATTCTGGAAAACTCCTGATCTGCTGAGTGAGACAGCAGCAGGAGCTGGCAGCAGCTGCAAGCAGGTGGAGGCTGGGTCATGGCACCTCTACCTTGCATGCAGAGATGAACCTGCGGGTGAATTCCGAGCCCACCCTTGACTCTGGCCTGCAGGTTCAGGCTACAACTCCAGCTGAGATGCACCAGTCGTGAACTTGGGGTGTTGTGAGAAGAGACAGGAGGGCAGAATGAGGCAAAACACTGGAAAATTCCTCTGGGTACCCCCAGGTAGAAAGACACAGCGCTGGCCTCTGCCCTGAACAAATCTGTGGAGGCCTCAGGGCAATCACCGGAGCTTGTCCAGGGGAAATGAGCTAAACAGAAAAAAACAGCTTAGCAGAATCGTGGGGACTGTGTGCACAGGCAAGAATTCTAACACACAGGTACTATGAGCAGGGAGTGCTGCAAGCAGGGGTTTTCTGTGGATCGACAGGAAGGAGTGTGGGAACTCCTAAGAGCTGGCACCTTATCCCCACATGCTGCAGAAACTGAAACAAACATCTCATAAAGGCACGTGGCTTCCCAGTGTGCCCCGGGCAAAATCCGGGACTACGAACTTCAAAGGAAAATCTGAGTTTTCTTGGTCTCAAGCAGGAGAACTACACCAAGCTGCTTCTCAGGCTGACTTCAGTCTGGGGTCATGGAGAGAACCCAAAGCCACGTTCTGCAGATGTCATAGGTGTCTATCAGCATCCACACCATCACAGACAGTTGGGATGATCCTGATCTCCACCATTCCAGACAGTGCTGTCATAGGAATGAACCAATGCACAGAGCTTCAAAGAGAAAATTTATGGACGCTTTTATACACATACACAAATATTTTAATATAATGGTAACTGAAATGTTATCCATATTCTTAGTACTGTCATAATTAACTAAAAAGATATTTTTTAAAATTTTGTAAAAATGACATATTTTACACATCTTCTATTTACAATTGCAATATGCTTAAATGTTATAAAACATCCACTCTGGCCTTTAAAATATATGTATACTAGGACTCAGTATTAGATATATTATAATTTATAGCAAACTTAGGGTTTGCCGTGTACCTATCTATTCAATGGGAATTTTGTAATCAGCCTGGCTTAATAAAGGCTGCTCAAAACCAAAAATTGACAACAAAAAAGAAAAAGAAAAAAAGAGAGGGAATGTGCAAATATTGGGTCAGGCAAAAAAAATAAAAATTCTCAAGCTTGCGTTTTTTAAAATAATACCATGAGGACTTCCAATAAATTAAAATCTTAACCCTCAAATCCTTTTCCTGGTATTGTCCATCAACTTAATTTTCAGTACTATTAACCTAAAAGGAAAAAATACCCTCAACAACAAAGGACAAACCCCACCCCAGAGAGCAGCTCTTCCTGAGGCTGTGTGCTCCCCAGGCTGCATCAGGCATCAGGGTTTGCTGGAGTGGCTGCTGCTGGCACAGAGGAGCTGGCTCTATGGATGACCCGGGAATACGTGCGCTCCATCCCTGGATGTTTTGCTGAGTCCTCCTTGTAGGCAATCTTTTCAGGAAAAAAAAAACAGCAACAGTGAGAGAGATCTGAATTATTTGGTGTCTGAAGTGTCTGCTGTCTAACCAAGGGTTTCCCATTTTTTAATTGCTACACAACAATGCCAAGGATCTGACAGAGGAAAGGGACCTTTCTCTGGTAAATGGAGGCTGCAGGGACAGGGATGACATCCTCTGAGTCAGGGCTAAAATGGGGCTGGGCTGACTTCTGCCAAGCTCCACGGGCTTCCCTGAACTGCACCACTCACACAAGTCCCCCCCACTTGGCAAACTCCTGGACACCCACATCAGCACCTCCTGACTGGCACAGACAGGCCCAGCTCTGCCCACGCTGTCATTTGGGGATGCAGCAGCCCCACAGAGCTGCCCACACCGGGCAGCAGGGCTGGGACCAAGTGCCAGGCTGAGCCTGGGGGCACAGCTGCAGTCGGGCAGCAGTGACAAAAGCTCTGCCCTGTCCTTTGGGCAGGCTTTGGCAAGAAGGAAGATCTTTTTCCTGAAGAAGCTATTCCAGCCTTGGTAAAAGCTCTTTTTTCCTACTTCTGTAAAAGCAGACTGAAAACCTGTCTTCCTCCATGGGTGCTTTGTGGAAGCATTCACCACAGAGACAGGGGGATCCCCACTGCCCACACAGCACCAGCACTGGAAGAGAATCCCCTCCCCTTGACAAAGCTCAAGTGGAACCCTACGCCATCAACCCCAGCTGTCCTTGGCCAGGGCTGCAGGTCAGCCACACCTCAGCTGTCACCTGGGCAGACACGAGCAGGGACAGCTTCAGCAGCATGGGCAGCTCTGGGCCAGAGCTGCTCTCACACCGTGGGCTGCAGGAGGGGCACTGGGACTTGGGCACGCCCTGGCAGCCACTTTCACTGCTAGTGGCACTTGCTTTTGCTGCTAGTGGCACTTGCTTTTGCTGCTAGTGGCACTTGCTTTTGCATCAGGGGGCTCCTGTCGAGCTGCCTCACTGGCCTCCCCAAAGTTCACACTAGGATCCTAAAGAACAGGCCTCTCAAGACTGCTCATGGATAACACATCACACATAGAGCTTAGATCTTTAAACTCCCTGAGAAGGGAGTCATTGGAGATGAAATGAAACAAACACACCCAGCAGAAAAACCAGCAAGTGAGGGAAGTAAATGACATTAAAAGAAAAAATTAGATGTAAGAAAAATGAACATACCACTTTTGGCTATAGTATTGAGGGAAATGTTAGACAGGGAAGAAGAGAAGCTGTATAAGCAAGGACCATGAGAGAGCTGTCAGAAAAGAAAAACAAAAAGAGAAAAACAAAAAAGAGAAAAACATATGGTGATGAAAAAGTCACTGTCAGTAGGTGAGAAACAAAACTCTCTTGAATACAACAATGAGAAAGATGGCAAATTGTACTGGTGTAAAGCACACAGCACAGATGCAAGGGAGCCTCAAGCTTTCCAACTGTGAGATAAATATTTCAGCAACAGTTTATGGCATGTGATTTCTCTGAGGAAATACTCTTCTCAGAAGCAGAGAGTTCATGAGTTCATTGCAAGAGGAGTAGAGCTTTCTCAAAGCCCCCCACTGCCCAGAAAATGGGGCTGTCACTTTTTAGGCTTCCCCAAAGGATTGCAAGTAGGAGACTGTTTTCAGGGTGGACTTTAAAATTCAGACAATTTTGGTAAAAGAGATGACAATTTTGACTTTTGTTGGATGAACTCTTTACACATTAGCATTGGTTTGTACAAGTAATTTTGTATTATTTAGTATGAAGAAAACTCAGAGCTCACAGAGATAAATACAGGTATGAGAATTGAACAGAACTCCAAATGTTTAATGAATTCTGAATCTCATGGGCTGCTCATGCCTCATTTGAGCTGACCATCCATCTTCCATTCTTGTGGGAAACAGTGGTTCACACAAGACATATGGTGCTGCCTATGCACACTGACTAATGGCCAAAATAACTTCCATGTGAGATGCATGAATATTGATTAACAAATAACACTCTTAACAATTACATACTTAACAAAACAGTGATAAACACTAGTTAGGATAAAATCACTGGAAAGGCTGAGGTTCACAAGTCTTTATACACCTGAAGAGGAGAGGAGCACAACTCCCAGACCTGCAGCCACCCCTGAGCTCAAGCCCATCCAGCAGGCACGAGGCCTCCAAGCAATTAGGAGCTTTATACCCATGGAAAAACTCCCTCAATTCTATAGTGAGTGCAACAACGGGCAAAAAATTCAGGTCAATCCTTATTCTACTCCTATGTGAAGATGAATAATAGAGCACGGGGCAATGGAGAGCCATGCTGGCACTTCTGTGCAATGCCACCACTGATGCCAGTGGTTAAACCAGGTCACTCTACACCAACAGGGCTTTTGGATGCTACAGGCACCTGGAAATGCAGCACATCTGCTAGAGAGGAACTATTTATCACAGGCAATCTAAGGTAGCCTGCCCATAAACATGCAGAGATATAATTAAACATGGTTTAATTAGAACTTCAGTATGTAGATTGCTCAATATTTAATTGAAATTGAAAATACTAAAAAAAAATCTGCCTGGACACAGCAGTAGAATAGCTGCAAGTGTGCACTGGAGTCCAATTCAGAATTTTGGGATGCAATTCATATAATGTATATATGCATACTCATCCTTCTGAAGCTGCTAAAATACATGGCATCTATCCTGACAGTGTACTCAAGTATAAAAAAAAAAAATTGAAAAATAACCTTCTCTGAAAGTTGAATATAAATAGACACAATAAAGATACCTCTTGTGGTTATAAGCTACATCTTAATAGCAATTTACTGTTTTAATTAAATACATCACAGCCATAGGACAAAGCAAGCAAAGCACAGAGTAGTTTAGATTATTTTTCTATGCCTCTAAACCCCAGCCAGCATTTAGCCTCACAAACATCCAGCTTTTCAATATGTAGCAAGGCAGGCAGAAAACAGACCTTTGTTGATCAGATATAGAATATACTTCTATTAAAAAAAAAACAAACAGGGAAAGGAACAAAAGCCAAAACCACAAAAAATTAAACTGTTTTCTGTCACTACTGCATTGCAAGGTTTTACTTCTACTATTTTGCTCTACAGCTTCATTTGTCACTAGAAGACACAATTAGCCCCCCTCATGGAGCCCAACCAGCACCAAAACAGACATTCTGACCTGTTCATTCATAACTACAGAGAGCTCGCTGAGCATGTCCTTGTAGTGAGACTTCATCTCTCCCTGATACTCAAACTGGTCCTCCTTAATGAGGCGCTCGTTGACATCCAGGGCATGGCCACAGGCTTCAGCAAACTGCCTGCAAGCACGAAAACACAAAAACAATGACACAGCTTCTGTAGTAATGAAAAAACCTATCTGTACACACACAGTGCTGCATCTCTTCTTCCCCTTGCAAACTGCACCTTGTTGGAAGTGAATTTCAGAACTCTTTCTCAGATCAAAAGGAATGGATTCTACTAGGGTAGCCCAGAACTCCAGTAAGTGTTTCTCAGGAGTGACTTGTAAGATAGGGTAAATGCAGATGTAAATTAGGCTGGCTCAAATCAGCCTGACTTTGTGTCTTGCCTGCCTGTGCTGTGCAGAGTGTCCTATGTGCTATGTGGGGGGTGAAAAGCCTAAAATTAATGTTTACCTGAAGATTTCCTTCAGAAGCTTAACTTGATTATCAGGATACCTCTTAGCATTTGTCTCTTCAAGAAAAGCTCGAGCATAGGCCATTGGTCCAGCATTTACCTGGGTGAGAAATACACAGCTTAGGTATAGAGAACAAGCCTTCATTGTTGTTTCTCTTGTGCTCCAGAGCTTGGAGACTGGCCCCAGGCAAGCTAGGCTGTGAGAAGAACATCCCCTCACTCCTTTTGTCACCAGGATGGAAGCTGAGGGGTTTTACTGAGGAAACAGGAGCTGCTCAACCTCATACAAGCTGCAGATATGTGCTGGCCTTTCCAGGTCACCAGCCAGCTGACCACCCAGACAGTTGCATGTTTGTTTGTAGATATTTCAATGAGAGCACCAGGAATACACAGGCCTGCCACAATCCCAACTTTCCTAAATGGAGAATGACAAAGCAAATCCTAGCAAAACTCCCTTTAAAGAATCCACCTGCTTGTGAAGGGCCATATTCTCAAGTGATACGTGACAGTCTTGTTGGAAAGGTCTTAATTGTTTTTAGAGTAGAATTGAATTAAATAATTAGCCTAAAAAACCAGCAGTCATCAATGCCAGTGGAAAACTTTCCATTCCTTAGTGTGCTTAGAGCGAGATCTAACAGCACTATAATACAAGATATGCCAAAGACAAAAAATATCTGGAATTATAAGAATCAGAATAAAAATTTAGGTAGATGCACTGAGAAAAGAGAAAAAGGGCAGCAAATGGACGTTACCTTGACACTGACACTTCCTTGGAGCTTGAGCTGCAGTCGGATCATGTCCACTTCTTCCATTGTGCAAAGCTGATTGAGCTCTGAGACCTTTTTGGACATCTCATCAATGGCCACTTCGATGGGGTTCAGCTCTGTGCTGGTTTGGCTTATGACCTGAATCCTCTTCTTCACGTAGGGAAACAAGTGACTGGCTACTCGAGAGAGAGGGAAATGGCTCAGAGAGTGTTTAGGAAAGCAAAACAATTAAGTCAAAGTATTAACTTTTGACTTTGTCAACCTCTTTATTAATCCATACAAATTAAGTTTTAATCACTGAATGAGTAGAAGTGACACAGCAGGTCCAAACTGAATTCTGATGTACCCAGCACTAGAAGAGCATTTCCTTTTAAACTCATCAGTGTTTGATACCAAGTTCTGCCCTGTGCAGGTGGCAAAAAGCTCTCAGTGCTCAGATTTTAGAATTCACAAATTTCCTCTGCTGAGTTAAGACACCAAATTTTAAGTCCACACTGAACTTCAGACAGCTCAAACCCTCACATCAAACATATTTCATGTCTGAGCCAGGAGCCCCTAGCTTAGCTGAGTTGGGAATCATTCACTGTGCTGGTGTTGGCTGGGATAGAGTTAATTTTCCTCACAGTAGCTGGTACAGGGCTGTGCTCTGGATTTGTGCTGGAAACAGCACAGATAGCACAGGGATGTTTTGGTTATTGATGCTGTGATGCTTACACAGCATCAAGGCCTTTTCTGCTCCTCACCCCCCACAGCAGAGAGGAGGCTGGGGGTGCACAAGGATTTGGGAGGGGACACAGCCACAACAGCTGACCCCAAGTGACCCAAGGGATTTTCCACACCATGGTGTCACGCTCAGCATACAGAGCTGGGAGAAGTAGGAGGAAAGGGCAGGGAACATTCAGTAGTGTTTGTCTTCCCAAGACACTGTTACATGTCATGGAGCCCTGTTTTACTGGAGTGACTCTCACCTGCCTTCCCAGGGAAGCAGTGAATGAACCCCTGGTTTTACTTTGCTTGTTTGGGCAGCTTTTGCTTTACCTATTAAACTTTCTTTATCTCAATCCGTGAGTTTTTTCACATTTACACTTCTGATTTTCCCCATCCCACCAGAGGACACTCAGTGAATGAGCTGCTGCATGGGGCTTAGCTGCCAGCTGAGGCTAAACCAGGACTCCCACCTGCAGATGAACCTACTATTAAAACATCATCCTTAAAGCAGTGAAGAGGTACTTTGAACATTCAACCTAAATACTGCCATGGGAGCTGACAGAGGAATTATTCACCTTTCAAACTCTTTACTTCTAGTCAAGGCCTTTCATGGATCTCAGGGAGTTTGGCAAAGGCACTGTTATGGTGCATTAAGTCTGGTCTGAGCTAACACTTTTCTGATTGCCCTACATGCTTTGGAAGGTCTCCCAAACTCCCTGCATGTCCTTCTCCACTAAGCATCTGCTTCCAGTCAGCTCTGACCTAAACAAGCTCCAGTTTACAGCGTGTCTGTCTCATTGGAGAGCAGGAAACCCAGGACTTCCAGAGCTGGAAGCACAAGCCAGGCATGGCAGAGTGCCAGCGAACCAGCGATGGACCCCTGGCACTTGAGCTGCCCCTCTGGGCTGGGAAAGGCAGGATGGGAGCAGGGGAGCAGACGTACTGGTGAGGATGGTGCGCCGCTTGCACTGCTCCTCCACCCCGCCGTGCTTCTTCCCCGAGAGCGTGAAGGGCGTCTCGAACACGAAGCGGTTGATGTTGTGGTGCATCTCAAAGTCCGTCTTGCGATCCTCGGTCTCCTTCTCCTCGAAGAAAGGGGTCACGTAGGTCACCTGGATGTAGGCGTATTTGGGATCCAGGTCTTTGGGGTTCACCTGCAGGACAGTGGCACAACAATAAAATTAGGTGTGATGAGCTCCCAAGGCATCCATAACATTTCTGGTGTGTTTATTTATTTATAGCCATACCGATGAAAACTGAGACTTTCCAAATGTAATACTCAGATCATGGATGGATACAAGGGTATTTTACCAAGAGTTCCCTAAGAAGAGTGGGACCTTTGACTATAGCCATTGGCAAAAATGGATGAAAGCTAAATGAGACAGAAAACAACCTGCTTCTGCACTGCAGCACACATCTGCCTGCTCGTCTTGCACCGTGCACCCAGTTCTCTCCCTCGTGCAAAACCACATGTTTTCCATACCTTGTTGGAATCCTGGATGATCTTCACGTTATCTATTCCAAACTTGTCTGCATAAAGTTTCATCAGCCTTTGAGAGATCTCAGACAAGCCAGTTAATTTGGGTTCTTTATAGATATACTCTTTACCTTCCTCTTCTTCAAAAAAGCCCTGTTTGGAAAGAAACAGAAGGATACAGTGAATGTAACAGCCACGGCAAAAATGAGGTGCTTACATCACGAATCAAAGTTGCCTGTATACCCACCAGAGCATCCAGTAGGCCACTTCCAGCACCTAAGTTAAAAGCTTACCTCTGTCCACTCCTAGCAGACACGTGCCCAGAGGTCAGTGTTTATACTGGTCTGCAATCTCCAAAGCTACCCAGGAAAAGATCCCTAGACATTTATTCACTTAAGAGACTGAGCAGCTTAAAGAGTTAAAGGGCTTTCTTGAAAATGATGATGTGTGCATAAGGAAAAAAACCCTCATGGATTAAAAACTAGAATTAAAAATTCTTTAAATCTTAATAATTTGGTTCAATTAACAGCTGTTTGCTGGATACTGAGCCCAGCTGTGTTGTGTGCAGCACATCACCTCCAGTGCATCCTCTGGGAGTCACATGTGCAGGCACAGGCTGGGCATTGCTGCCCTTGGCCATGGCATAGGAGCACCTGGGAACCAGTCTGCATCTCCTCAGGACAGCTGAAGAGAAACTGGTGGGCACCTTGAAAGGCCACATAGAACTGCAGCACTTCTAGAGACAATTAGCAAATTAGTCACTTTTGAAAAGAAAAAGAAAAACAGAAAAAAGACATACAGACTGTGTTCCTTTGCAACAAAGGTGCAGTCTTGTTAAGGTTGTCGTTTAATACACTGGATGGACTTGGCAGAGCTTTAATAAAAGGGTCCACTGAGAGCTGAACATGAATCTGTCATGCTTCAGAAAAATGCCAACCTCTGAAAGTTAACAGAGCATTGCATCACCTTCAGGTGAGACACCCAAGTGCCACAAGATGAACATGTACATCAGTGCTGCAGGAGAAGCCCTCCCAGCTGGGCAGAGAGCAGCAGGGGCCCCTTTAACAAGGGCTGCATTTGTCCCAGAGCCATGAGCAGCACCAGCCCCCTCCTAGGGTTTCCTATGCAGCCTGGTGATGGGCACCACTGCAGCTACACTCAAAGCCTCTTCCTTTCACCTGAATGCAAAGTGAGCCAGAGGAAAACACCTGAAGCTGCAGGGATAGGGGGAAAGGCAGACAGCATTAATGAGGTCAGACCCAAGGCCATTTGAACTTCACATGATGTGGCTTGGATGGCCAATTCTACAATATGCCTAAGCAAACTGCTGTCTGCAGGAAAACAGAGAAGCAGAAATTAATGAAGGCAAGAGATAGCTCCAAAATCTATTCAGAAGGTCCTCATGCAAAATCCAGCTTTTTTATCTGGAAGTGTGTTTCAATTTTGCCCTCTAAAATTATTGATTAGGCAAATCTTCACAAAAAAACCCTCCCAAACAGAATTAAAATAAAAGAAGCTATGAATTTCATTGCTTCTTTAGGGACCCCCCCCCAAGCTTTACTTCAGTGGGGGTTAACAAATATGTGCATCTCTGGCTTCTCCTTCAGTGAGGACAAGGTGCAATAAAATTGTCTTTTAATTTGGCAAGTGTCAGGAGTACTGTGGCCATTGCTGGAAACCAATAACTAATAGCTGCAACAGCAGCTCATCTGACAGCATCTTCTTCAGTCTCACAGGGGCCTTCTAACATTGCATAAACAACATTTTCAATTAAATTCCATAGGCACATGAAGACCTTCACAGGTAATTAGAGAAAAAAATCTAGACCTCCAAAGCTGACATCCTCCAAACATCTGTTGAGCTGGGCAGGCAATTGACTTCCTATTGATTACACTGAGAAAATATCTACAGGATCATAATCTGGTTTCTGATCTTGTTTCCACTGAAGCAAAACTGCTTTATGTGGGAAAACCTCATTAGTTTGATGCAATCATACTTAAACATGCTAGTCTGGACTGTTTCTGTCAAAAGACATCTGCTTTCTGTTACTATTCAGTAAAAAAATTTTTGTTTTCAACAAAACCCGTCATGTTTTCCTAAATGATCACCTAGCAAGCTACAATATAGTTTATGCTCTTAAACCCTGAGTCTGTGTATGTTTGCATGCTGGAACACAGTGCTTACATGTAAGTGCCAAATCTCTGCTGATGCTGCATGGCACACTGAGATGATATCTCTGTTAATTGTTTTACTTAAAAAAAAATACCTGAAAAGAAAAAACTAAGAGATTTAGTCTTATCTCTAATACAAGAGACATCATTTAAGTAGATATTCCCTACAGTATTTCAGCTGACAAGTGACAAGCAGAAGTTAACTGCCAGCTATAAATAATCAGGTCTGCCATATGCTATATGTCTGGCAAAGACTATTAAAAGTAAGATTAAATACTTTTCAGAAGCCAAATATCCTCCAATTTCAGGATTTTAAAATATTAAGCAGCCAAGGTTACATTACTGATGCATATCCCTGGATTATTTTCATCCTGGCTGGTTTGGTCCTTCAAGGACAATGCAGCCCCAGAGATGAAAATTATGACAGGGAGCAGCTGGTGGTGATGGAAGGCAATGACCTCCTGAACAGCAGGTTACTGGTTTCCACTGAGCTCTGATGCTCTGAGAGACAAGTTTTGAGCCAGGCCTATCACTGTGGGAGTTTTGATAAGGCCCTTCCTCATCCTCACACACCTCCAGACACAGCCTTGGAGCTCACAGTAAATCAGACCCTTCTCTGCCCTTTGGTGAGAGGTGCTGAGGTAAAGCCTTCTTCTTGACCAGGAATTGGCATCTAATGGTTCTTTCCCTGTCTCATCCCACAGTAAGTGATTGTGATCATGATGAAACTCTGCCCTCCAGCTTCTTGTACACACAGCAGAACAAACCCTCAGCTCTACTTTGTCAGGCAAAGGCCTGACACTGCTCTGAAAAACAGCTCTTGAATGTCTTTGCTTATCAGCACAATATGAGCTCTCAGCTATTCAGTATATTTAACAGGATTTTTTTTTGGCTTTTAATTCAAGAAAGATACTGACTTCTCAAACGCTCATCTGGGAGTGAACTCCTATGCACTGGCTGGTGTGGTCACTTGGGGGTGCAATGAGACATTGGCACCAAAGGCCTTTAACAGAAAGTGCAGTCCAAACCAGCAGCTGCCATGAGATCCAGCTCCCCGAGCTGGCAAATAAATCTTGCTGGTGAAAACAGATGACTGTGTCCCCCCTAAGGATCACATTAGTCCAAACCATCCTTGCACAGGGTCCCTGCAGCAATGCAGTAACCAAACTCTGCCTCTGCATGAAGAACAGCTTTCAGGTGCAGCAGCACATCATCCTTCTCCACTAAGAACCCCCAAAATTGTCCCTCCCAGTATTAACATTATTCTTTTGTTCCTTAATCTGCTTTCCCTGAAGCTTTTGTTTCTGTTAAGGAACAGCAGCCACATCACATCTCTCCTGCAAAGGGCAAGGAGAAAGCAGTGCCTGCTGCCTTTAGAGTCCAGTGACTGGGGGAACAAACAGAGGAAGACACAGCTGTGACAAGGTCATACCCTTCAGAGCACTAAAGCTGTTTAAATGAAGTTGCCCTTGTGGCACTGGCACCTGGAAAGCCATTGCACTGTTACAGAGATGCTAACCCAGTCCAGCAGAAGTGCTGCAGCTAAATTACCCACGGGGAGAGCCACTGGCTCGGGGAGAGTGCTGGCCAGAGGCTGCAAGTAGGAGAGCTCTGTTTTGCCCTGTGCTGCTTCCATCATGAGGAAGGCCAGGCATAAGGAAAACTCTGCCCTTCCTCAGGTGCAGCTCCTTGCATTTGGCAAATTCAGCTTTGCTAATCTGTCCAGAGAGCCAGGACCTGCCATTCCCCCTGAATTCCATTTGCTTGCTCCTACAAGGGACTGCCAGGACCTTGGCCATGGCCATGACCTGCCCAGAGTGCTCCAGTGGCCGCTGCCATGGACCTCAGACTGACACAGCAGCCCTTCCCTTGGGAGCTGCAGTGCAGGCCAGCAAAGCAGGCTTGCATTCAAACAGCATTAATGCTACCCCAGGACTTGCAACAGAGGAGGAGGGGCTCCAATCCCAGTGCCAGTGAAGCTGGGAGGAACTTCCACTGAGATGAGGTGAAGCAGCATTGGGCCCCGCAGTGCACACACAGCATGATGGCAGGTACAGCTCAGTCATTCACGTAACTGAACAAACAAAAGTTAGTTTGCAGGATGCAACAATGAATGCAGCAACGTTATTTTATCTGCCATGAACCAAAGAATCCAGAGCACAGGAAAATTAATGTTAAGTAACAGTAGAGGGGAGGATGAAGGGTGTGTGAGGAGAATTAAACAAAACATGCAACAGAACTAAACTTACCACAGCCTTGAATAAGATCAAAAGGAGAAAAGAGCAAATTTCTGCATTAAAATCTAATTAGCAAACAGAATGATTCACATCAATCTGTTGTTTACACACTTTATATTTTAGAGCACAGGAAATTTTATGCTTGCCAAAACCAGGACTAAAAGGAACATGCTGGATTGCTACACTGGTTTGTGGTGGAAGAAAGCACAAAATAATGCTTCAAGGGTGCTGAAGCACAGCAGAGGGAATAATGCTATTCTAAGTACATTGCACAGAACCAGAGCTAGCCTGGAAGCAGAAGGCAGAGTCAGTGAAAAACACAACAAAGCATCTACTGCATACTGCTCTGCTTTGAGATCTGTTGGAGGAGAGTGCCATATATCAAAGATGCCTTATCTGGTTCTACTTATCTTGTAGCTTGAAAAAACCTGCCCTGCCTCAGTCTCAGCTTTGCTTTATGAAGTCAAGAACTCAAGCTGACACAGAAGTCTGGTCTCTAATACACCCTAAATCCCCAGTAGTGGTTTACACAGAGGCAACTGAGTGCTCCCTGCTGACTAAAATCCTGCTGGGAGTCCGAGCCATGAGGCAGCTTTTACCCTGTGATCCACCACCCTGTGCTTCCCTGCACTCCATCAGGAACAGGTCTGAAATCTCTGACTGCGGAGACAGAAGAGCCCAAGCTCACTTACCTGCCCATAAAATGCCACCCTGTAATATCTCCCAAAGAGACGTTTCTCAGAGTTCACCACCTCTGCAACCTTCAGGTAGGAGCGGTGGATGTCGTAGTACAGGTCAGACAGTTTCTGCATGGACAGACAGACAGACAGAGGGCAGGTGAGGGGATGGGAAATGCCAGCACAGCTCTGCACAGCCTTGCTTGCCTCAGCTGGCTTCCCAAAGACGGCAGGATGTGCCGAGGGAACAGTTTAACCCCGTTAGCAGTCACTAAAGAGTCACTGCAAGGTTTCTGTCATCTGAGGGGTTTGGTGGCAGTGGAGCCTTTGTGTGCAGGCTCACAGAGAATCATCCACCAGCAGACAGTGCTGCTGACCTGCCAGGGGGTCAGAGAACCCAAGCGCTGTTTGTGCAGGTAAGAACAAGGTGCCAACACCTCCAATCGGCTCCCAACCCCACACAAAGATGTGCATTCCACAGTTTCCACTAAACAGCACTTTCTCAGGATAGTGAACCAAAATTTCAGCTAAGTTAACATCTGAGGATCTGCTTCCTTAGCATACAGCTTATTGCTACCTACCTCTTTGTGTGTCTTTCAGTTTAAACCCAGAAAAATCAGTAAATGCAATTATCATCTGGCTATCCATTATGTATTAAAATTGCAAGTAAATAAGAAACTAAGAAACCATGAAATTGTGAAGCAATCATGCAATTTATCAGCATTTTCTGAACTTAAATACAATGCAAATGTGCTCTTGGTTTAAAACCCATGTAAAAATCATATCCACTGGCTAAGACAAGAGATTTATTTGAAATTTTTTTACAGTTACTGTTGCATTGATGCTGAAAAGAGGCAGGAAAGACATCAATGTTTTTTATTTTCTCACAGCACAAAACATTAAAAGGAGAAATTACAGACAGGAAGAAAGAAAACATTCCTTTTAAAGAAAGCACATTTTTTCCCTAAAAATTTTGATCTCTAGTGTTGCCTTCGGATAATTAAAAAGACCCAAACCAAACACCCACTCACTTTAAAGTCCCTCTGCTTTTCACAAACAGCAATGATAGGCTTGTTGACCTCAGCAATAAGCTCATATCTCTCAGACTTCCAGAGGTAGTCAACACACAACTCCAGCTGTTCCACGAGGATATTCTGCAATTTCACAAATGCAAATAGTTCAGTGACTTGACAGCTGGTGGCATTTAATTAATAGCAATGCAGCAAAAGCACATACACACTACTTCATTTTTATTCTGGAACTTCTATATTAAGGTTTACTGCCATTGCACAATGTTTAGTCAAGTATTGGTGACCTAGCTCTTCTTTAGACAAAAAACCTGAAATAACAGTGACATGAAAATACTTGAATAGTTGACATTTCATGCAGAAGAATGGGTTTGCTTCATGGCTTTCCCCTACCCTGACTTTCAGCTCTGGTACTTTATGCTCTCCTTAGCTAAACACCACTGCAACAGCTGTGACATTTCACTCAAAAGCTGTGTGCCTTTTAACAATGCCTGAGTACACTCACTCTAATTTGCTGCAACATGCACAGGATTCCACTAGAAACAACATTCTGTTCATACAGAACAGGAATGTAAATGTTAACATTGCTGACCTCATTATAGGGTGTATCTTGCATCCCAGAGTCTTCCTTCATAGCACCTTCTTCTTTAATGTTGGGGGTAATGCTCAGAAAAGCAGGCCATCCCATGGAGAATAAGCCTTGAAGTGCAAGTCACAAGAAAGGCTGTTAATGACCCAGTGACCAGATACTTCAAGGAGTTACTAGATGACATTAAAACAGAGCTGAGGAGTTAACTTCTTGTGCAGCCAAAGTAATGAGAAGCACAAATGGAGCTGACAGAATTTATAAGACTATTCCACATTTTCCTCAATGATATAAATTCACTTCTCCAGGCAAAGGGGAATGCCAGCACTCTCCTGATGCAGCGTTATTCCTCTCTTTGGCATTTTGGTTCCTGAGCTCTAAGTGCTGGCAGCCCTGGCAGAGCTTCATGTGCAACACTCCTTTGTGCACAAGAATCACCCTGGCAGGCTGAGGTTCCCCATTCACACCTGGGGAACCTGCAGGTGTCCCCCCTGTCAGGTGTCCTGGGGGCACAGTCCCCAGGACTGCAGAGCCCAGGGGAGGTGGCTCCAGGACACGCTGGCAGTGGCTTTCCTCTCCTGCCCTGGCTCAGCAGTGCTGGCAGGGCCCAGCCAAGGGACTCCCTTGCAGAAACCTCTGGCTGGTGGCAGCAGCTGTGGATGGAAAGGCTCATAAGGAATAAACTGAGATTAAATAGAGCATTTGCTAAGCTGAGGACTCCAGTACCATGGCTGCAGCAGAAACACCTTGCACAGGCATCACACTTGACAGATCAGGAAGGTGCTGCCCTGCAAGGATTTTACCACTGCTCTGGAGTGGAGAAGGTAAAGCTGCCAGGGGAGGTGACCAACTCCTGGCAAAGCTCATGTTTAATTTAACAGTAGGAAAATGCTACTATGGCTCAATTAAAAAAGCTAAGCCATAGATACTGAGATGGGAGCCTCCATTCTCTTTCTCATGTTTTGAAAACTGTTTAAGTACAGGTTTAAAATCACCCGAGTTCTTCACTCCAGCTACTATAATCTTTATTCAGGCAAAGTCTTTTACCACTACTGAACTGTCTCAAAACTATTGCTCTTCACAGAAAGCTTCCTTCTAAAAGGATGCATTTCTTCATCTTGTGCACAGACACTTCCAAATGTATTGAAGGACTATAGTCTTTCCAGGTTTTCTCTTCCCCAGATATTTGCCCTTGACCCTGGAAATTGCTCTTTGTAGAAATTGCTAACATATCTCATGCTGAGAATTACTATGAAATACAGATTTCATAAGCTAAATGACCATTGGCATAGAAGCATTAAAAAATATAAGCCTGCACTTTATTTTTAAATAAGTATCATAGATTTAAAAAAACCTCTTTATCTGTACGAAGTTACATATGGACAACCAGATATTAATTCCATCCCCCTGCCCTCCCAGCTTTGGCCAGCCAAGGAATTGGACATGGATTTGCATGCTAAACACCAATTGACCCAAGAGGGATTTTCCTGCTGCAAAAGCCCATAACCAGAGACATTCTGAGCAGTCCATCAAACCAGCCAAAGAGCATCAGGAAAGGAACTCGTCATGTTTCCAACACTGCTTGCTACAACAGCCTTCAACATGCACTAGAAACAGGTTTGATTTGGTTGATATCTTTCCAGATCAGTTGGAAAACAGCAGTTTGATCTCCTAATCATGTTATGTGACCCACAAACAGGCACGGTTAGAGCACTCACTTCCTCCATTGTGAGTTGTTAGTAACACATTACTATCAGAGACTTGAGCATCTTCCAGGAGCATACGTGAGGCACAAATCTTTTCCATTTTCCAGTAACCTATGATATTGTAAGATGGTATTAGTATACTGCTACTGGTATGTGTTAATACATGCATATTTAATAACAACAGACTGACAAGTGAAGCATTCCCTATTAGCACTAGCTTGCTAGACATTTAATTAAACCTCTTTACACAAAACACACTTTCACTGTTCCAGTCTAAGACCAGCATTTATGATATATTTTAAAAATAAAACATTTGGGAAGAATTCAAGCTGCTTTAAGAATACTTTACATATAAGGAAGGAAAGCAGGATAGCCAAAAATGATTCTGAACAGTAATATTTATATATATACAGTTGGTTTTGGATCTGTTGATCTTACCTTTTCTCTTGAGGTACTCTGCAATGAGAGCAGCAATATGAATATAGCACATAGCAGCCTGTAACGAGAGGCCAACACACATGGACATGTTAAAGCAGCCTGAATTACAGCACACATGTGATAAGGAGCATATACTTTCAGCACTGCCAAATCATGAGGCAGAAAAGGGAAGACAAAAGAAATCTAAGAAAATAAAGGATTAAATGATGCAATCCTCCTCAAGTGCAAATTTCACGAGGTGTCTTACATAATGCATAGATTTTTCTCAAGAAACCATTAAGATGACTTAGTAAATAAGGTATTCCTGGGTTATGCAGTGGAATTGTGCATCACCCATTTAGTCTTTGATGAACATGACAACACATTATAAGCAAAGCTCCTCTCCAGGGCCATAGTGAGGGAGAAGAAAATCCTTTCTGTGAGGATTCACTGCCCATAACCTCCCCTACACTACAACTACTGTTAGGGGTAGGCAGCAGAGGTGCCAAAGTGACACTGCCCTCAGCTTCCCTGTCAGACAGTTTCAAGTCTTGCTCCAGCATGTAGCAGGCATTCAAGGTCAGGCAAGCTGTGATGAGCATATCACATCTCCAGGTGTTTTCAGACCTTTACTCCTCTGATTTCAAACATATGAGAGACACTGTATGATTCTCTCAACTCACTACTGCTGTCAGTGTTCCAAAGCCCTTTAATCAGAAGAGCTCAGCCTAAAGACAGATGGATTTCCTGTCCATTTTTTCCCATTACCTCTGATAAATCTCCATTTCTTGCATGAATCTTGGCCATGCTTTCGAGCCACGTCCTGCGTAGCTCAGGTGTGCTGGCATAGGAATTTGCCAGGCTGTACTGCAGATCCACCAGCATCTCAGGGTCCTTCTCATGCTCCTTCATCTGAGCTGTGGCCATCAGAACCGTCCTGATGCGCTTGGTCAGATCCTTCACCTCTGCTGGGAAATTAACGTTCTTTGGGAAAGATAAGCAATGCATCATTGAAACCATCCAAAGAGCCCCATGCTGCACCCCAAACAAAACAAAGTTCTGCTTACAGAGGGCCTCCACCCCCTCCCTAGCTGGGCAGGCTTTGGAGCAGTCACAGTTCCAGAGCATGCACACATTGCACACACACCCTGGGTGTTTTTTCCTGATGCCCCATAGCACTATAAGATGGCTCAAGTCAGTCACCTGTTCCACTGCCATGTGCAACAGCTCTGCTCAAGTCAGGGAGCTGGAACAGGTGTTCCTCAATTGCTTACCGGGTCCAGAACTGGACCCTTGCACACTTTCCTCTGAGCAACAGCACCGTGTGCTATAGATAGTCCTGCTTAACTACACTCCCAGCATGTTTCACCATGGGAATAAAGCACAAGTCTGGCTCCTGACCTTCTCACACTGTGCTAGATTAAAACAAGAGTCCTTATATTACTCACACCAGCTGTTCTCAACATTTTTAGCTCAGCTCTTCAGTTTTTCTTTTTCAGATAAGCAGTGAAATACATTTGTTTTCAGACTTATTTTCATCCTTTGTTTTGTTTAAAAGCAAAACATTCAGAGCAAGTAAAGGAAATGAAATACTCCCTCCTCTATGTCACACAGAGATGATAAGCAAGTCATTGAAGCAGTGTGACTGTCTGCAGTGCTGTGAAATCAAAGCTGGACTTCAAAAACAAATAGAGTTGTAATGACATCTTATCAGATAACACATGGAATTACTTCTGCTAACTATCTACCAATTTACTTATGCTAACTTTATTATTAATCTCAGTGGAGATACCCTAAAGTCACCTTCAGAGAAGAACAGCCCCTCCAAAGTATAAAACTGAAAATGCACATTGACACGTGTTTGGACAAGAATTGTAAAAATTAAAAACCAGAATATTTTTCAACCATTTTTGTAGAGACAATAACTATAATAGCAGTGGTAACTTGTCTAAGAGCCAGGTATACCTTCAGTGAACTAGCAAGGTCATACAAAACCCGACTGTTGTGCCTGTTTTTGCTACACATTTACTGAACAGAGGAAAGGGAGCAATTGTAGACTAAAAATTGTTTTCTAACTGCAATTGTGTTCCATTAGTCCCAATGCATGGCCTCTGACATGAGGCAAATGAACAAAATAAGCAATAAATAACAGATAATACACTTTTCAAATGAAAATAATTTTGCTTAAGTATTATTTTCACTTATTAAGCTTGGAAGTCACAAACATCTTCATGAACTTCAGATTGCCTGAGAAAGGCACACTATGAATGCATAAATCACTGGCTAATAGAACCAACAATTTTATTTACTGAAACACTTGCTCCTGTGAAATTGTTGACCTTTTGCAAGAGGCAGTGATTGACAAAAAATGTTTCTTACTTTCATCTGCTTGTCTCCATTAGCAAAATTATTTATAATTGCGAGCGAATGCTGAAACCGAGACCCGCCGATGCCCGCATCCGCTATCAGCTGGCTCACTGCCTTGATGAGCTGCACAGGGAGCAAACACAGGATGCAATTAGCAAAGAAATCAAGAGTTTCAGAAGAGCTTTTAACCCCTACTTTAGTATGACTTGATGTACTTGTACATTCATACGGTGTAATTTCAGACCTGTCCTATGAAGGTAACGTGTACGAAGGCAAGGACTGCAAGTAATCTTTCACAGTTTAGTAGCTGCTCACATTTTGCAGTGTAAATATGCTATTACTGGACTTACAGGTCTGTTCCTGTACTGTCAGATTCTGTTTAGTTTCTTCATCAGCTGTGCTCTGACTGCTGTGAGCAACACGTCAGTCAAGAACAGCCATTAATCTGGCAATGCAGATACACTCACAGCTGCTGTCTCCCCCTGGAGCAGAGCTGAGCAGCCCAAGAACAGCAGAGAATCCAGTCCAACTTCAGACTTGGCAGGAAAATCAAGCTGCCACAGAGAACTGCCTGTCTGAGGACTGCAAAAGGATTGCCTTTCTTCAATGCATAAAAAAAAAAATAATGATAAAAACGAATGCACATCAGTTAAATATTGATCTCACACTTCACTCACCTGTAGATGGGACCTGACTATTGATTTCTGCTTGTTAAATTCAAAGTTCTTCCTCATGAAAAAATAAAGAAGAGCAGATGCTTCAGTCTGAGTTGAACGTGACCTATGGTTACAGCACTTCAGGATTTCATAGCAGAGGGAACCACAGAGATCTGCTTGTCCTTGGAAGAATGCTGATGGGAACTATTGAAAAAAATGTGTGAACATGTTCAGTACTGCTCTCAGGTCTTGGTGCAGTTATTCTGAGTTAACAATTTTTTTTAACCTTTTAGTAACTCTCCCCCAGTTATTCATATCAGGGTTTAAACTAAGCATAATCCCACACTCAAATGAAGATTAATTAAGAACTACACTCAGATTTTCCTACAAACACTATATGCCATCAAACTGGCTTCTAGGAAGCCCAGACAGCAGCTGGCAAACAGCAAGCCCAGCAAGCAGCAAGGAATCTGCCAGGAATGCACAACAGGTAACCAGGAAAAGCAGGGGGAGCTCTGCAGGGTATAAAAGCTGTTAGGCAGAAGGAAAATAGTTTGAGTAGCAAGGTCAGTGACCTTCCAGCAGTCAAGGGTCTGAAGAGCAGGAGACAACAGAGGAGGGCTCTCCAAACCATACTCACTGTTACCAGCAGGGTGAATCTAACAGCAGACTGGGGGAGAGAGGTGGAAATGTACACATGGGCTATAAATTTTAACTACTGCCTGTGGGGTTCTGCTGCAGGGACCACAACAGATCCCTGCTCCCACAGAACCATGAAGGGAGAATTCAATCCCAAAAGCTACAGGATAAATGAGAAGGGCAATTCTGGATACTTATTCATTTTCCCCATTGCACAGAGTTCTTCTATTCCCAGCTGTCTGGGATGTCATTTAAAGCTGTCTATGGATGGTTTACTTCATATTTCCCCCACGTCCTCCAGCTGCACTACTGGGAGAAGCATAATTTCCTCCTCCTTTCCCCTGAGACAGCACCAGAGGGAGGCCACATGCTGTAAACTCAGCTACACTCTTGTGTTTCATAGAAACACTTAGGAACCAAGGCCAGCCTTGCTTATTGTCACTTCCCCAGAGCAATTGTTCTGTGAGTGCTACATTCTGGTTGGTTTTCAGAGGATCTCATCTAGCTCTGTGACTTGGAAAATGTGCAGCCTTTGCAGCTGGCATCAAGTGCCTAATTGACCATGCCAATTTACACGAGTGTAATGCAAGCAAAGAAACAGTTTGACACATATCCCTACTGTTTCCTGTGTTTAAAACCAGGTATTTGTAGAACTGTATTAGTGTGGATGAACTTTTGGTGAAATGTATGGAATACTCTCCTGCTGGTTCCTCTGGGGATAGCAGTAACCATTCACTGGTGGATTCTGCAAACCAGGTATCTGCCACAAAGACCACAGACTTCTAGGGTTTCAAGCTTTCTTCCATAGGTGGTAAAAGCAGGAAAGGCAATGGATACACCACAGAGCTGGACATCACTCATCTACTTACATTAAAAATTCCCCCTTCCTAGCAAATTCTTCAATTTCAAAACAGAACTGTTTTTTTCAGACATTGTAATCTTCTTTCTTTTAAACAGCAATAAACCAGACTGTCTTTGTCAGGACTAAGCATTAATAGAGTAAGTTCAGAACTCTTGCCAAGTGTCCATTTGTCCCCAAGCTGTACTTGCTGTGACATATTGCCAGGCCTGACTAAAAGAATAAACCCAGAGTTACCTTGCCCACAAACAGCCGGAGAGCAGCAAAGACGTGTTTGAGAGCTGCTGCTGACTGGTTGATTTGCAAAAAGAGCATGTGTGTGTCAAAGACCTTCTTCATCAGCACATTCTGGCAATCAGATTGCTGGAGCTGCCTCTGAAAAGTTCACAGACAAGACAGGACATTGTGGTTATTGAAGTGAATAAACAGGAGAAGGATCTGCTGGACATTACCTCAGAGTGCTCCTAGAGAGATGCTTTTTTCAATGTAAAATTTCTGCAGATGATGCTTTCCCAGCCTGCTGCAGACTCTTGCAGTTTTTCAAGAAAAGCACTTTGCTATGCGTGTACTACTCAAGGATTGTATACACTATATTTAAGGGTTAGGCTGAGAGAGAGGGAGCACTAAAATGCTAAAATGTGAAAGGAGCTGCTTGCTGTATTGTGGCTCTGAGACCTTCAGCAAGTCATCTGGGCTTGCTGAAGCAATCTGAGCAATTTTTAAGGAGGCAGAGGATTCACCTGCTGACTTGCAGAGAGGGAGATTATATGCAGGTTGGAAATCTGTTGTTGAAAATCACTGAAATCTAGTGGGATAAGCATGGTTCAGAAAAGGTGATGTAATACTAGATGCAAGACACTTCCAAGCAGAGCAGGGTTGTACATAGCCCTGGATGTTCTTCTTCTACCTCTTTCTATTCAGTCTGGGGACTATGAACCAATGCCCTTCTAAAAGACCTTCACTGAGGACTGGCATATGTTATTTCCCTATTCTGCTGTCTCAGACATTTCAGGTTTTCTGTGTGCCTGCTCCCCCAGGCCTTCCTTTTACCCCATATCCCACCAGTTCAAGCAGAAAAGAAAACCAGCAAAACATACCTGGTGATTCAGAGTGTAAAGACACAACAGGTCAAGGATTATGAGGGAAACTTCTGTAGCAATGTTTGCCTCTGTGTCTACATACTGAACAATGTCTGTTTCAGTGGAGGTGCCTGCAGCATAAAATAAAAGAAAGATTAAAAACAATTTTCTGAGTGTCCTTAAAGATGATTTAATTCTGCAATCTGGTCCTTAAGTCTCATCACAGCAGAGATGGTGTCCTAACTGCACTTTTAACCAAAGTGGTATTTTGAAGAAAACTGCTCATAGGAGATGAAAGGGGAGGAAATTTGAGTCAACTCTCACCAGCTGCACCAGTGATGTGAGTACATCCTCCCACTGTTTCTGCTCATCCTCAAAGGAGGGAAGAAACCTAATTGGGAAGTGGGATAGATGACTCCAATCTCATAGTTTTAAGAGCCTCTGGTCAAGAAAAGGTCTGAATAGATCCTGATCTAAATCCCACAGAATTCCAGAGGGAAGTAAATAATTTCTGTACTTACTTGCAGCACTGCTGTCTATCATCTGCAAGAGTTTGGGGTTAGAAAGTGCATTTTTGCCCCGGATTATTGGTAATGTTTGAGATCTGTGGTGCTTGTGGCCATCGTGACTTGAAGTAGAATGCATCCTGCAATTGAAAGGTACCATTAAGAACAGCAAAACAGAAAAAACTACTGTGCCCATTCAGAATTTTCCATGCCAGTTCCATCAAGTGATTCTCAATGGCTGAATTAAACAAAATGAAGCAAAATTCTTCAGAGAAACAAAGATGTGGAAGTCAGTGAGGTGGACAAAAAGATGTGCTGTGATTTCTTGAAATCACAGGGGAAAAAACTCCATTAAGCACTGAAAAAAACAGCATCAGCTTAAATAACTGGCTGGTGTTCAGAAAACTGTCTTTGGGTGAAGAAAAACTGAGGTAAGTTCTGTTAACTCAGAATATAAGAAAAATATATCCTGTTCAAGAAATAAATAATACAGTTTCTATGAGGTGAAAGGAATTATAATAAACTGACAATGACAGTAAAAATACACGTGTGCATATTCATGTGTTCTTTTAGTGCTTTTTGATGCTGACAAACACATAATTAATTTATAATGAGAAGCTTAGACCTAAAATACCAATGATTACTGTAAGTTTTAAAAGGATTTTATATTTGTAACTAGTGTAGAATTCAGGAAGATTCAACATCTCAAAATTCAGGTAACTTTCTAAAATACACTTCCTGTTTACTTCTTTTAAAAATGTGATTTCATAAATTTACATGATTAAAATTATTCTAGGACAGAATTACTCCCTGAACATAACAATCTAACCAACAGCTTGTAAATCAAGCCAGAGAGACTCAACTTTTTTACAGGTTAAAGCTCTGGGGGCTCTGCAATTTGTTACATATTTTGTCAACCTCTTTTCAGTCAGTGCTGTGACAGAGTATGAGGGCTGGAGGATGAGAGCCCAGGCTGGGGGTTTACAGAGTTAGGAATTCTGTGCACCATTACCATTGTGAGAGCAGCCCTGATGCCTGGCCAGAGGAGTTTGAGCCTTTCAGAGTTCCATTATTCTGGGTGGCCTGGACAAACTTAAAAGCAGCAGCAATTTTCCTGTTAAGAGATAAAGAAAATAAGTGTTGATCTGTTATGAAACGTGACATTGGTTTTGCCATGTCCCTGAAGAATAAATGCAGGCCTGACCAAACCTGGTGTGGAGCAAGAACTGGCTCATCTGGTGACCTTTCATTTTGACACTGCATGACATATAGACAAATTCACAGCAGTAATATAAAATTAAAAATGAAACATCAGCTGAGACAAAGCGTGCATTCCACATTTCACAGCTGAACACGATGTCACATTTTTTCAGGGAGGCAGGAGTTTTTTTTTTTACTGCTGAGAAACAATTATCTATGCTCATTAAAACTATTCTTTCCATGACATGGATGGAAATACAGTGTTCAAAGTTCCCTTGCTTGGCATATGCACAGAAATGTGGTCAAGAGTGGCCCCAGTATTTTGGGTTATAAATGCAATAATGGCTATCACATCATGCAATTCATCCTTTACAGCACACTCAGATATGCAGAACATCACAATAACATCATTTGCATAAAAGAAAAAATGAAGATTGGCTTCAGATCCACAAAGAGATTCTTTCAAGAGAAAATTGATGGATACATTGTTAATCTCATTTAATCCTAATAAATGCTTCAATATTTAAATACTGCAACACAGAGTCTGTAGTACAGAATTACCTGACAATATTGCGTTTTCCTAGATATCTGAAGTTTTGCAGACAAACTCTGGAAGATAAAACAACATATTTTATGTCTATTAATGGCTTTTTACTTATGAAATAAATGCTGAATCTCAGTGCCTCAACGAGACCTATGGCATATGCTCCTACTAGTAAGCCAAAAGAATAGAACGCAGCAGCTGCCAGCCTAGGGACACACGAGGTGTGGCAGCACTTTGCACACCAGTGTTCTCTTTCTCTACAGTTGAAGATTTCTGCCTGGTGACATGGCAAAGGCAAAAACCTGTCTGCAAAAGCATTGCTGCATCACCAGCTGAGGGTAAATAACCCACGTTTCAACAACAAGATGGTGAGGAAATTCCAAAACCAGCTACCTGCTGGATTCTGCAGTCATGCATAGATTGGACTGAGCAAACCACCCTGGGGATGTGAAAAGCAGGTCATCCTACATTATATGACTTTTCTTATGGCTGGGAAGTTTTGAGGAGCTAAATACTTTTCTCAAGGGAAAAACAGAATCTCCACACCAAATGGGAAACTAATATGAAAATCTCTTTTAGGAGGAAGACCCAAAGCATTATGACCCCCTTGTGCATGGTAATTACAACATATTGGAAGATATGTATCTTATTAATAATGTCTCATTATGACCCTTTTGCATGGAAATTATAACATATTGGAGGATATGTATCTTATTAATAATGTCTCAATATGACTTTAGAAGACTATAGCAAAATAATTTAAGATACAAGAGCTATCTCAGACTATGCCAACAGGTGGACAAACCCAAAGTGGAATTGTTTGTAGCCAGCACTTTAGAATATTCAACACAAAAATCAAACAACCACAAAGTAAACTTACTCTAAAATGCTGAAAAAGTCTGTTATTTCTGAGAAGGGTGCTCGCAACCAGTAGGAAATCAGTGCATCTAAGGGGAGATATTAAAATATATTATGTATCCATTACAGGGAATTGTACTTAGCCCAAAGCCTATAAAATACACTGATAATTATTCTAATTTAATGTTCACTCGGATTCAGTATTCACAGTATTTTACAGCAACATAAATTAAGTAGTGAGTGCACAGTTTTTACCTTCTGAAATGGTTTTCATAATGTGAAGGAAGCACATAAGAAGGCTTCTAGTTTCAGCTTGATCCAGCTTGTCAAAACGAAGAGTTGACCCAATCAAAGACAAAGGTCTCATGATCTGTTGAGGTGACAGCAAAGGGCCCCATTAAGCACAGTGATGGACTCCCACCTCGAGCAAGCATTTCCAACATTTGCACATGTACCTTTTCACACGTGTCAGTTCTCTCACTGTTTTTTTCATTGGTACTTGGGTTAGATTCAAGACTTGCTAAGGAAGCTCTGGAGTCAGCATGGTTTGCTGCAGAGATAGCTATTGATGAAAAGGCTGTAAATGAAAGTCACAGCAAACATGCTAAACTAAAACATTTATGGATACAAAAACTAACAAAAAAAATGGAGAACTTAAAATGTGTCACATGCTGGATTGAGACAACTGCTTTGAACTTCCAATAGCAAAGCTATTGATGGCTATGTTTAGTACTGAAGACATGCAACAAGTTGAAGTACGATGATTCAATTTGCCATTTTTCATGGCATTAAAATGGCCTGCTGCATTCTGTAAGAACTGACCTAAGGACACAAAAATCAGTGGAAAGATGCCTGAATTCATTTCCCTGAATTTTGAAATAGGGTTGGAGGTAGTGAATAAAACAAGTTGTATTTCTACTCTTCTGTTAAGTCTGGAAAAACTATGAATATTTGCCTCCATGAGACATCAGGAGTTTTCAGGAGAAACCTTGGACCTGTTTTTAAGTCAGGCAGAGACTACAAGAATGAACTCAGGCAAAGGGATTTCTTAGAGCCTGAATACTGGCATCATTCCAAAGCAGGAGAGTAAGTGAAGCAGTGGAAGTAGAACAGCTTCACAAGTGAAAGTCAATCCAAAGACACCCAAAGGGAAGAGAAACATTGCACACCATGTTTCCCTGGATATGGTATAACAGAAGTTAATTATATCCTCCATGGATTCTAAGCAGAAAGCACAATGGATTGAGATACACATAAATCTGCCTATGTGTCTGTTCAATCTGTCATTTGTACCTGCAATAGAGTTCAGAACATCTTTGGAGAAGGAGGTGTCCACAGAGTTGGCATGTTTCATTGCTGTCTGGCTCTGAAAGCCGCCAGCCGTGCTCAGGTCATCCCTGGACCCCTGTATGCGAAAGAAACAGAAGCAGCTCCAGCACTCCATGTCATTATCCATAACTTGGATAATGACAGCACACCCAGGAGGCTTCTCTAAGACTCTGAGTTTGAGAACTTCCAGTTGTTTTGACATGACAGCCTTGAAGGATCAAGGCTTGCCATAATGTGCTGAGAAGTTTCCTGCAAGAGGAGACTCTCTCACAGTGGAAGCTGTGAAGGACTGGTCAAGTCTAACTAGTGCTTGTTTCTGAAACATTAACACAGCACTAGGAAAGGAACATTAATTGCCATTAGCAATGCTCAAATGAAATGGAATTTCATTTGCTGGAAGGACTGAAAGACACAACACCTCTGCAGAAATCTGCTTCTAGTTTTTCAAGCATTATGGTTATAACATGAAACAAACATATCCCTTCAGATGTGCAGTTGATACAGACATTTTCTGTGGCAGTAAAGCTGTTTTATGATGTTTCTGTATCCCTTCCCTCCTTCAGTTACTTGTAAGCACTCCCTCTGCCTCCTGGTATAGCTTATGGTCCCTCAGTTGTACCGCCTTAGGGTACACTAAGCAATCCTGCAAGGACTCTGTGGGCAATGGGAGGTTTTCTTTACACCAGTGTGTGCCAGCCTCCTGCCTGAGGACACATCCTCAGACCCCAGCCTGTGGCAGAGGTACTGCACACACTGTCTGGGGCTCCAGATCTCTAACCCTGAATTTCCAGCCCTGGGACAGCAGTGTCCTGGGTCTCTTTCAGACCCCCATTCTGTTCCATGACAGTGCAGACTCCCAGGGCTCTGTGGGTGCTCTGCAAATTGAGATCTTCCAAATTAAACTTTGCAGATGCAAATATATCAGCAATTTCAGAACTGTATTCTGCTACCTAACTGGTGACCAGCATAAACTTGGACCTCTTCCCACTGGGTCGACTGGCTCACTTTGATCATTTCAGTTCTCCAAGAGAACCACATAAATTACCTGATTGGAAGTGTTGATATTGAAGAGGAACATGTCTTTCATGTAAATCCTTGGCATATTGTCCAAAAGCATTCCATAGAGTGGCATATACAGGTTTGCTATTTGTGCTTGTTTTGCCTGAAAATAAAAGACACCTCATAATCCTCAAGAGGCAGTGGCTAAGGAAGCTTGATGTACATTTAGGTGCTGCATGAGCAAGCAATGAAAAAGGACAGACAGCTTCTTTACCGGCTCAGCGTATCGATCATCGAACGAGTGCTTGGCCATCAAGTTTTTCAGCACAGCCAGAGCCAAGTGCCTGATGTCCTGGTCCTCTTGCAAGGCAAAGCCAACCTCCCTCAGCAGGACTCCAATCAGGAAATGCTTACGGCAAAATTCATTGGTCAGTGTGTACTCTGGAATGTCTTGGGGTAGAATGGCCAAGAAGGTTTAAATTAACATACAGGTTACATACATCCTTCCCCTCTCCATTTTCCAAATGTTCCATTGTTAAACCTTGATTTCCTGGTCTGTCTCATTTTGCCCCTTCATTTCCCAGAATGAATGAATCTAATATAATTATCTCCTGAAATCATGCAGTTTTTGCTATTTAATAATGAAAGATGATTTATATACACGTCACATGAGAATCTCAACTGTTTGCTCATTACACTACTGACTTCTTCCAGCCACAAAGTCCAAATTACTGTTCCCACATCCTAAGCTAGGAGAGTTCTAGAACACAGAGGTTGAGAGCAATTCCACTCCTGAAAAGGAGAAATAGCTTTTGTCTAAGATCTGCCACAATGCAGTGGTTAAAGTAAAACCCTGCTCCCTGATGCAGTCACACTGCTCATACCTGACGTTCGATATTCCTGTGCTGATTCTGAAGGCGTCACAGTGTCTTCATTTTTCATAAACATAAGAAAATGGGCAAAAAAATGCACTTTTTAATTATTAGTAAAAAAGATATTTACTCATTTATTAAAAAATTTGACTCCAATTTGAATTAAACAGCTTCTACTTTCAAAAAAGAAAGCCCTGAGTGTCAAAACGGAACTCATTTTTTGATGCTGAAAACTGAGGTCAAAAGGAGACAAGAGCCCATTTTTTGAGCTTCTCCCCCTTCCTGCTGTACCTGTTGAAATCCTTTCCCAGCTTACCACCTCCCAAGGCTATGGCAGTAGCTTTACTGATTTAGTCAATCAGTCATCACAAAAATTCCAGTTAAAACTTCCAGTGAGAAGCTTCCACCTCCCACCCCCTAACTGAGCTGCCAGAGGTTGAATTTATCTACAGGCAGGCATACTGAAAATTTTTTATTTTTATTTTTAACTGAAATGTTATTTTTATCACACTGCTAAGTACCACACCTGAAAAGCTGTTGGGGGCCTCTGAGCCTGATGTACAGACACAGCTCCGGAGAGAGTTATTTATTACCTGCTCTTTGAACCTCCCAACAATTCACTGTTGCACAGAAATCTTCCTGAGGGGGCCTTACCAGGAATGTTTGAAGACCTTATGGGCAGGCACAGAGGGATGAAGTGCTCATGGTGACAGACTTCTTGGAGAAAATCAAATTTGAACTGGTGTAAAGTCTGAAAATCACAACAGGCAATGGTTCAGTTCACATTAAAACAAGGAAAATGGTGAGGCAGAGCTCCACTACTACTTATTTACTTCAAACTTCCCACTCACACCCAAGAATGAAACCTTAGAGCTTGTTATGCCAAGCTGCACAAACAGTAAACGTGCTTTTCATCTCTGTTATCAAAAGAGTTTGTCTCAGACAAAGAAGTTTTTTGGATTTTTAAACTATGATGTTTCATGGAAGATGATTAAAGCTACACTGGATCTTTTGATGACCTATACCCTAGCATGGAATCATAGTGAAGTATCTTGTCCAGTCCACAGACATTTTCAACCATCATAGTTATTATGATTTTTTTTTTTTAATAAAGTTTCAGCCACACAGGTCACACCCAGAGCTTACTGACAGTAGTGAAAACTTCCTCTGTTGATGCCAATGAGTTCCACCTCCAAGGGATTTGGGTAATATATAGTTTTGGTATTATTTATTTAATACCTCCCTTCAAAGAAGCCATCCAGATCATTTTTGGAGCCTTGCACCTACCTCAAGAATTTATCATTCCTTCTGTAATGATGTGACATTGGGATATAAAGATAACACATTTTTATTTCCATCCTCTCATCTCACTGTTCTCAGTGGCCAAGCTGTCATTTGGCAGCAGGGTTACTCTGAATGCCCTAACACTAGAAAGCACGTGTAAAAGTCTCTTAATTTGCACCAAAATTGAATTGTAGCATTTCTGCTGCCACCAACAGGCTGGGATACCTAGAAAATGCACTTTTCTGAGTCTACCAAGTAGGGGATGCTAGAGATTTTTCTCCTAAAATATTTTATTGCACTGTAGTACCTCTTCAGGAATACAGCATGTCAGCTGGACATGCTAATGGCAAATAAAGAAGTGAAGCATCTGAAATGTGTTCCCCAAGAGGAACTGTGACATTTTGAGGCAGCACAGCAATGAACTGATTTCTAATGAGGTATTTCAACTTTTGAATACATGTTTCTCAAAACAATATTTAAATGTCAAAATATGGAATACCATAAGGGATGTTTCTGTGGAACAGAAATTATGTTGCTTCATCCAGAATTACAATATATTGAAACTGCACAACTACAGATTGATACACCCACAAAATATTCAGGCAACAATATACACTGTTGAATTTTCTGAAAAGACAGGTCAGATTGCAGTATCTTTTTTGATACATATATGATCAAGTTAAAGAGGCAGAAAACACACAAAAAGAAATCTTTCAGCACATTTAGAAGACTGACTCCTGCTTAGGCATTGGACTGAAATGAAAATGATGCAAGGCCTCTCTCTCCTCGAGGTCAGAAATCTCTGACTTAATTTTGTGACTATTGTTTCCAAGTGCCACAAAGCTGCTCCAGCTGCACATGTGTCGCAACTCCACAGTGAATCTGCGGGCAGATGGGTCTGGAGGGATGCTGGCAATGTTCACACACTCACTGCCAAGAAGGTGCTAAGCACTGCTCTGCACACTGATTAATCTTAGGCTGTTCCACTGACCATTAATGGGCTTTTTTAATTAAACATCTGTTTCTGTGGTTGAATGTACTTAAGGAAGTTTGAAATGTGGAGACAGTTTTCAGATTGCATAATATTATTTACAGAATTACAGACTTCAGGCTATGACATTAATAACTGAGAGACTCCATTCTACAGCTGTTCCAGAGATTAAGGGAAAGACCTGAGTTCAGAATGAAGTTGGTTTTAGCAAAAAAAGCAAAGCAGACCTGGAGTAATCTCATTCTTTAGCTACAAATGCACATATTACCAGTGAAGAATTATAAAAAATTAATGGACAAAAGCTTTGTGAGCTTTCTGGGGAAAGATGAGTCACTCAAAGTGTATATCTTGGCTACACTGTTTTACTAAATACATGCTCAGAAACTCTGGCAAGGAAGAGAAAAAGCCTGTGACTCATCCTGATGGATGAAGAGCAAAGGAGTCACGCTGAATAATTCGGGGACCTCCTGCTGTTTGAAATTTATTGTTCAAACTATATCAGTGACTAGTGCAGGTATTACAGAAGAAATTCGGGCTGCAGGGAATTTTACAAATAGCCAGAACAAACTAATTTGGAGCAGATTTACCTTCTTGCATCATCAATGAGGTAAGAGCATGGCACTCGCACAAAGTAAAGATGTTACAGTCTCACTTGAGTTTACACAATGATAACTTTTTAATATGCTCTTACTTTATTCTCCTCAAAGAAAATTACTGCCAATTGCTGAAGATATTTATAGACAAATGTACTTTCAAAAAATTAAAGCTTCAACTCAGTCTTTTGGCTTCTTTGGTCTGAGCAGTCTGTGCAGAGTCTGCTCATGCAGACTGAGCAGTTGTTATGGCTATTTACTCCCAGAGAAGGATGTACATGGATTATTAAACCCAGGAGGTTTTAATCCATATTTACTCTAAATGTTTCCACTGACTTGAGTTCTGAGCATGGTGAAGTCATGGAATCACAAAGTTTCAATATGAAAAATATTCTGCTAGCCAGAATATACTTCTGAAAAACAGACACAAACAAAGAAAGCAGAGCCATACCTTGCTATCTCCAGCTCCAAACATGCTTATATAGTTGTTGACCATCCTGAACACAAATCCACGATCCATAAATGTAAAACAGCGCTAAGAAAGGGAAAAAAAGAATTACTATTTTATAGACAAAACCCCAATACACGGCCTCAGTTACCTGGCTGATCATTTTGTGTCCCCTGTACACTGGAATCATGTACACAGTTGAGGTAAGTATTAGGCAGGTCAAGGAACATCAGGGACCTGGTGAATCTCCCTTGGTTTTAAATTTATTTTCAGTAACAATGAATTAATCAAACTTTTCATTTTCACTGTGTCTGCAGCCTAAGCAACCACCACAATGTACAGAGCACTCGGGAAAGCTTCTCTGGTGGCAGCCACTCCTGCATGGCAGCACTGCATCCACCACTGGAGGATGGGAGCTGATGGCAGCTGAGCTGAGCATCCCCTCAGTGACAGGGCAGGGACTGGGGAGGAACCAACCCAGCCACAATGTGCATTGTCTGAGCTGTGCTCTCTCTCTGGGACAAAGTGTGACACTGCACTGCTTTATGGTGAGAACACAGCTCTTCCTGACTGCTGGGACTAAATACTGACAGAAGGTGTAAAGGTTTTGGGGGCCCTGGTTCTGCAGTTACTGACATGTTTTCCTTGCAGAGTCAGCCTACTGGGTAGAGAATGCAATCTTGAATTCCCTCCTTCTCTGCACTTCCTGTACTCTGCAAAACCAGCAAAGCCTTCTGCTGCACACATTCAAACATGATTCCTTGATTAGAAACAGTTAATCCACCCACAGTCATTCAGAATTACAGCATTTAAAAAAAGAGTATCAGCTCAACTCTAACTAAAGTCACATTCCTTACCAAATGTTTGACCCATTTGAATATAAGGTAAGAATCTGCAAAACATGGAAACTTTGACTCTTAAGAGCATAGACAGAAATGAATTACAATTGCTTTAGAGCAGATTTACATGAAGCTTTTGCATCCTCAATGACCAAAGGCCATAGAAAACTGAACAATCAGTCACCACCGAATTTGGAAATTGAGCCATCTCCCTCAGAATTGGTTTTACTCCCTTTGAGTAGACTGGGCTGGTCTGGAGATGGCATTAAATATGGGGAAGTAAGTGCATGTGCTGTAATGCCAGAACACCTCACCTTGAGAAATTTGGCAGTGCTGTAGTTTGCATTTCTGGTTTCCTCAAGAGCATCTTTGTACTTCCAAACAACATGGTCTGCTAAAACCATCACAAGTGTGTCCAGCTCAGTTTGAAATGATTCTGGAAACCTCCGAGTCCGAGAAACCTAAGCAGGGAATAGATCATCAACTTAAGAGTGCATGACATTGCAACATCAAACATTCAGGTCAAGAATAAAGACAATAAACCACAGGCCATTCAACATACAAGAAAAACATTCCTAGAGTTCCATGGATCTATTCTGAGCACAAACCCCAAACAGAAGAGTCTGGTGCACAGGAAAATGGGAAATATGTCCTCAACCTATCCTCAATCTATCTTTGTACAATCAAGAACAGGTTGGAGCCTAGCAGGTAAGATAATGTTTTTGTAGGTCAACCAAATATTTTATCAAGTATCACAGGATTTATTTTATTAGCCAGTCAAGCAGTAAAGCTCAAGTACGTTCAAGTGTATTTGCCAGGATTGTGCATTTTATATTTTCTCTAAGAGATTTTGTATATAAACTTACCTTGATTTTGTTTGTATCAACCAAGTGCTGTGCCATTGATTTTAAGATGACTGCAAAGAAGAACCAGGAATGCTGTTCAAAAGAAGGAAAAGAGTGAATGAATAAAGATTACCTGATAACCACATAATGATGCATTACCATTCTTTGCAGATGGATTGCGTGCCTTGGTAATGCTGTGTTAAGCACTATGTGACAAATAAATTTAAAAATCTAAGTGCCATGTATTTGAGTAAAACTGGATCGTGTGCTTGAGAGAGGTGAAGCCATCTCAGGCATTTTGTCACTGTGGCTTTTTGCAACAAGGAGCCTCCAGACAGCACTCCTACAAACTTCCCATTCATACTGGGCACGGTCTTCATGGCTTGCTTGCAGGGAATGGCACAAAGGTGTGACGCAGAGAACCTCAGAGAATAACCTGCCCTGGGAGTTCCATCAGATGTTTGGTAATTTGGCACAGAATAAGATGGTGCTTGAACAGAGTGGTTCTTCAAATACCATTTGAAATGGTGATAAGTATAATACAGATTAATCTCTCAGGATATATGTGAAACAAATACACTCCAAAAGCTTATACATTGAAAAAAACCCAAACCTCCCCACAATAAACCCACACACAGGCACTTTTTTGTGTGGCCCAGCATTTCTGCAGGTTTTCTGCCTTTCTCAGACTATTTTTTCCTAATGGCTCAATAAAGAAAGTCAGAACTGGTTAATTTTAAACAGGTGAACACATTTTTGCCTCTGAGAACTCCTGGGCAGCTCTCGTACCATAACCCAGAGGCTCAGGGAGGGACCTCACAGATGTATGAATTTCATACAATCAATATTTTCCTTGCATCTTCCAAGTTAAAAATCAAAACAGACTATCCTAAAAGCAATTACCCACATCATGCTGTGTAAGAATTAGGTCTCAGGATCTGACTGAGCTGTAACAGACAGGAGAAATTTTATTATGCAAACCACAGCATCTTGAGATACATGTTATGCTGAGAACCTGCAGCAGCCCTGCTCAGTCTGACTGTGGAATCACTGCAGGACATGATTTGCACAAAGGTCATCCAGGGAAAAGGAAGAGGAGAAAGAGATAAGTGAGTTTCAGGCAGAAAACCAGTAGTAAAACTACAAATGTGCTAGTTCCAGTTATCATTCACCTTTAAAACCTGTTTCACAGTTACTTGTTCATTTGACTTCAGCAGCCCAGTCACATTCTTGGATAGCTCCTCATGGACAGTTCTTTCATCAAATGATTTGGTCCTGAACACATACTGAAGAAGAAAGAAAAAATGAAAATTTTCAAATGTGCATTAAAACAAATGCAAAAAAGCCTCAGTAGGAGATGATAAATCGTTTGTGTACCACTAACAGCTGACAATGCCAAAAGATCTTAACTAAACAATCCATTCACATAAAGTTTAATTTCCCTGGCAGTAATGGCACAACACTACAGAACCTCAGTTCTAAACACAGCTTCCTGTTGATTTCAGCTTAATGTGAATCAAGAGGAAATTCTGCTTAAAACCAGTGCTATGATTTACTATTCAATAGATTGTAGGATCCTGACACCTCCAAACTGCCTTTCAAGCCATTCCACCTGGGAAGAAAAGAAAAGGCAAGCAGAGGAAGTGTGGAGGGTTTCCCACCCACCTAGTCCAGGTCACCTCTCACCTGCTCCTTCCTTTCAGTGGCAACAGCTACTCAGAGCTGGTAACAATTCCACATCCCGAAAGGTGCAGGGCATCCACTGCAGCTGACTGATGGGCAAAACTATTCCTCTTGTAGAAACTGAGCCCCCAAGGGAGGAATTTACCTACCAAGTTGCTAGAAACTCATAAACCTCCCATGACTACTCAAGAATTTAAGCCAAGAGTTTGGTACCACAGCACCTTCCCTAAAGCAAGAGCTCTGACAGGGAATCAGTGGGGATTAAAAATCTTTTCAATACAACCAAGTTGGCAAAAGAAACAAATATTTCTTGAAAACACGTTATTAATATTCAGCTTTGTTTCCACAGCAGATGCCATAAGCTTCTCCCTGTGCAGTTTGGCACTTCTGGGTCCAGTTATTTAAGTCAGTGTAATTTCACATTATTGCTGCATTGTGAGTCACAATTCTCGACTTACTTATTCCCAAAACAGCATTTGTAAAGTAGGTATTTGTTTCCTTACAGATGGAAAACAAAGAGATTAGCAGTTATTGGGTTTTACTGCTGCTGGAAATGAGAAAACAGACCAAGTGGACTTATGGTGTAACTTAATGATCACCTGTAATTTCAAACATTATTAGCTGGTCATGCAGTAGATATCGACTGCAATTTTGAAAAGTTACTGAGTAGAAGTCTTAATAGCCATTTCATTAACTACATTTACATGTTACATAGTTTATTTATTTTGGAGCCTGAAGAGCTCTGCTGGACTTCAGCAGAATTCTTCTGTGGTTAAACTGGGGTACTTGAGACTAAAATTGAACTACTCAGAGGCTGAGGTGCATGACCTGTGAACACATACATTCACACAGACTGCAAGCAGCATCAAATGCCTCTCACTGGTACCTGTAGAGCTGAGGTTTCACAATCTTTCATGTTATCTGACCCCTCCCTTCTCTCAAACCCTGCACAGTGAGGAACTCTTGCTTTAGCATCACTTCAAAGACTGACACCCTACACTTCTAAAAGCTCAATGCTAGTACATTTGCACCAGGTTTTGGTTCTAAAATGTAAGTTCTGGTTATCAGCTGAATGCACTGCAGCTTCTCCCTCCTGTGCTTGCTCAGCTTGCTGTTCTATGGGAAAAAAAGCTGCAGCAGCAGCAGAGACCTGAGCAGCTGCTTGTCCTCAACAGAAGAGTTTTAAAGTTTCTTAACCAGAGTCTCTCAGTGGCAGAAAGTTATGATGCAAATGCAGAAAAAGCTACAAACAAGTAGAACTAAGAGTAAACAGGAAAAAAACCCACAAACCACCAAACTCAACCCATCTCTCCACAAAAAGATGAACATTTCAACACCAGCCATACCGTCACGTAAGAATTGATGCAGTTGTCTAGTTGTTCTTCATGGCACTTGGCAACAATGTTGGTAAGGACTCTGCAAGACAAAAGAAGAACAAAAATTGAGCCATTTTTTGTCATAAGGCAGTGAAAGTCTTCTTGATACTCACATTGTACTGCTCTACTAAGCTCATCTGAAACAGTGCATGAGGGATGTGATCCAAATGATGAATAACATGTGCAAAATCTATCCACTGGGAAAAGCCAGTCATTTCTTGGGCTTTCCACTTGCTTGGATTGTGCTGTTACATACGCATTTGCTTAACATTGCACCCAGTGTTAAGGATAATAACTGTACTGTCACCACAACAAGAGAAAACATTAACCAACTGAACTTTATGCAGGCCTTGGATAGGCAGGGATAACAAAAATTAGAATACTTCAATGAAACAGAGAGGCAAGAGCAACTTTCTCCAGGAATGCTACTTGCTAAGTTCTCTCAGGCCTTTGTAATTGTGAAAATCCCTTGACACTCTGCTCATGCTGGCACAGCTCCTTGCAGACAAGCCCAAGGCTGGGCTGCAGCTGGAGCAGGTCCCTCTGCAGCACTGCCTGCTCCTGTCCCTGCACTCAGCTCAGCACTGCAGCACTGCCTGCTCCTGTCCCTGCACTCAGCTCAGCACTGCTCAGCAGGGACAGGCTGGCCACTTGGAGACACCACACACAAGCTTGGGGATCACCAACAGGGAAGAAAATTGCCTGGATCACACCAGCACTTGCTCTCAAAACCTGAGCTCCTACCAACAGCAGCAAACAGAGAATTTAACTGTGTCAAAGTGAGTTTTCTTTTCAGTTTGTATGTGGACCATCCTTGTTTGAGATCGCCCTGTTCCAGAAAAAACAATTCTAGACAAGTCTTCAACTCAACCATATCTTTTCCTTTTGATTATTGGGAGCTCATTTTTTAAGGATACTTAATATAGAAAAGACTCTGCAATTTTATAATCTTATTTTTATGTTAAAGAATTCAGGGATAGACATAGTAACAGTATGACTAAAATAGATCAATAATATGCCTGACTGTGGCCCACATACAAGTGCTCCTTTTGACTAGCTTGGTGATTTGAGCAGCTTCTGGCAATTCTTATTATTGGATTCAAAAGCTTTCTAAGTCCCTTAAGTGATTTTAATTTATCTCATTTCTTGCTTTTAGTAGGAGAAGCAAAACTTGTGGCAAAACACAAAAGCTGTGACAATTAGTTGTGGGCATTCTGATCTTTTATCCTTCATTATTATTTGAAACTGAAATGAGTTCTGGCAAAAATGTGGCAGAGAAATGATGACACGATTGGGCCCCCAGACAAGTAAATAACCATGAGTATAAAAGGAATAATGTTTTCTCCACAACACATAAGCCAATCCATGCTCTCATTCTGTTGTTGTTGCTTTCAGAAAGTTCAACACAAGCTGCTTCAAGCTATTCAGAGGAAAACACAGTGTGCATATATAGGACACGTCAATGACTGACACACAGCAGACATGCACATTCCCACTGGCATCAGCTCTGCCAGCTCAAAAGACATGCAAGCAAAACACACATGCAAGAAAAACACAGAGTCCTTCTTATTTTCCTTTTTTGGGGCCAGGTGTGTGTAAAGTCAAAATCTGAAGCATGGAAAAAGATAACATTCTTCCATTTTTCCATCTAATAGTTAAAACTGTATTTAAGCAGCTGCTTCTTCTGCAGCATTTTCCCAGCCAGTTAACTGATGCCAAAATTCTACCCTGGGACACAATTCTTCATTTTCTCTAGACTTAACATGAGCTGATCTGCTGGCCACAAAGGTGTCCCCAACAAAGGTCTGCTGGCCTCTCCCCCTTTAAAAACAGTGTGCATTGATGAAATCCCACACACTCCTGAGGAAAGGATCTTTTAACCCTATTACATAGCTGTGGTAAAACTGGGCTTTGGCCTAGAAAAGGATCCTTTGATAAAGCATAATGAAACTCTTGCTTTCCAAGGCTAAGATGGGAAACTCCATCTCCTTGCTCCTTTAATTTTCCCTAAATAATCATTCTTCAGGAACCAATTCTGAAGTACAATCTGTGGAAGGAAAGAAAGAGTACTGACAGCAGGTCAGTCTAACAGGGTTGCAGAGGACAGTTATAGTTTTTTCCTAGTGGGAGTAGTGCAGTCCCCACGTTTAGCTGCTGGAGGAAGTACAACAACAACATCACTATGGACACAAGTAAATGCAACACAACTTTCTGCCCTCCTGCAGAGACCAATAATAATAATCCTGCCAGTATTTTTTTCCTGCTGCCCTGATTAACAGCATCAATAAAGACAATTTCATTATGTGAGGGGTGAGAGACTCAGCAAATCATTGCAGTTGTTTGCCTGCTCTGTGGAAAATGCTTCTATTGCTTTCCAGTTATTGCTGATATATTCTAATTAAAAAATGCCCCTGAATGGTGTGACCTGGTTGTTTGACTCTGCATTGGATGCACCAGGATGCTGAGCTCTCCCTGTGCTGAACTCCACATCCTCAGAACCAAACAGAGTCCAAAGAGGTGAAACCCAGCTTTGTCAGGAAGCTCTTAGCTGCTCAGGAATGAGACCTTTCCCTAGGATTGCCTCAGGGCAATCAGACATGCCCACCGTGGTCAATAATTTCCAGCCACATGACACCAACAGTTCCACGTGCTATTTGCAGAGCCCAGAGCTGGGGGGAAGCAGCATTCTCACCCCCTGAAGTCTAAATGAGCAGCTATGACTGGACTAGCACCTGCATTAGTGCTCCTGAGTGAACTCTGTACATCCCACAGGAGTTATCCAGATACCTGGTCACAGCTGCTGCAACTTCATCATCACTGTTTTGCACCAAAACCCAGAAGAGTTGGTTCAGGACTACAGGAAGAAAATTCATAATCACATGGATCTTCTCAATCCTCAACAAATTCTGTAAGGGAGGTAAGAAGGAAAGGGAGAGACTTTCAGAGCAAGCAATGAGAGCTGGCAGGTGCCAGCAGGTAAAATGCAGAGCAGCCACTGGTGTACCAGCAGCAGGAAAACAGGGCAACCAAGTAGAGAACTGGCTCCCCACAAGGCTTGTTTTAAATATGACCATCCACACAACTGTAGCTATTGTCCAGGATTCCAGTATTTTGTGCTATACTGACTTAAGGGCAAAAAAAAAAAAAAAAAAAATAAAGGAGAGAAACCAAACCAAATTTTTATATTTCACTATGTATGGGCAAGAAAAGAAGTCAACGATTTTCAAAATATGCATTTTCTAATAATTTTAGGAAAACTCTCATTTTTTTAATGCAGAGATCTGTTAAATTCAACATGTTGTGGCTAAAATACTTTTGTTAAAAGCACAGTGGTAAAAATTAATATTAACACACTAACTTGCCATTTTATTATTTTATCTAATGAAGGCAGGTATTGAGCTTTTAATAAAAAACAAACTCCTTTGAATTTCTCCTATGTTTTTATTTCAGGTATTTCCAAATAATTCCAGAACTTCTAACAAAGCTACTAGTAATTTATAAATAAAAGCAAAATACCCTAGGGAAGATTATTTACTATGGTTATATTGCAGAGTTAATTTCTTGTTGCATACAACATTGTCTCTGTTTTCTAATAAATTCACTGGAATATTTTTAGAAGGTAAACTACAAACAGCAGATAAAGAATGGTGCCATTCTGGTGGTTTAGACAACCAGCTTACTGACTAGCAAGTTGTAAAGCTTTTACATATTCCTAAACTTTGCCCATTATGCTTAATAACTTTCCAAAAAAGTTAATTAAGGAGCTCATTCTGTAGAGGTATAACCTCTAAATAATACTAATGCTTTGACTTGTGAACATACAACTTAATAATTTATTTAAATCAAGACAGTATTTGAAATCTCAGCCACTCTTTTCAGGTCTGCAGGCAGAGGTGCATCTACAAACAAATGTAGTGGCCATCCTTATGGATTTGTCCAGAGAACTACCCTGATTTATTAGAACTATTCTTTGCTTATTAAAGAAAAAAATCTCTCCCCAAGCAGCTGGTATCTGATGAAGGAACACCCCTATAGGAAAACATCACCAGTGAAGGAAGGGGGAAAGCACCTACATGGTGCAAACATCCAAACCCCCAAACACCTGCTGGATTTTACAGAGTGCTAAAAAGAAATACAATAAATGTCATATGTATGATGTTCCAGTCAGCTCTGAGATGGAACAGTCACATCTGCCTTCACTTCTCTTGCTTATCTGTCTTTCATGTTCCACAAGCATAAGTGCACAGCAAGAACTTCGGATTTCAGCACTCATGAACAGATCAAGAACTAGGACCCTACATTTTTCTGCTGCTCTTCTAATTTGCTTGTCACACTCCTCCCTTCTCACAGGTTTTCACCTCGACTGAATACAGGCACATTTAATGCAGCTCTTGCTTCACCTTTCTGGTTTCAGAACTTGAGAGGCAACAAGCACCCGTGATTTATACACACCAAATACCCTGAGCAGCCCTTGGAACAGCATCCAGGATTTTAGAGGAGGTAAGGATAGAAGTTATCTAAGGCAAGAGAGGATTATCAGCAATACTGCAGCTCTACAGCTCCCTTCCCCAGACACTGCTGGAGCAACATTCCCTGATCCCCTGATGGGATCTGAGCTTGGCACAGGCTGGATTAGCTGCTGCTGGGGCACATGCAGCCCTGCTCTAGATGAGAGGGGATGGGAGGCAGCTGGTGACCAGCAGAGCATCTGTCACATCAAGTCCATCCGACTGGAGCTGTCACAGACCCTCTGCCCCCCGGCAAACCTGTGCCATGGCTGGAACTCTGCAGTGGGGGATGAGTTGAGAGAAAGCCCTAAATACACTGTACACTTGTACAGTACATTTGTAGGTTGTACTATATATGGGTTACTTTACCTTACAAGAATTGATGAAGTTTGAGGTAGGAGGCTGAGACAGATCCTTTTCCCTTTCCTGGCACTGATGGAAAAAGTTATTCAGGTATGGATCCTAAAATAGGAAACATTCACATTAATGTATATTATAGATGATTAGAATTTAGTGCCAGAAATTAGTTACAGCAATCACCTGTAACACCATGAACACACTTGGTCCCCCACCATCTTATACAGGAGTCACAGAAAGAAAATCAATTTATTGAATCCAACCCATTGGTCAGCACAGCTTGCTAAATGCCAAGTGCTCTGACAAATCCTTTTTCACTGTTGTGAGTGATTAATTTTTTCCTCACAACCTATGGGATTTCAAAGCCTGGATTTCTTTTTTCTTCCTGGTGCTTATAATTTATTTTCTTGCTGTTTAAACTGATATTCCACAATTTTTCTATTGGTATAACGTTAAAAAAAAATTATTTTTTCCTTGAACTGTGCAACCTTAAAGTATGTATTCCATCACTGGCATCTTGTCTTTCTGCACTGAAATAATCTTTAAATGTTATAGAAACAAATTCATGCATGATTTTAAAACCCCTTTCAGACATTCCCTGACACTTTTTGTGTGGAAGCATGTCACAGAGCTAAGAGGAATGTTGGCTTACCTGAGTATTTACTGTTGATACAACGAAAGTAGAGACTTTGAAAAGTGGTTTCCCACTGTCTACCCATTTTATATCACTGCCAATCTGCTGTTAAAGCAAAAACAACAAAAAGATATTTTTTCACCCCTTTCCTACTTATTGAAGTTTGCATCAAATTTTCAGGGCACAGCTTTGCAAAGGAGAGGGTCTGAGCTGCACGGGCTGCTGTGCTTTCACAAATACCATCACTGCAGTGCAGACCCACTTTCCAGCCCAAGACCAATGCTGCCATTCAAGGGACCAGATCCTGCCCCACCCTGTCCTCATGACAATGGCAAAACAAACACAAGGAGGCAGAAATGATCCAAGCTGGACTGGATCAGCAGGAAAATATGATATCACACCACAAAACTGGAGAATGAATCATGACTGTGGATCACATCAGCTGGAGAATGAATGTCATATGGCCTGAGTTTGTGGAAGAAGCTCTTTTTGACCACTCTGATTCACATTTTTAGGAGTTATAACACTGTAGAATACATAAAATACACTTTTTCCATATGCACCTGTGAATCAGCAACATGGGACACTCAGCTCAGTGCTGCATATGTTAGTTCCTATAGTCAGTGATATGCAAATAAATATTCTAAACCAGAAACCCTATTTACCATTTACACTCCCCAGCAAACGCAAATGGAAACTGATCTCATGAAAAACACCTGGAAAAGACAGCTCTGTGCCACGTGAGTAACAAGGAGGGGGGAGTGAATACCTTGGTGCTGGCTGGCTCCTGAAGGCTCAGGTAGTTGGGGGGCAGGCTGCTGGCCACTGGCACCTGGTGCTCCTGGGAAGCCAACTGGGCATCCTTCAACAAAGGGAGCCAGGCAAACCCCACTGTGCACAAGAACAAATAAATGGGACTCTTAGGAAAAACGAAGTTTAAAGGAAGACAGTAACATCCAGCCAAAAACTTATTTGAAATCCTTATTTGAAGGTATATAATGCATATTTATAATTGAAAATAATTCTACTACAGGTACCTGGTGTTTCCAGAGCCTCTTTCTTTTTGGCATTAGCTTTTGCATTTATGTCACAGGTGACATGATAAAATGAAAACAGAATGTGGTGTTTCTTATGGAGTTGAGTGGGAAGTTCAATTTTCACCTGAAATGTAAAATGTTACACCTCACTTTAGTTTAAAAATCAATTAAACCAGGCATCAGAGATGGGCTAAATGAGTGACATCTCTCTACACAGAGTTCTAAGTACAGCCTGCCTTTGCTGGGTAATGTTTGCCCCATGGTAAGAAATGCTATCTTAAGGAAATTGTTTCTGAGGATCATCTATCACTTTCACTTAAAACAGCTTTCTTCAACTTTGTCTTGGGGAGGAATATTTTCATTAATGATGATAAGATGAAAGAGGACAGAACTAAAGAGTGGTGGACTCTGCTTAGAAGTGATCACCTGCACTTTTACAGCCAGCCCTGTGCTCATATTTTCAGGACGACCAAACTAAAATGAAATCTCTCCTACTGCTTCATAAGCATTTCATGACAAAGACCAAGTAACCAAGGCTGGCATGAAAACCAACTTTTATTTATAATTTATGCTCAGTCTTAAATCCCATATCATGCCATCCATAAAATCCTACATACTGTTTTTAAGGTATTATTAACCTACTGGAATAAAAATACAAACCAATCAGAACATGTTACCATAAGAACTGATAAAAATGACCCTTTGCTCTTGTGAGCTGTGGTGAAATTTATGCAAGCTAATCCTGTGCTAAAGTAAGGGTTAGAAATGGTTGATAAATGCTTCCAGTGCTAAACCAGCTTATGGGTAAGAACCTAATACCATAAACACAGATATAAAATGGGCACCCAGAGACAGAGATGAAGACAACTTTCTTCTTAACATCCTCCATTCTTTTAAATTCTGCACCTGCTTTACTAGGGACATTTAGGATAGGTGCACACCTCTTCCAGCCAAATTGGCTATTCATATCTGAATTCAGCTCCTCATTCAGCTTGAAGTAATCTCCCCAAACCAAGTGGCTCACTAGCATCACATGAAGGACACTTTCAGATGTGTTAAACCCCAAAACACATCTTGTAAAGGATTAGCAAGGAGTTCAAAATCTCTGAAAATGTAATGCTTTAGGTTCCACCCCAGTTCCTAAACAGAAATCTTAAAATTGATACTTCACATGTAGTTGTACATTATCTGCTGATCTTGCCTCAGCAATTTTATCAAAGTAAATAAAGGAAACTTTTACTGACTATGAGAACAGTTTGGAAAATGCTGGCTATAAACTCCATGCTGTTTGCCAGCCTCATCACTACACATAAAGCAGTAGTGGAAAATCCAGAACAGACAGCTGACATTCACAAGCCATCAAACACACCAGTCCCTGATAGGGTGAAATTAATTTCACCTGCAGGAAGCCTGGGGAGCCAACACTTGGTGTTGGTGAGACAGAAAGATGCACGTGTGAGTAACATTTGGCAAAGGCCACCATGTGAGCTACTCTATAGCTGCACCCTCAGAAGCAGCAGCTGAAGGACTTGCTGCAGCCACCACACATCACTGTACATTCTGTTCAGACCACTGCATCAACAAAATGCCCCAATGCAGATCTTGGATGTCAGAGAGGGATTTGTTCTGACACTTGGCTCCACACTTCATCGTAATGTTTACTGTTTCCATTAAATTCAGAGATGCAGCTGGATCTTGAATGTAATCCAGACATGCATTTTAGAGAGCTGGACTGTTCCTAATTAATTCTACAGCATCTTAACTGTACTCAGAACATCTTCCAAAAGGAACAATCCACTGAGTTGATTTAAGAAGAGAAAACAAAACGTGATCCTGCGTGTCAATCTACACAGCACAGCCCTTCCAGACACACAAGCAATGGCAACAGAAGCATTGTGTACAGATATTTTTCTGTCTCATTGGCAAGCATGTGGCATTGGCAGACATTTAATGAGAGAAAAAGCAGACTGACCTCATCATAGAAATCAGGATTCTGGGAATGATGTAGCACAGCAGTGTAGGCTGAGGTTGTAAATAAGGGTCCACCTGGCTTCCCATAAATGCACTGATAAAAGTAACATGTTTTCATTACATTGGGAAATTCTGCTGAAGATACTAGTACTGGTATATCTAATATATATGCACATTTAAAACAATTACCATGAAAGATTGATCATTACTTTATCAAATATTAAAAGAAATGTTTTAAGTGCTCAAACCTCGATTTTTTAATACACCCTTCCAGTAAAAGTCCATTGATTCTCTGATAATTACCCTATGCTCAATTAAGCAATGCAGACTCCTTAGACTTCTTCCTTGCTGGTATCAATTTCAGAGTTTTCTGCAAAAAGCTTTACAAAATCTATTTCACTTTCATGCAGTTCAATACACAATACAGTGCTTTTACTGAATTTCAAATGTTACAAAAGCTATCCCTGTTAAGAATCTCTTTTCTGGCAGGGTCCTGTCTGGGAGCTCTTGATTACTGAGTAATGGCAGTTTCATTTATTGCTGGGAAAACTAGACCACAACTGGACTATGCAATACCCCTTGGGCAATAGCAAAGTTAAGAATTAAGTCTCAGGTCCTTCTAATTTTTTGCCTCACTCTTTTCAATCCAGTCTCCAGAGCTCAATGAGAAACGTAGGATGAGTGATAAATTCTAGAAAAGGCAAGCTGCATTGTAAAAATGGTTCAATTTTCTAATATTGTCTCCTTTCCCCTCCAGTAGTCAGAATGCTGGCACTGCAAAATGGAATCACTATGACCAGCTAGGATCCAACAGAGCTACAGTGCAAAATTAGAGGGATGTAATACAGCATCCACTCCTGAATTGTTCTGGGTCAGTATCACCCTCATTCCTGGGTTTTATAGGTCATGTTCTCAGAAACAGCACCCTCTGAACACACTGCTCTTGCAGCTCACCTTGAGTGGCTTTGCTCCTTCTTCATCAGAGCTTTTGAACTCAATGCACACTGTTATATTCCGTGCCTGGAGAGACAGGAGCACATCAAAGCTGAGATCAGAAATGGAAAACTCAGGTAAAACTACAGAGCTGGAATAAGGCCTTTCCAGAATCCAAGAGAAACATGCAGATGGTGTATAAATATTTATAAATGCCTGTTAGTCTCAGTGATATCACTAGAAATACAGTTTCCAAGAAAAATGCAAAATCTAAGCCAGGCCTCAAAATGACTGAGTAGAGGCAGACTGCTAAGTGACCAGGATTTACCTATATCTTGTCCTTAATTAGTTTTCAACCACCATGGAAACACAAGTGGTACCAGGTTCCATTTAAGAACTACAAACATTAGCTAGATTAATTTTATCTGCACATGTTATGCCATTAATATAAAGACCTTCTGAAAACTGTGAAGAAGGTATTACCACATTATCTCTCTTTTAATCACTGTTACAACTTAAAATTAATCCATAGATTCATTAAAATTGTACCAGTGTTTCATGATTGATGGAGGTGAAAAAGATGAAGAGCCAACTCAGTGACATCACCATTTTCTACTCCTTTATAAATTCTCCTGGATTCCTGCAAGAGCTCATGCAGGCCACTGCTAGCCCATGCTGGCCTGAATCAGTCACATTCTGTACCTTGTTGAAGTGTTTTTGGCTGTCATACTTGAGGTGTTTTGGATAGATGTATATTTGGTTCTTGTACACCCTGTAAGGTCGAGAATATTTTGTTGATTCCTGCACAAACTCCTCAACTTCCACTGTTGGTTGATGCTCCTTTACGTTATGGAATGGCTTGATTGGAATAAAGGATGAAGTTACACAGTCTTCAAAAGAAAAGAAAAGAGACCCATCATATATTGTGTTTGTTTTCACTGTCTTACTACTAAGAATAAGGAATATTGAGATGGAACATACAAAATCCTGCCTTAATTTAGGAAAAATGACTGATGCTGAGAGGCCTTAAATTTACACATTACCTCAGAACTGTGGCAATATATCATCCTTAAGTGATTTCTCACTTGAATTAAACTGGACAGCACTGGTAACCTTTTTTTTCACCCACAGTATTTGGTGACATTTGATGGTGTAACAGTCCCATTGGTATATGGACTTCTACAGAATGTACTGAGTGATGCTCTTCTCATCAAATTTACAGCTCAACAGCTCATTTAAGTTTTTCTATTATCAAATAACATACTAAATAAAATGAAGAAATGAGCAGTGCAGCACTAGATCAAATGTATGATGCAACTGGGATAACTGAAATCAGATCAGGAAAGAGAGGACAAAATAAGCCCTCTGTCACTGAGACTGGGAGAGATTAAAACTGGACAGAGAACACTTTCTCTTCCAATGCCATTAAAGCATGAGGCATTAAATTTCATGGGGAGCTCAAGATGAGAGGGGCCACCAATTTAGAGATGTCCAGAGCAACCAGAACTATTTCTGGGAAAAGCCATTGGACAGACCCTGCCTACAAATTCCTTCCTCAAACCATAGAATAATCCCCAGGAAAAGTCTACCAATATGGTGGGAGGAAGCTGAAAGAAGCTTGTGATCCCTCACACACCCCATGCCAAATTTTGCTTCCTTCTACCCTAGTACAAGAGGAAATTGCCAGTTTCAGAGTAATGCAGGTGCTCACTGCTCCCTGCAGCCCAGGGAGAAGTGGCTCCAGGCCAGCTGCAGCAGGGGGGTTTCTTTTTGCTCTTTCACAGACACTGAAAACTGGGCTGGATCTGGCCAGGTACAGGATGAAACAAAGTGGTGTAATTAAATGACAGCAAATCAAAACCACTCCCCTGCAGACATTTTCCTACACAAAGGACACCCCTCTGTCAGAACTGTCGCAAGGCACAATTATGGATGGAAAGCCTACTATTTAATTAGAATAATTAATTTTAAAGTGGAATCATACTTGGATGTTCCAAAGGAACACAATCAACTGCAATGTCCAAACAGCCAGGTATAGTCTGTATTTTGCTAATCTTCTCTGCTCTGCAATGAGACAAATGAAAACATTTTAGAGAATTAGGACAACAGAGATCATAACAACATCAGAGGAATTAACTGAAAACGAAAAACAGACCCTTATTTAAGATATTTAAGTTCCATTAAACACATTTAACATATACCTATTGGCTATTAAACTCCAATCAAATGTAACAGCACAAATAAAACATAATTTGGTTTGTGGTTTCTTTTTTTTTCTTCTTAGTCTCAGTCCTGCCTTCTTTTTGCAAGCAGTATTATTTTGTAGAAAAGGAAGGAAGTGATGAAGCAAAATTTATGAGAATTAAGTTATCTACTTTTACTTTCTAAAATCTAAATTAAAAATTCCCTAAAATGAATTCAGTGAGCACTGGGATGAGAGGAGTTCACAGCACTGTGGCCTCTGCAAGTGCCATGCTCAAAAGGGACATTCCTTGTGCCCGAACAATTTGAGCAGTGCCAAAAATCACAATTCTAAATCTCTTTTTTCCAGGAGATGCTTTAGGAACACAAACTCAGCAGTGGTGACACTAATGAATAGTCAGTGGAATGTCCTGACCAGTAACAGCAAAGTGGCACAAGAAGTTAAGGGCCTAATCCAAGCCCTGTAGCTGACATTCAATCTTTCTATGATCTCTTTTTATATCCATGGAACAGAAGTTATTTAGATTAATTCATTTTTAGGTCCATTTAGAGCAGAAGAGACAAAGAGAAATACGTGGTTCAATTCTCAGGTCACTTATCCAGTATAAACACAGACCTTGCTCTAGGATTAATCTGATTTATACCTGTATGGAAAATATCCAGCCAAACCTCCTCAGAAATTTACAGGCTGTAAAACACTTGGAGAAGGTTTTTACTTTCAATGACCACTCTTGAGTTTGCCACGGAGACTCAAACAAACAAAAACAAAGGAGCTGGGAAACCCACAAAAGAATGATTTTGTATCTGTCACTCTTTTGGTTTTTTCCCCCTGAGATAATTTTGGGTATTTCACCTGCATTTCTCCTGATAAAAGCTGATTTAGCAATCACTATTTTTAGGTTATAATAACATTTATTTTAATGCGCCAAATGACATCTCAATTTTCCTGGAAAGTCCAACCTCAAGCACTCTTTGGCAGGTAATAACCTAATGTGAAAAACACTAATGTAGTATAATTTAACATGGCCACTTTGGCACACTGTTAAATTAAAAAAAACCCCAGCTACAATTATTCTGCACGGCTTTATAAAGCTGCAAAGCAAACTAGAAAGTTTTCCTTACCTTCTGTATTCTGCTATTAGTTTAATCAAATCTTCCATGGAAATCTTATTACTTTCTTGCCTGAATAAGGGTGAGAATCGGGAGTCTCTGTCAACATTGCCCTGATTATCTTTAAACACTGGCCTATGAAGAAAGAAAAATGACATATTTATAAACACTCATCCCTGTGAATGTATGTATGTATGCATATATTTGAGCATTTGAAATTGTCATGTAATCTTTTAACAAGGTTGTGATAGGAATTCTTACACTAATTCATGGCCCATCTGCAGGTTTTCACCCAACAGGGCCCTGCCAAGCTTCATGCTTGCAGGACAAAGGCAATTTCAGCTTATTCCATGTGCATCCCAGTCCTGCAAAGACCTCAGATCTGGTTTGAGCAAGAGCCTCTCACCCATCATGGACACGACTCCTCCCTTCAACAAAGAGATTGATTCCTTATTTCAAGGAAGCAATTTGAAGAATTCAATCTATCAGTAGGTAGCTTCATCCAAGAAGTTACTATCCAAGGAAAATCATTACAGATTTAAAGAATGGAAATCATAGCTAGCTGTCAAATCTCAACCACCACCTCTTACCACAATGAAACACATGCTTTTGCAGAACCAGGTTAGAGACTTCAGTGAATGTTCCTGAGCATTAAATCTGTCCTGTGCCCTCCAGGAGCACGACACCAACTCACTGTGGCTCAGCATTCCTTCACAAAACATGTTTGTGGAACACCAACTAAATTTTTGATGAACCAGCTACGAAGTGCCCAATGAACTGGAAAAGAAGGATCTATATCATCCATAACTGAGAACAATAAATATCAGCTGTTGTGTGCACAGGAAAACATTTCCAGACATTTCCATTCCTGCTCATTGACACTTGCAGGATTTAATTAAGACACTGCAGTGCCCTTTGTATATCCTCAAGGGTCACACACGCTGGCTGGACCGGATAATGTAACAGCTCTCCAAATTAATGAACCTTGGAGTCAACCGCAGTATGAAAAAACATTGCTTAACAAAAGTAAAATGTTCTTGACACTAAGTGCTGTTCTGTGAATCATTTGGCCAATCTTGCTTCCTTAATTTACTTCTCTGTTCCACTGCCAGTGGGAAGAAGAATTGATGCCAGGACAAATTGTTGCCAGATGCAAAATAACAGAGCAAACCTTTGGAAGAGGAGCCCAAGAATAAGGAGAAATGCACCATATCTTCACTTAATTGACTGAGAGAAGCATCCCTATCTCATTTCTTTGCAACTGTCAAGAATGATCAACTCTCTTCTATCAGATTTTTACCTCCAGCTGTTGGAGGGAATAAGGTGCACACCAACACACCATGTCAAAACGCTTACTAGGGAGAAACCAGACCTCCTTTCTGGCAGCCACCACTTACTCTACAGATCCTATTAAATTGCTGTCAGAAAAAAAAGAAAAAGGAAAGAAAAAAGATTTCATAATTATTACAGCATAGGTGACATGATGATATTTCTTGGACTCAGCACTGCTTCCTCCTCCAGACTAACAGAGGGGAGGGACCAAAACATTGGGTGAGTGATTTCCGCTGTGCCACTGGGCTCTGCAGTGCACTGCTGAGCAAACCCAGCTCTGCTGGAAACTATTACCTGATTTCAGAGCAGGCTCTGACACTGAGCTAACCTCTGCCCAGTGCAGTAGGGTGTAGGGGCACTCACCAAGGAGGGCTGTGGATGCAAGTGAAAAAGGAAATGAAGCTGGAAGTAGCTCACTCTGGGTCAGTGGTGTTAAGCACTGCCTTCCAGGAAGCTCAGGGACACAGCATCCTGATCCTCAAGGCATCTTCAAACCCAAAAGATTCTACCATTGCCCACTCCTTCCCTCTGGTTTGGAGTCAGAAGGGCTTTAAAAGTCATCCTGCCTACAACCACTGCTCCAGAGCATCAGTGCTCCTGGCTATCACGTGCTCTGCCTCTAGGACTGGTTCAGCAGCATGTCCCTGCCTAAATAATGCACCCAGGACAAAATTAAAGGCATGAAACCACTACAAAACAGGGAAGTATTTTTATCTCTCCAGTTTGCACACAGTACTCCATTTATATAAAGTTCTTACAGCCACATGAGTAGTTTAGATGTCCATTGAAAACAAGATTACCCTTCTTAAAAAGGCACAGGTCAAATTGTACTGGTGTTTCCACTCCCCAGGTTCATTAAAGTTGAAGAATTGCCAGAGCAGCAAGTATTGAATGTGTTACACCTGCAGTTAAGTAACTGCAATCCCATGTTTTGCCATATCCTTGCAGGTGGAACAAGAGTGCTCCTTCTCACAGGGATCATACTGAAGGCACTTGAGAATGACAACTGTCACATCAAAACAAAGAAATGCTTTAAAATCTTCTACAGTCCAGGAGTCCAATATTTGTCTAACACATCAACAATGCACTGTAGTGCTGGGTACCTAATTACTGAGGTATTTCAATAAGAAAAATTTCACTGAACTAAACTCCTGAGGAGATTCCAAAAGTGATCATTTAGGGGAAAGCAAGTTTATAGATAATAGTAAAAAAACTGAAACATCATCTCAGTACTTAATTGTTTATACCATTCTGCTCTTCTGACATTGTTAGCGGTCCACAATCCTAAAAACTAGTGAAGCACAGAAAACCTGCACATTGTCCGTAATTTAATTTTGGAAAAGGTTACTTTTGAAGTAGTGGTTTATGATTTGAAGGACAATTGCTCACCTCCAGGGTTAGACATTCAGTGGAAGATCTGCAGCTCCTGGAAACCAGTGCAGACTCACTGCCTTCAGCTACCTCAACCTACGGCAGCTGAACTGAATCAGCAGCTGCACAAGCTGCTGAAGGATTCCAATACTGGGCTCTAAAACATGAAGTTGATGAGGGTGGAGAAGGTTTGAAGGAGTAAGAGTGCAAAAACTAATCTCTGTGAATGAAGTTTCCCCCCACATCTACAATATGTAGCTGAGGCAGATATTTGCAAACTTTGGCAGTTCTGGCAGGAATATGAGACTCTGACACACTGTAATTCTAACACGTACTGTAATTATACCTGCAAGAGCACAGACACCAGATTTCCCAGCAGGAACTCAGGGAAGAACCTGAGTCATGCTTTTGAGCACTGCTAACAAACTGGTGCCACAGGAGCTAATTAAGAGTTTCAGTCACATGTGCAATACTCAGCTGCCAGAGTTTGGCTTGCTGAATGCATACGTAAAAATTGCACTGTGGCCATCTGTAACTGCTTTAAGGAGGGAAATTTCCACACAAAAACAGGAGTGTGGTTAATGCCAGAATGAACTAACTGGAAAACACATTTCCAAACCCAGGGTTTTGCTATTTATCACAGCCAAACCATTTCTTTCCCCCTGTAGTGCGATAGCCTCATGTGGAAACTTCTATTTTCAAGCTGTGAAAACAGAAATAGATTTTATACTTTGCTTTTACCAAAGTCAAACCTGAGCAATGTTAACACATAAGCAGATGTAAATGGGTGTGGAATTTGAATTTTCTCAGTGCACCCTAGCTTGGCAGGTATTTAGGGAGCACTCAGCCTCACAGGGACAGCAGCAAAACTTGAAGGGAGAACAAATGGGAAAAAAGGCAAATTTGGTAAAAGGGGATCAAAAGGCACAGGGTTGCCTCAGTCCTGAGGTGAGACCAGCAAAAAATTATACAAGAGGAGAGAGAGAAAGACTAAAAATCCATTACTACCACTGCACTGACCTGCAATAAAACCCAGCTGACCTGCTGAATGAGAAAACAGAAGTTCTCCATCACCTACTAACCACGAAAAATGCAGGAGTACCTAAACCATAATCCCTCCCTATGACCCCCAAAGCATTTCAAGTCCTTGGTTAGATGTTTCTTAAAGCTTGACAGCCATCAAAACAAGAACAGAGCCCCAAGAACCTGTGCACCTAACTTTCTAGGTAGCCACTGCAACTTGATTTCAGACCACAATTATCTTTGCAGGAAATTCTTATGAGAAGTGTGACTTTGAAATCTCTTTAGCCATTTTCAGCAGCCAATGAATGGTGGAGCTCATGATAAATTGATATTCTGTCAGCTACCTTTGCTGCTCCCTGGCAACTTCAGTACATACCTGAAGAAAAGGTTCCACCACAGCAACATTTAATGAGCAAGTCACTGACGCTTAGCTGTGAGAAAAATAGGGCAATGAAACAAAAAGCCTGCAGGATATTCTGGGGTCCTGGACCAGAGAGAAAGCTTTGCTTAGCTTCAGGCAGAAAAAGTGGAAAAGAATAAAAAGATAGAAGTCCAAGGGAATAAGCTGCAAGATGCTTATAAAATCATGAAAAGAATGAATACATACCTCACTGACCAAGCAAATGGCATACGGTATCTCCCCAGCTTGCTGCAGAACTGTTTATTGGATTTTAACACTTTCTGTGCACACTGCAAAAAAGGAAATGTGAATTATTTCATCAGTATCATTCTAACATCTTAAATGCTGCATAAAATACATCCAACTGAAGAGGCTACAGTATCCTACAATAATTTGGCCTGATATTGTTCATAACAAAAGGCTTCTGGGTTGGACAGCAGAGATATCACAAGATGAATATGATGCTGCTGACAAATTAAACCCTGTCACCACTCCTTTACTCAGAACTGCATTGAAGTTGTTATTGCAGTTTTCTGTAACTACCCAATGCAGGTGCAGTGCCAGCTCTCAGAGACAGAGAGGTGCCTACCCCAACTTTGCTCCTGTACAACACTCCATAGCTCATAATTCCTAAAACATTGCTGAAACAGAACATCCCTGTACTAAGGCAGAACCAGCACAGCAATGCACCACAGATGGACTTGTAAATTGCAGACAAAATGGAGCTTCATTCATCCAGCCAGTGGAACCTGGACATTTGCTTTCTGAAGCATGGGGCTCCCAGGAGCCTGTCCTGCTCAGGAACCTGACATTTGTCAGCATGATTTGCAATGCCTTCAGCAGGCTGAAGCTCACAGAGCAGGAAGTGATGTTCCTGTTACATTACCTTAAAAGAATCAGGATTCTTAATGTAAGGCTCAGCACTGCTGGCAATGTTTCCCGTGAGCACCTTTTCTATTTTTGCCACCAGTACAATCTCAGAGTGAGGATTACTTATGGAGAAAAGAGCCTGTGGATAAAAGGGAGAACAGTTCAAAAGTATACAGTGATACTGAAGAAAGGAAATACTGCCAGTGCTCTCTGCTGATGGAAAGAGTAACAAACCAAATCCAGAAAGGATTATTAAGGATTATTATCTCTACTTATTCAACACAGCCAGATGGAAAAGACAAACTTTGTGCTATTGCTGAAGTCAGCAAAGAAGGTGATTCAAGTCTTGATTCAAATCTTGACTGATTCAAGTCAAAAAGCAGTGTGACCATGTTAGTATGGCCTAAGCTAACTGCTCCTCTTGGGCAGCACCTAAGAGCTGGCCTGAGTCAGTCATTCCCCAGGGCAATGAAATTAGGGGAAAAGGTAACACATGTTGTTTCAGCCCACAGCTTATGGCAAAAGCAAGAACGTGGAAGCACTTTGAGATTATTGTAGCATCTAGGTGCTGCTTTGAGTTGTGATTTTGTCTGGCTGGTTGGGAGAGGTCAGCAAATGAACCCAAACAGCACAGGGAATATGGGTGCTTTCTCTAAACAAGAGACACTTCCTTTTATCAGTTCTGATTGTAAATGGTCTATACAGGAAGCCCAGAATGCAAGTGGCTCCATACAACTGACACACAAATGAGAATTTTGTTGAAAACAAGAAGATAGCATGCAAAAGCTCTCCAATGAAAAGGAATATTACCAAACTAAAATAAGCCATACAAGTCACTAAGCCATGCAAGTCACATGTGGAATACCTGTTTGGGGTACTTCAGCCACTCTTCTGGGAAGCCTTTGACCTGTGGTTCTTCCATTTCATTTGAGTCAATATTTTCAACTGCACCATTTTCCAATGGACTTGAGGAACCTGAGATCATCTGTCTAACCAGAGTGTGGTTCAAATCCACATGAAAATCAGCAGAGATTTTCCTGCCATCTCTGACATCATACAGTGCCACGCTCACAAAGAAAGGCTCTACCTGCAAAAATACCAGAAACATAATACAGTGATAACAGAGAACGGGGGTAAAGGCTATCTTTTAATGGGTTTCTGCAACTAGAAAAAAAGAAAGCAAACAAATATTATTTACAAATTACGAGATACATTAAAAACACATGTCCACACACACCCCAGATTAGTTTCCAACAACGCAATTTTAGGGGCTTTTAAAGAAAGCTTGTTAACAAGGTGCCAGAAGAGGAGCTGACAGCTTAGGAACTCAGACAATCAAAACCAAATAGATAACTAATTATTAGAGTAAATGAATAGAGCCCCAGAAAACACACTGCAGGATTTTTAAAATGTAGATTGAGAGTCATTATAAAAGACGGACGAGCGAGTGTGGGCTTCCCAGGGATTGTCAGAAATGCAACACAAAGACGACAAATGTAAGGGGATGGAAAATGTTTACTGGTACAAACACAAAAGCGTGGGTGTATTATTCTGTGGGAAACACATGTTCCATTTTGCTGGGAAACCAAGAGCATTCAAACCACTCTGACTGTGCCCACTTATCCTATGGCAGAGTACCAGGGAATTCAGTCCTGTGACTGAAAGTAACCTCCTAAGAGCATCCATAGTTCTGGCAGAATAAATCAGCCTCAGGATAACACCACCTGAGCTGTCCAGAAACCAGAACCTTAAAACTGTGGAGATAAAGAGCAGTGCATAGCAGGTCCAATGCCCTTTGCTTTTCCAGCCTCTGCAGTGAATGTTGCATGCCCTTGGTGCAGTTATCATGGCTTTATTTAAACAGTTATTCCAGTCTGCCAAAAAAAGATATTGATTACATCATGCTGAATTTGCACTCACTGTAGAGGTCATCTTCAAATGAAAAACAAACAAATCAACAAACAAAATCAATGCCTCATATGTAATATATGAAAGTGGAGTTGCTGGGACACTGATGTCTCATAACTTCACTGCTTCAGAGGAGAACTAAAAGCTATAGACTGACACCGACATCTCAATTTTCCCAGCTTTTCTTTTTTTTTTCAGTAAGAATAGCAAAATTTTCTGTTTTGTCCCAGTTTTAGCTGGATTTTTCCACTAGATGAAACAGCTTGTCCTTTCTATTTTGCCTTTTCTCCTGTAACTTTATCTGCTTGGTTCCTTGTCTCTCCCTGAAAAACAACAAAAAAACCCAGTTCACCAGCAACTGATACTACATTGCCTCCCTACATAGGTCTTGGCAGTTTAAACTTGTTCTTCTTATAGCAATTGTTAAGAATCCTCAAGGTTTGAAACATTTTTAATTCTTCACTGAACTGTAGCTAAAAGACTGCAATATAAATCAGCTTCAAAATATCTACTGAAAAGTTAGTCAGTTTTGTTACTCAGTCCAAAGGGAGCACTATGCATGTGTGATACAGCTTCCCTTTCACTTCTCTCTCCAAACTAACACATGTATGAAAATAAAAAAAAAACAAAAACCCAACCGACAATCCAACCAAAAAAAAAAAGAAAAAAAATCACAGAGAAATAAGAAAAGCTTACATTGGTTGAGGGATCATTTTCATTTTCAGTAACACAGGCCTGGAGATTCAAACTGAGGGATTTGCAGGTAACCAGGATCCTCTTTGCAGGCTTTTCTTCAAATGGCTTTATCACTGAGTTTGTCCCTGGAAACTCCTTTTTCTGAGGATTCAATGCCTGAAATAATTAGGGAAATTGGTTATACATAGGAAAAAGTATCATATTCCAAAACAAAGGAAGCTTTCTAAAGGTCTTTGCAACCAGTGAAGCACCTGAAAACCTCAAAAGTCACTGTTGGTCTCTTCATATTACTATAGTGAATGAGCATTATTCCTAATTTATAGATTAGGAAGCAAACCAAAAAGATTGTCTGAGGACAGATATAATTTCAGATGCAGAATTAGGGATTTAAATCCGTTTGCTATAATTTTAGAATATACTTTTTTCTTGTTTACTTACAGTTTCTAAAACTTCAGCTTTTAATTTCCTCATATAGATTAAGAACCCTCACATTTTCAGATTATTAACAGCACATTTTAGAATGAGATCCCAGGCATTTCCCATTACTGATATACCACATCACTATTTTAATTTGCTTAATACTTTGAATCAAGGTCTTACAGCTGATTGACATCAGGCTCAAGTTTAAAAACACACTGATCCCAATGTTACTTAAGCCTTCTTTTTAACTAAAATAAAATTTCCATTTAAATCACATTCAGTGCAAGAAATAGCTTTCTTTGAATCCTGACATTAAATGTTAAACTTTGCTTTAATGCTTGTTTTAAACTAATTCAGAGCTTAGCTCAGCTGGACTGGATGACCTCCAGAGGTCACTGCCATCCTCAGCCATCCTGCAGTCCAAAAGCAGAGTCTGTACAGGAATCTCTGTGGGCTACAGACAGCTCCCCTCCCTCTCCACTGCTGAAGCCTTGGCCATACCCAGCTGCTTGCTGAAGTTCAACTCACTCTGCTGGCTGAGCTAACCCAGTTAGCTCATGGCACCTGTGTTTTAAAACTTCTAAGAATTAAAATTAAAAATTAAATATTGCTTACTGCTATATCAGGGTCCAAAGAGAACAGGTTTAGTCGCTCTGTATTTCGAGAGGCTTTCACTGTTTCTTCTGTTTCTGTGATGTACTGCAGTGACAGATAATAAATCAGTTTTCTGCACAAGAACAGAACTCCATAGAGCTGTTAGGCTTCTAAATGAGTGATCAATGTTTCACCCAGAACAACATTTCCCCCTTTTGCAGCAGTTATCCCCAAGCACCTCCAAGCACTCCTTGTTTGTGAAGCAGGGCTTTTCAGGCACTGACACACTTCTAAGGAATCCCAAAATAGATCAATTAAGTAATTCAAGTTTTTGTATGTTCACATATGCTATCCATTATGGTTGCTGGGGCCTCCCCAATGCAGGGAATCATGTGCTCTGGCTCCTTGAATCAGAAGGCTGAACAACAGCTTTATTAAGATAAGTTATATTACACTAATACTATACCAAATTACATACTAAAGAGATACTGTACTCCACTAAAA
>JAYDZK010000016.1:16562833-16629151 GCA_034509185.1 Euphonia xanthogaster | reverse complement strand
CTCTTCCGATCTTGAGACAGGCAGGACACAGCTTTGACCTAATTGGGTGAGGAATCAAAACAACCTTCCCTGGTGTCCAATTAACAAATCACTTTGGGTAATCAATATCCATAACACATTCCACATGTGCAAAACAGGAGCACTGAATAGAGATAAGAATTGTTTTCTCTTCTTCTCTCTGTGCTTCTCACTGCCTTCCCCAGAAAAATCCTGGGAGAGAGTTGTGCTTGCTGCTCTCTGTGAAGAGAGCTGCAGTCACAATCCACTGAGGACGACAGATCTCTGCACCAAAATCAGTTTAGAGATTTCCAAGCTGAGGGAAATAAACCCCAACAAACCTGCCCCACAGAAAAACACCCGAGCCAGGAGAGGGCAGAAAGGGGAGCAGCAAATGTCACGCAGCCTCACAGGCAGGGCAGGCACAGGCTGCAGTGTCACCCAGAGGGAAAGCTGGCACTCCTCTCCCACCCGCCCTCTGCCACAGGGAGCATCAGACAGACCCATTTCCTTTCTGACACATGCTTCAGTCAATAGCAAGCTCTCTGACAAAACCAACTTCCCTTTCTGAAGCCACCTGGTGCTTTCCCACCCTACCTTCTAAAAGATTATCCCTATGTCTAACTGCAAAAGCCTTTTTCCTTGCTAGTCAAGCTCATTTATCCAATATGTAAAGTAAGCCCTACACATTCTCTTCCCCTTCAAGATCCCATGGGATATTTCAATTGCTCAATCCCTTCAGTCTTTCTTTGCACTTTTTCTTGAACTTAAAAAAATAAATCTAATCTAATCTCTGAATTATTAAAAGAATGTCCATCTTTTCTGGTTGCCTAGGACTGAGTACAACCCTTAGCTGACATGGCAGAGGATATTCTCTTGCTCAGTGTTTCATGTCTCCCACAACATCATGGTATTGCCAGTACACATGAAGGAACAAGCAGCAGCAGCCCAGCAGGACCAAGAGCTCTGTGTTCACTTCCTAACATGCACTGCCCATGGCCTGACCTGCAGAAGCAGCACTGGGTGTGGCTGTGGTAGCCTGGTTTAGATAGAGATGGGACCAGGATGTTGATCTGCCATGGACTGGGGAAAGGCCACAGAACACTGCTGCAGCCAGGCCTGCAGAGCCAGGGTGGGGGAACAGGAATTACCCATATAAAGGGCAAAAAAAGCATCAGAAAACAAGCTGACCATCTCCTATAGCCTTCCAGGCACCAGTGGTCTTTGAGATATCTGCATCAACTAAACCATTAGAGGGAATCTACCCCCAGACAAGATGATCAGACACTTCAGCTGCCCTTAATACATAAACTCAGATATATTTCATTTTGTTCTGTTTTTATTTTGTTTGGTGATTTGATTTTATTTTGCTTTTTCACATGCTAGGTGACCACTTCACATTTATGAATATGACCTACAGTAAAATTCTGTCCTCAATTGCACAGACAGCTTTCAGTTCAAATCTGTGTGGCATCCTCAAACAGCATCTGGCTCTGTAGGCAGACAGCATCTACAGCAGCTCACTGGCAGAAGGCTACAAACAGATTGTACACTCGTTTAAGAAAAAGCAGTGAAGCATTTCCAATCTAGCTTTTCATTAAAAAGCTTCTTAGCACCACACACAATTATCTCATCCACATGAAGCAGTTTATGAGCTCTAGAGGACAAAATGCCTCCCCGGGTAGCACATGCATCTTTCAATGAAGTTACAGAAGGCAATGAGCAGTTCAGAGCTCACTTCCCTGCCAGTCACACAGGAAATCTTGGCTCTCCAAGGGCCAGATTCTACTGAAATGCAGTTCAGATGAGCAAATATTTCACACATAACTGAGGGGACTGTACCCTTACTGCCTTCACAGGTCTAAATCAAATTACATCATGGAGAACCTACTCTCTTTGTATCTGGTGGATATTTTCTTACTTAAAAGGATGAGTTGCTCAGAAAGGATTACTTCTGTCACTTGTTGTGTCTCTAACAATTGTAATAGACTGTGCTGTATTTTTCAGCCTTTCAGAATACTAATGATCAGGTATTGGCAGGCATTTTTCACCTAGGAAGTTCTTTCCACTAGACTTGTAAAGAAAAGGGTAACATCCATTACTTTTGCAAAGTCTGGGTGCAAGGAGTTCTCTGAAGAATCGGCCTCTTCTTGAGAGCAATCATAATTCACTGGAACTTCTGCAGGGTCTTGAAGAGAAGGAAAAATAAATACAAAATGGTTTCATTATCCTTCCTATTACCATAGGGTTTAAAAGATAAAACCCCGTATTTCCATGTCATTTCTTTTTACTCCCTTCAGACTCATCATCTCTCCAAATGGGAGCGATGCTCTGTAAACCTCTGTCCTCCTCAGCCTCATCTCTCACTGCTGCTCACCCTATCTTAGTCTATATTTAAGCTTCCAAACAACAGGCCTGACTATTCAGTGAACCATCCCACACATTCACCCATGACAAATATTCACACCCACGACAAAGACACCTTTTCCTCTCAGTCCCTTCTGATGCAACACCAAGGGTTTACATCAACCAAAAGATTTGGGATTCCCATAAAGGGAGCGTTCAGTGAGGCAGGCAGGACCTTACCTCTCTCTGGGAAAGGGAGGCATGAGCTGCAAACCTATGGCTGCAGAGAACAGCCCTGAACACAAGCCCTGGGCTTTACCCAGCTCAGCAGGGAGTGCTCTGTTCTCATGTTGTAATTCAGCCCCATGTGAAAGAAGTCACTACTGTCACTTAGGGCTCTTCTTGCCAAGAAAACCTCATTTTTTTGATAAATTAACTCTATGGCACATTCCTGTTGCTTGTTATCAGCTTTTTTATCAGTAGAGACTTCTGTTTTCTGTTAGCCTGTGGTTTTGACCTCTTATGCACATATTTCTTCCTGTTTTATTAATATTCCTTATGGGTCACATTTTCAAAAGTACTCCTCTGATTCCGAAGTGCAAGTCTCTTGTGCCTCCAAGTTCTAAAAACATCTTTGTCTATATGAGTATCCTGTCCTTCCAAAATCAGAACTTACTATAAACATCAGGATAAAGAGTTCAATTAGCTCTGAACATCGCTAAGATTCAGATGCATATGGATGCAAAGCTTTGACTCAGCTGAGAGCACACGCATTTTACATCTGTATTAAGGTTCCAAGTGTTTTCAGCCTTAGAATTTCAGCTGGATTGCATCCAAACTGTATGTGGATTTATTATGTGGAGGAATGAGTTAGTGCCACATGAAGACTGCAGTAAAACAGAGCATCCAATTCTTTCTTCCACAGTGAGAGCATAATATGCAAGCTCAACAAAGCAAGAAGCAAAAGTCAATAAGCTTTCAGAGAAAGCGCCATATACCACAGCTGTTTTTTTTTTTCTTTTAAATTATTAGCTCCAGATTTTTAAAGAAAACATAATGTTGGAAAAAGAACTGCTCAAACCACTCTCCAGCACAAAACTTTTTTAAACCTTCAGAGTTCCAGGACAGTAAAACACAAAGTACCAGCAAGATCACTGACAGAGAGGACTAAATTTAAAAAAGAGCTGCATATGCAAAGTGGAGCCACGTTGCTCCTGCTGACTTTGTGGGAACAGCTTTACCTCCCCTCCAGCCATTTGAAAGTGATCTGAGGGGAGTTATCTGAAATTGTTCAGGGATTGCCAAGACTGGAGCTGCTTCATCAGGAATCAATAGGTACGGAATCCATTACAGACTCAGGCAGTTAAAATGAATAAATACTTAGATGAAGGTTCCACTTTTTTAACTTGTTTAAAAAACCCTCTGCAATACGAGAGATTTTTCACTCTTACCAAGTCTCAGATCAGTGAGATCTGCACTCTTCCTCTCCTGAATGGTTCCCTCTGGATTTATTTGCAGGATTTTGTTGAGAGTAAAAATCCAGTCATCCATATCCTGCTCATTTTCAGCTGCCAGCACAAAGTATGTGAGGTCATTCATTTTCAGCTCAAAGGCATGTTTCCTAAGCCTGCTATTCTGTTGGAACAAAAGGAAAATAAAAATAAACACTAGAACTAATACAAAAAGGTACAGAAAAAGGCATCCATCTCATGGACTTGTATATGGACACTCCTTGAAAATGACATTTAAGCAAACTTCAGTGGCTCTAAAGACAATTTAAATAGTGTGATACTAACACAAATTTCTGTCAATTTGTGCATTTAAGAGCTTCTGTGGCCAGACATATGTCCTATATTTAGCCACAGAAATCTAAGATGGACAATAGTTCAGAAGGGAATACCTCCCATGTAAAACAATAACAAAACCCCTGGTCACAAAATTCAGCACTGGTACACAAGCTGGAGTGGTCTGGAGAGAACAGCTCTAAAAAACAACCTCTTACACTTGACCAGCCCATCAGACACCCCAAAAGATAAATCAAAGTATTGCTAAGTCTATAATAAAAATAAAAATAAAAATAAGTCTATAATATAAATATTTGGGGGAGAGTGGGAACAGGACTTTCCAGAAGATTGCAACAGGACAAATTCCTGCACAGCAACTATTACAATGGGTGCTTCCCACATCTACTTTTGCCTTAGAAGGATTTTAAAAACAACTTAGGGGATTTCAACAATTTTTCACAAAAGGCAAAGGTGAGGTATAGTGCTGGTCAGCCATTGCAATGCTATCCTTTTCCAGCACAAAATAAGAACAAATGCCCAGTGTACTGGGAATAGATTGAGTCCCGAGAGCTGGTCTCTGTCACCAGATTTTACCTGCAGGAGATGATAAGTCTATCAGTTTCTGTCATAAGAATTAACAGGTACTTAGCTACTGAAATAGCTCAAAATCAAATAAAGATGGGATCTAACATAATGTGCTTCATTTCCCAAATTTACCCAATTAGTGAGGCACATATCTCTTAGTCCTAAGGAAGTAGTTGCATCAATTTTCTCTCCTCCTTGCTTATATCTGAGAGAACAGTAATGTGTTTTATCCCCTACTGTTTTACTGAACTTTTAAAGCTGACTGATGATGGACATCAGAGCCACCATTTTGATTTCAATATTTCAGAAGATTGCCATCACTCTGTTGACAGATTTAACCTTGGAGTGATGCTGACAAATGGAAAAAAATAATCGTCCCCTCATAACTGGTCATTTCACTCCATTTCTGCTTCCTTAACAGTCTCAAATAACCTCACAGGGGTCTCCTGTAGTTCTGCATACTGGAAGTATTTTTCTGCACAGTTCTATATGAACAAGTTATTGAGAGGTTTCTAAGCCAGATGGTGAAATGACAGTGATATTTTAAGAGGAACAGAGGCAAAATCTGATACTGATTAGCAGAGCAGGATGAGAACCCAGGACACTGAGAAGCAAGTTCCATGAACATCTTTTTCCAGCAGCAGAGATGATTTAGAAGATTCCTGCCCAATCTGTTGCTAATCACTTGCTCCAGTTCTTATTTTACATGTCATGACCCAGATCAGGAATCACTTAAGACTGAACTACTTCTTCTGGAGCTACTTGGGTCAATGGGGTCAGACAAATCCTGGCTTTTCAAACTGACTTGGGATTGTCTGTGTGCATATGTGTGCACGTGTGCTATTTTTCAGTTCTACTACTGGAAATTCTCTTGATAGGAAATAATTTTTCTCTCAAGTACTTTATAGATGTGAATATTCTTTCAGGGTTATAAATTTGAATTCATCAAGTGCAGAGTAAGAACAGGCTTGGGTTTTGTAGCAATTGGTTCTTGGGTGTTCAGTATTTACCCTGATCCTGAAATTACTCCTCCTCCATTCAAGATAATGTAAAACAAGGACCAAAACTTCACTAAAACCTGTTACACATATATATAAAATTATAGAAGGGCTTGACCAAGAGCTATAAGTTCAACAAAACTATGCCAAGGATCTTAGGTAATGGCCATTTAAAACTTTTAAAGCCAGATTCCTTGTAAAGTTTATTATGTACACCAGTTTATGCACAATCTATAAAGAAGAATACTCTGTTTCAATTTTACTTCAGATAAGACAAAAGCATTTAAAATTAATGAGTTTATTTTCTATTTCATATATTTCCCTTTATGACATGGCCAAGATCTTTAAATCAGGTACTGAAAGACTATCAGACATTATCTAATACAGCAATATATTTTGCATGCTGAACCTTAAAAACATCAGGCAGGGCAGGAAAACTTCAATATCCACTTTTCCATCTGCACTTCAGACTTCTGGCAAGCAGATGAGATCTACAGCAAAGTCTTTGTTTCAAATCTAAGGCCAACTATTTTACCTTCCTGATCAGTTAAAAGAAAAAAAAAAAAACCAAAACAACAATGTACCATTTCCAATGTACCATTTCTCAGTTTGCTCCTCTATAAAACTCCTTCCATATGGCACATGGACCTTAACTTCTAATCTTCAACAATTAATTTCAAGTTCAAAAAATTTCTTCCAGAAAGAAGTAATACAAAATTCAAAAAAGAGACTATGAATGAGTTATAAATGAAACATCAGGCTAAGTCTAATGCCTGCAGGGTCATTCTTCCAAACTAACGGATTGTTTTGGAAGCATTCTCTGTTTTATCTGGAGATGATTTCTCTGGGATATTTACTACAATTTTGATATTCTATCTCAATCAAACAGGAGCTCAAAGTTATTTATAGAGACTTAAAATAATTTATAGTAGTATTAAAACTCATTAAATCACAATGTACATATCACATTTTTTCACTAAAAATTCAGTTTTACCCAACTCTTTCTCCACATTCTCTGGTCTCCCTGTTTATGGCAACTTTAAGCCAGGTTTTGTTTTTCAGCCCTGCGATTCTGAGTCCATCACAGACTTGGACAGCTGATGGTATTCACCCCAGCACACCCTTGGCTAAGACTCTAACTTCTTTCTAGTGAAGCTAGCTCAAACTTGAGAGTCCCATGGTAAATGCCAATCAAAACCTACCACAGAAACTTGTATTTGGGGGCAGGCAAGAGGAGAAGCCACGCTCAACCAGTGTGGGACAATCTGGAGGAACACGGCAGGTTTTGGAAGCAGCTGTCAAAGGTTCAGGGGAGGAGGATTTCAAAGGTTTCTTGGGGCTTTTTTGTCAGAAGTTAGTCAAAAAGGGCTGAAATCTTGCAGTCAAGACATTTCTGCTATCCTGGAGTGTCATGAGAAAGAGCACAGCAGAAAGGGCACCCTCGGGGGTAGCATTAAACAAGATGGGCTACAGGGCTGGGCTGGAGCTCTGGCTGAGACCCAGCTCACAAGAAAGCCCCTGCTGCAGGCAGGAGCCAGGAGCAATTTCTCACCAGGAATTCTCTGTAAGAGTCTCCTCCATGGCTTCTGCTACACTTCCAGGCTACCTGTGAGGGTCTCTCAAGCCAATGGACTGACACAGGCAAACATCACTGTTCTACATGCTCATCTCCAGCCTCTCCTACCCCTGTTTGGAAAAACAAACACCCTTCTGAGCAGCACTGGGACAATGGCCAGCTGGGGACTGTCAGCAAATACTCGTTCCCAGGTGAATCACTGGGAAATGATCACTTTCTTGCTCCAAAGGGGTTTAGAGGTAAAGGAGGGACAGCACAACCAAGAAAACTTGTTTATCAATGGCCTTCCCTTGTGTTACCTGAAAGGTTTCTTTCAAAGCAATCCTCAAATCAGCCTGCCCAGTACTGCTACACATCTTTACTTTAGTTGTCAAGTATGGATGAAATAAAAGGCATTTCCCTATTCACTGAAACATTGGGCTAGATCCCTCAATAGTCACATACCATTCAAGGCAACATCTTGTTTAGAATGAAACAAAAGAAAAACAGGAATATAATATTAGAATGAGAGGAAAGGAAGAACAAGATGGGAGAAAAAAAGCTAAGAACAAAGTCTAAGGGTAACAAAAGGAAAAAAATGATCGACTTAGACATTTCTAGGTAACAAAAAATAAGGTTCTGTCCTACCTGATGCCATTAAGACTCTCTATCATCTCCGAAAGTGATGACCTTCAAGGGGCTCGGGATACAAGATTAATTTCACACTTGCCCAACAGGCAGTGCTTTGTAACCTTAATCTCTTAACCCCACAACAAGCAAGCATGCTCTTAGTAAGCATGAGGTAAAATCTGACATCTCAGAAAACAATTTCAGTGAAACCCCTCCCAAAAATTTCACAGTATTTTTTTTCTCATGCTTGCCATGGACAAAGAGTGTGTGCATGGTCTGCTACCATAATCCAGCTGTACTTTTTTGTAACTTGTCAGTCTGAGCATCTGCATCAAATTAAAGAGCAAAACCACTGGTGCTTTCATTTCCTGAAACTGCTAATGAGACTATTATTCTGCTAATGAATGTGTTCTTCCATTTGCCTTTTTAAATGCATCCTACACTGAAAACATTACAATGAAATAAAGTGAAACTTACCTGTACAACTCCCGTGCAAGAATCCAAAAAAATACATCCCTTTGGCTCCTTGGAGATTTTTTCATCTTTATAAAAATTCATAATATACGAGTTATCCGACAGCTGGGTCAGCTGGAAGTAGCGCTTTTTGAATGACTGAAGGGGTGGGAAAGAAGCAGCATGAAAATTGTTGTACTGCAAATTATTTACACTGACACTTGATTCCCAGGGTTTAAATAACAGGTAGCTCCTGACTGCATTTCAATCACTATTTTGCAGACAAGTGAAATATTTCTTTATTATCATTTAAAGCAATATAATTAAACCTGAGATATAAACAATGAATCAACCCTGAGCTATAAACAGCTATGTGACAATGGCAAAAAAGCGTGCCTGTGTGGGGAAAATAAATAGAAATGGAATAAAGAAAGAATAATGTTGTTTCCTTACCCGAACAGTAATGCTATTGTTGACAGTGCTGTTGAAATTCCCCTTATAAAGCCATCCAGACTTGTAAACTCCTGCTGCTAATCCTCCTCCTCCTCCAGCACCACCACCTTTAGAAGATGAGTGGGATGTTGTGTCCTATAGGGAAGACAAGGTTAAAATTGCACAGACTTGTTTTCTGAATTCCAAGACAAAAAACTGTAATGTGTGAATATCTGCTTGATAACGAATAATCACCCTTTCATTCCTTCTGAAATTAGACATTATTAATAGCCCTCCCCATACACAGGATGACATGAGACAAAGCTGTTCCACTAAATTCAGAGCTATTTAAAGTATGAAATATTTTATAGGAGATAATGACCCCCCGTTACCATTCTTTATTTGATATTAAAGTAATAAATAACTTCCCCAGTAGAAAAAACAACCCATGCCAAAATCAGAATACATACTTCATCCTTATCCGCATCTTCATGATCGATTTCAAAGGAATGTGATGGCAGTTTCTCTGGTCTACATTCACTTCTGGCAGGGGGGAAAATGTATTTATTTATTTATTAAAAACAAATAACCTACCTGCTATTTCAGGGAGGTAACCATACTGAGCCCCCACTGCAATGTCAGTACACCTTTTGCTGTGATCCCATTGTCTCCTTTAAAACCACGACATTTTAAAAACACTTTTTTCCTAAGCCACGTGTATCTTTTTTTCCCCGAGACTCTGAAGCTGAAACAGTTCTATACAAATGATAAAATACCAATTCTTGGTCTCTTTGCTGCTCTTCCACCACAATGGGCAACAAACCCAAAACAATTTCCAAAGAGATATTCTATTCAAGGCTGGCAAAGGAAGGAGACTGAGCTCTTAAACAGATTTCTTAACCAAGGCCATTAGAACTTTCATCTTAAAGCTTCTATAACTCTTCATGATTTCAGGATTTTTTTGTCTATTCAATATGATGAGCACAGCCTTCAAGCAATTTTTCACAATACACAGATGTCTTTTTGATGAGATGCCATTTACATTCTTTATACTGTATACTCAAACCCACAACTGAATATGAAAAAGCAAAGCACTTAAGCATTTGCTTAATTTTAAGCACATAAATAACTGTACTTAGGCCCAGAGTACTTCTCATACTGCAGAATTAAACAGTATGTAACAGCCAAATACTAAGAATAAAAATTCAAGAGCATTTTTAAATGGAAAAAAATAGATTTTTCAGTGCCCTGAAAAATTCCAGTACTGTTTTCAAATTCCTGAAGATTACAAACATCATCCTGAAAACCTTCAGTTGTGATAGGAAAACCTAAAAAAGTTTTCATGCTAAAAGCTATTATTTATTAGGAAGACTGACTTTTCCAGTATAAAAAAATTAAAAAAAAAAAAAAAGATAACTTTGACCTTTTTCATTTTTATTCATTCACACATAAATTACAGATAATGAAGATCAGCCTAATGAGCAATACCTATCTCCTTTTTTTTCCCCATTTCAAAACCAGTGTTCCCATGAAGTGCACATACCACCACAAGTGCACAGAGAACACAAGAGTGTTTAATTCCCTCTTTGGTTTGTTCCACTTCTGCAGTTTATTTACTGCAAAAAACTGATCAATGTTTTGAATAAAACAACATTTACAATCCACTGGTATTTTTCACATCTGTAAAGATTTAATAGTCAGAATATTTGTGATGGAAAACCATTGCAGGTTTTCTAATGCAACCAAGGACAGCTATTAAAAATTCTTTTACAAAAAAGAGGCCCCAGACCTGAAATATCTACCAAGTGTTCCAGGTTCCCTCTAAACAGCAGCAAAAGTTTTGCTAATGACTCTTTCTGTTCCCAGGCAGTCAGCACAGCACACACTAAGCAGCCCCTAATCTTTTCCCACCCCTCCGCTTGCTCAAGAAGCAAGAACACACCGGCACAAAGCATAAAACATGGTGTAAAAGAGGTAGTGAGAGCTCACAGAGAGGAATTTAAGGGGTTAGAAAGAGCTGAGAAAAACCTCCAAGGAGGAACACACTCCGAGAAAAAGCAAAGCAATTGCTAACTATTTTGATCCTGTCATGCACAGGGTGCTGAGCTCTGTCCTGGTGCCACAGCAGTGCTGCAGTGGACATGCTGAGCACTCACTGCCTGCCCTGGGTGCTCAGCATCACACGGGAGCTGCTTCCAATCAGAAAGGGTCAGCATTCAGAAAGAGCAGCTCTGACAAAAGCCTGCTGCACCACGCAGCCATTACTCGAGGTGTTGCAGGAGTGTGTGACCCAGCACAGCACGGCCTCAAGCACGCACAAGCATGAAGTCCTTCAGCACTGCTGAAGGCTGCTGAGTCCCAGTGTGCTTGTTTATGCATGGAAAAGCACACAGGGAAGTTCAGCACACCCTCAGTGAAGGGAATTACTTCAGCCACAGTTATAACTGGCATTGTAAATTATATTCCTTTCCCACAATGTAAAGCTAAACACTTAACACTCATCCAGAGCTCGCCAATACAACGACTTCCTATAAAGGGATTGATACAAGAATATGTCCAGATTTCTGAAAGTATGACAGCAGGTTTCTTCAAATCAAACAAAAACCAGTAAAAAGTGGTAAAAAGATCCAGAACTATCAACCGTGAGATACAGTACAATGACCAGGACACATCAAGTCTCTTTATTTTTCTTGAAAAGATTTAGTCTAAAACACCAAACTTTGTAACATGCACGTGCAAATCAAGGTAGAAGAGCCTGGACACAATATGAAATGAAGTGGATCTCAAACCAGATCTGTTAAAGATATATTAAGCTCAAAAGCCATGGCAGTTTCCAGCCAAACGAAATGCAGACAAGCCCTGCTATAACTTAATGTCTGAAATATCAACAAGTGTGGCACCCAAACCTTCCCTACGAGATACAAGACACAAGATCTCATGTCAGTATAATCCTCACTACAATGTATGTGCTAGCAGAGGGGAAAAAGTAAGATGTAAGACACCCTGGTACCCCTGGAGCATGAACCCATGCAAGCAAATCCCATTAAGCACCACACTAAAATATCCTTTGCAGAAGGGGATGTATGTAATCAGCTAAAACGTACTTTTGTGCATAGTAATGCACCCACATCTGCCCCATGCATATTTCATAAGAGTGAAGACATTTAAGGTTAAATGGAAAACTGCTGTGCTACAACCATTTTTCTGGAGCACTAAATGCATTAATTTTCTACACCAATCAGCAGGCTGGATACTTAAGAAAGGGTGTTTTTATCATCTCTGATTAGAAAAACTGCTCTTAATGGCTTTCTGTACTACCATATATGCTCTTCATACAAATGCTAACCAACAAGAGCAAATGCAGGTCTAAAGGAAGGTTTGCAGTGCAAAACCCTCTGAACACAGCATCTAACTGGGCCATAAGACTCAATTGTCTGAGTTTTTTCAGTTCTTGCAGCAATGAAGGTAGTACTAGTTTCCATCCAACCCAAGTTTGGAGCACTCATGCATTCCTGTCTTATGTGCAGGTAAAAACCTTTTTCATTCAGTTACTTTTAATGACTTAAACTCCATGAAAGGAGGCAGTAAAACAGCTCCTTCTGGCACTTGGTGATTTTGGTGACTACTCTCTAAAACCTTCCTCAGGAGCAGGGCACAAACCTTCCAGAAACGAGAGAATGGGTAGAAACTCACGCATGAAAGAATGACCATTTCCACTCAAGTCAAGGAACTTGTTTCTGCTCCTCCCAACACTTTCCCAGCGATTTCAATGTTCATGTGCTTCCAAGCACAGGAGAAATGCCCCTTGTCCTGACACTGGCACACCTCCACTGCCTTGTACCAGCAGTGCACCCAGCTCTCCTGTACAATGCAGCCATAAAGCACTGAAATCCTACTCTCTGTTCCATGGGGCAACTAAAAGGAGAACAAATCCCAGTGAAAGGTGAGTGACATTTATGCATTATTAAGGAAAAGGAAAAGCCACCTCTCCTGTATCAACTGTGCTCTGAAAACACAAATACACTTGTAAGGATTTGAATCAGCACTAATGGAGTTTGTTGATACCAGTGAATTCTGCAGAGTCTTGAACTTTTCTGAAGGACCTTTGCTTCCCCTTTTTAAAAATGCAAGGCACTAAAAATACGGTAAAACAAGCACAGCTTAGAAGACAAAGGAAAGTGCAAATATGGACAAAGCTTAGCAAGTAACACAAGCTTAATGGGAAAAAAATAAAAAAAGGGAATTTATGTGAGTTCTTACTGTGGTAAGTGTCGAAAGTCTTCTGAATAGGATTCGTATTTGTAGTTCACAACATGCCAGTGGGAACTGTAGTATTTACAAGCCTAAACAGAAGAAACACAAACAACAACAATAGAATTACTACAAGGGTTTAGACTCAAGAAGGCTAGAGAACTGATAAAGTTGTGGGCAGCCCACATGCTAGAGAACATATTCTTCTCTTTTAGAGCTGGGTGCTCAGTTCTCAAAGGAAAGCCAGAGTCATATGCTTCCATATTTTGAAGCACAATTTCTCTTTAAAATCAAATGCACTGAATCACACAAGATGGAGGAGGGAGCTGATAGCAATTTAACATGCTTTACTGATTCTCATCTGCTTTCTAGGAAGCATCATTAAATTATATAGTTACTGCCTCAAAAGACACGAGCTAGTTTAGGCCTGACTTCCTCCATGGACATTGATTACACATTTTTTGTTTGCATCCTGTTTCATTACCTAAGCCTTCCACTGTAAATACATTTGCCTTACTCTTTTTATTCTCCCTTGTTGCAGCACAAGTGCTCTACTTCTTATTCTGCCCTTAGGATTGATCTTTAACCTCTTAATAACATTCAGGAATATATTAATAGGACTATAATTTTTCACCAGTCTCATTTTCCCTTCCACACTGAATTTGTTCAGTCATGTCATCATGTAGCTTTTGCTGTCTAAAAATTTTCTTGCAGGTTTTGCATTCACCTTTGAAAATTGTTCTAAGTACATCAATCTCCCTTAAATAAGGAAGCCAAACCTGAACTATACAGAAGGGCTTGGCTGTGCTGACAAATAGACCAAAATATCTGTGCAATTTATTTGATGCAGAACTTTTATCAATGCAGTTAAACACAACATGACATTTTGAAAGGCAACAAGATGCATAAAATATGTACAGTTACTGCTAAGGTGCACATCTACAAGAAAAATGACACTGTCAGAATTTCCAGTGATTCTTCATACAGAGTGTAAATTGCAAACTGATATTTGTACAGTATGCTGAAGATTTCACCACAGTATTGTATTATTTTCTCCCCACACTCCACCTGGAGATTTGTGCCAGCCCACCTGAGATGGAAAGGGAGAAAGAGAGGGATCAAGCCTAGAGTCCAACAGTAGAAATCGCTGCCCAAGACCACAGGGAAAAGGAGGCACATCAGGAAGGAAAAGGGTGGGGATCTACAGTAGAGAAAGAAGCAGCAGGACTGAAAGGAATCTGAGATGGGAACAGTAAAGACAGTCTCACAGAAAGGTATGAGACTCCAGGAGTCAGACAGAATGGAATAACAGATGGATCAAAGGTGTCTAAATAGCAAGAGCTGTGCAGGGAAAGTAGAAGGAAAGACAATAAAAGGGCAATTATAAATTAGTATAAAAAACTTGACTCCTTCAACTGGGAGTATTCCCTCTCTTCATTCCCAGCTTCTTCTGAAGTGCCCACGGGAGTCACTGCTTGCACAGGGCGCTCTGTCTCAGAGGGACAGAGAAGGGATTATCAGGCTGCAGGAGCAAACCTGAGATGGGCTGTCTAGATTACTCAGCACTGGCTCAACAGATGTCTTTTTCTAAATCTTGTACAAAATAGGCAGAGTATGTAGCCATAAATTATTTTAGGAAGTAAACTTTTTTTGTATTCAGAGTCTTCTGTGACAGCTTTATTTGGCTTGGAGTGTGGAAAAGGTGGCAAGGAAGTGGGTGCACATTTATAGGCACTTTTCACCCTGGCAGTTCAGCACAACCAAAGGCAGTAAACACATTCCACGTGGATCCAGTACCTACCTTCTCATCTGACACCAGACCTCATTATTTTACAGGATGAAGAATAAAGTGTGACCATTAGACAACATAATGCCATATTCTCCAAGAATGAAGATAATATTACAGCATTATAACTGACCCTCTCTGCACTTGCCAGGGTCAGGTTCAAAGCTACCCCTGAAAACCACTCCAGCACTGATTGCCCTTGGCCTCTGAATGTAGAGATAATAAAAAAAAAACACTTCACACCCAACTTTCTGTCTTATGATTCTTCCTAAAACAACTTGGTCACTCTTGTATTGGTGTTAAATGTGTATGCCAGTTACCTAGGCTTTAGGAATACTCTCACAAGAGAAACATATTCTCTATTCTGCATAGGCCAAGGAGAAGCTCACAGAGCATTGTGAGGGTGAGCCCAGAACCTCCAATTCACATATCACTCCCCTTCTCTTTGGCAAATGTAAACCAAGAGAGCCTTCTACAGAAAGGAGCACTTTTCCCCTGTGGTACTTTCATTACTAAGTATTTTATTTAACAGATGCAATTAAAGCCCACGGAGAGCTCTCAATGTCAGCTTTTATTGCAAACATTATAGGCTGGTGTGTTCAAAAAAGCAGTTGTGAATAACATATAAAGCAGGCCACAGTATTTTAGTTTGTAACTATAAAGGTTTATTGTGCTCCTCCAAGAAAAAGCTAATCAAAATAAAAATCAAAGGGGACAGAGCAGCACATTCAAGTATCACTCAATAAATTCACAAAAGACAAGCCAACCCAGTGTAACAGCTACCACTGTTCTTGAACTAGCTGCTCTGGGGAAACTGGAGCTAACTTAAATAGTAACACCAAAAAAAGATTTTCTCTTCAGAATACCCCAACTGAAAATTAAATACTTCTGCTAACTGTACTGACTTAGAATGATTTTTTTTTTTAATTGGAAATTATTACCGGAAATTAAATTTTAGCAAGGAAGAACAATACCTGCAAACCTGATTCGAGGAGAAAGTAAAACCTTTACAGAGGCAGAGGTTTCAAGAAGAGGCTAGAGCTGGATACTTCCTGGCAAAGAACAGAGGCACCAATGCAGGGGCTGTTGAGCTCAAGTGAACTGTGGGGGAGGAAAAATATAGACGGAGAAATGGAAGTTTTGGGATGTGGGAGGCTTGGCACACGTTTGCATGAACTTTCTACTGCTCTGCTAACCAGGCAGGCAGCACAGCCCATTCCCAAGGGCCCTATCAAACTAAGGTCTTTCCTTTGTTTATTTTTAATTTTTCTTTTGTTTTCTTTTTTTTTTTTTTTTTTTTTTTGTCCAGCTGGCCTAATTTTTCCTTGGGACAGAAAATCCTGCAGACTTTCTCCATGTGTAACTTCTTATCTCTGGTTCTGGTGATGACAGCACGATGGCTACCACTGTAAAAAAGACATTTAAGATTTACCCAGCAATGGAAAGGAACCTTTTGGAGGGGAAAAAAAACCCCAAAACCCCAACCAACCAACTTACAAAAAAAGCGCAAATAAACAAAAAGAAAAAACAGAAAAAGGGGGAAGTAAGGGAAACAAAAAGGAAACAACTTCCCTGCTTATCTCCTCTCTAAGATAGCACCAGTATGTGGCCTTGAGAAATAGAGATGCACATACAATAGAAGTCATTAGTGGAACAAGAGGGCTCCTTGCAGAGGAACTGCATGCTCAGAGAATCTCTGTCCCCCAGCCTGGCAGAGTGGCTGTTCCTGAGGAGGAACAGGGCAGGGCAAGCCCAAGCAGGAGCCTGGAACAGAAAGCCAGGATGTTCAGAGCTGGCTGCGGCCGTGGCACTGCAGAGGAAGCTGCAGAGGTGGCTCTGTGCTCTGCCCATGACGTGCACAGCCCTGCTCACAGAGCCTCCCCTCTCTCCTCTGACCTCAGCTGCAACACCAAAGGAAGGAAATGTGTGGGGATTCGGGGAGGTGGAAGGAGCTGAGATCACCCTGGGTGGAAATCCAGCCCAGTGAGCATGGCAGCATCAGCAGCGGCTGCTGCCAACCTGGACCTTCATTCTGGGGCTCCAAAACTGCTCCCAAAATAACAGTTCACACAAAGTCCAGTGACACAGGCAAGTAACAAGTCAAAACACTGAAACACACTATTGCTTTGAAGTATCAAACAGTTTAACAAATATTTATCTTCTGTGCTGTCAAAAGACTCACTATCCTTTAATAATCAATGTCTAGCCCTGACACTACAGCTCTTTCATGCACTGAAAAAACTTAGATTTTGAACATGGGGAAAATTACACTGTGATGAACGACAACAAAACTTTCTGGGTATCAGTGTCCACAGGAGTTCCCATTTCAGTCTGGGAAAAAGGTAAGAACGATGCAGATTGGCCTGCAAATCAAAAAGCCTCTGAAATCAACACTATGGGCACACGACCATTTTCAGAAGTTATACAGGAGGCTGTGGCTTTTTTACATTGTGATTAATCAAACCCATGATTCGTAATTACTTACAGATCCTGTAAACCCAACCTGCAATACCTCAAACAAAAACTCCCTCAGATGAGCAGCAAGAGTTTTGTAAGCTACAACAAGCGACAACTCTCTCTTGTGTATCTAGAAAACCTCAACAGGAAAGTTCAGAGACACCCACACAAACACAGTATTATCGCAGACAAAATTAACTACATCTTTCACTGAATGAAATTGCAATTTTCCTACACTTTTATGTCATTTTCATTTGTTTTTCACACAGGAAGATCACAGCTCCTACACCTCCTCATTCATGGGGACAGCCCCTCTCTGCAAACATGTTTCCCAAAAACTCATCCACATAGCACCATTTTTTTTGTTTTGTTTTGTTTAAGGATCATCTGACTTAAACTCATTTCTTCAAGGAGAGTTGACAACTAATATTTATTTACTTTCTGCATTTTTTTTACATATACCTAGAATTTTATTCCTATAGAAACATACACACAAACAGCATGTATTGTGTGCCCATGTCTGCATTCTTCCTGAAAACACTGGCTTTATGCAAACCAATATGGGATTAAATATATTACAATTAGGTAGTTTAAGTTCCTCAAACTAAACGTAAATTTGAATAGCAAAGTGCAGCATCCCCTTAGATTTCCAAATGAAATGTGGGGAAAATCCCAAGAATTCCCATTTGATCTGCATATTCAGGATACAGACTTAGGAAATGTGATATTAGGCATGTTTTAATTATCTATAAGGAAGAATTTTATTTTGTTTGTAGTGAAGTGAATGTTTCTTTTTGCCAAAATTATGAACCATGAGGACAATGCTGACTGGCATTAATGCAGCAGACCTGCAGTAGACTCTGTGAGGAATGAGAAAATTCAGAATTTGGAAGGAAGCAACAGGATAAAAGAAGTCAAGAATACTTAAAACAACAAACAACTGAAGACAATTTTATTCTGGATTTAGAAGTTTTTGGACGCTTCTCCTGTCTTGGAACCTGATTTAGTTCCTCAGGCTGGTCCTGCCTAAGAAAAGCTAAGATGGAAAAAATCCACAAGGAAAAGATCCTAATACAACTACAGGTATAGGAATAATCAATTCATGAAGTATTAACTTGAAAATAAAGCTAATACTTAGGAGGTATAAATTAATAAAGGGATTCAATTATTAATCAATCATAAAATGCAAAATACTTATGCTCTTTGCAGGCATAAAATACTTATTAAGGGATTATTTATTTGTCACCTTGGTTTTATTTTTTTTAGATTTTGCAGTTTCAGCAAAACACAGGTGCTCAGACATCTTATTCAAAGTCAATTCTTTTGCCTCACCCATTGCAATAACATTTCAATATCACCAATAGGGAAAGTTTTGAGTTCCTGAGGAATGCAAAAGCAGTGTTAAGACAACTCAGTAGACAACCAGAGGCAGAAACCCCCCACTACAGGGGGACAGCACCAAATGCCTTTGATACTGAAAGCTTTACTCAGCAACACCAGCCTCGTCTGTCTCCATCTGTCTTGTCAGCTCTTTTGGATCCATAAACTGATACTGCCCAGGCAATTGAGCCCTCCTGGTGTGCCTCTAAGTACTGCTTATGGATGCTCGAGGAAGGGAAATCTGATCAAATCCCCAATCTGTCTTTGTATGGATTTTGGTAAGGGCTGGGGGAAAAAGCCCCTCATCCTTGAAGGGCTACAGCAATGAAAGGGCTAGAGGTGGAGGAACAGCTTTCCTACTGCCACCAGGGAAACACGGGAAACACGCAGCCAGGAAGAGACAGGATGTTAAGGCATTACCACAGACTTCTGACAACCCTTTACAAATGACCTTGTCTTGTAGACAAGGCCATCTGAACACCACGAAGCACCCAGAAGAAGGAGACCAGAGATCATGGACCTGAGGTCTTAAATAGTTTCAGTACCATGTCCTCACACTGCACCATGCAGAGGAAATTACCCCTCCAAGAGCTGACCCTTCTTCTAGAGCTCACCAACTTGCCCCATGTCTGTCTCAACTTGCTGAAGTACTGAGATAGTGAGCAGCCAGAGACAGTGAGCAGCCAGAGACAGCTGATACCAAAATGGCTTCAGCAGGTGGAGCTGGACATTCCCCAGAGTCTCATCAGGAATTAGGCATTTGGTCCCGGGTTGCCACAAGTCTGGCGACCAACAGTCAGTCAAGCGTGCACAAGGTGGACACCTTCACTGCTCACGTTGTGCTGTATTTGAAGAAAGACTCCTTCAGTGAGTGAAGAGTTGGCTTTTCCACAGTTCCAAGACAGAAATGAAGGCCACCAACTCCACTCCTGTACAACTATCCCAAAGTGCTGAACACCTGCTGTGAGCACAACAGACTGCAGCTAGGGCAGTAACATCTCTGCAAGTGCTGCAGGGGACAACCATCTCAGATCTTCACAGAAACCCATGCTCAGTTTTGCCTAATTTTGGACTGGAAACCATCCTCTTCACAGAGTTTAATTTATTGTGTATATATGCATAATTTTTGGCTTTATGGCACATTGGAACATATACATTACTACTTTAAATAGGCTCTCTACCCTGCTACTCTTCCATGCACAGCCTTAGTCCTGCAGTACTGCTTGTTTCCACTGCTTTGCTCCCCTCTCCCCCTCCCCCTGGCTCCCTGGTAGAGCAGAGAAAGCTAATGGATGCACTCAATATGTGTTTTACCAGGTTGCCATTAGCATCCCTTGGCGTACTCAGCTGTAACGATTCCCAGGCTCTGTGCACCGTGTTCCATTTTTAGACCCACCACTTTCTCTGTAAAGCCATGAGCACAGTGCTGGCCTTGCAGCTTGTGGAACCTTGAAATAAAAAGCAGACCCCAAAGTGCTGAAAGGGCAGCGAGGCTTCTGGGAAGGCAGATAACTCCCCAAGCTATGTTATCTTTTAACACTGCTGTCAGATTAACAAAGATGGCAAAGTTCAGGCAATCTGAGCTGGCAGTAAATTATTATTGCTCCTTTTAGACCTGCTGAAAAGAAATAAGGCCAGCCTGTAAAATGTCACATTGCATACAATTCAACAGCTGCATTTCTGACTAATTTTGGACTTAAGGATTTCCAATCCCTGTGCTTGTCTGTGACTGACTTTTCCTCACAGTTTCCTCTTGCAATTATAGCACATATGAAATACTTTTTCAGACCAGAAGCACGGTGTGAAAAATCCCAATCTGTGAAAAAAAGGCTGAGAACCATCATGTTATGGGCTAATCATAAGTGCTTGGAATTTAACTCCTCCTCAAAGCTGGCCAAAAATTTGGTTTCATAAACCTGTTTTGTTAATGCAAATGAGCATTAATTTTGTACATCCATAATCAAAGATTGGAATGTTCAGGGGCTCATCAAAAGTAAATTCCTTTGAACAGTGTGACCAGCTCCTCTAAAGTCCTTCAAAATGATAAAACCAGTGACAACATGAAATATTCCTGAGGCAGCAGAATGAGAAATCTTCTCCTACAATCTGAAATCAGGTATGGAAGCAACACAACCATAGGAGTTTTTTAAAGATAGAGCAATTTTTTCACTCCTGGTGGGCCTCTAACTGTAAAGGAAGAACTTGTTCAACTTTCTGTTATGGTAAGGCAAAACAGACTCTAAATACTGACAATAAATATAAACCCCCAAACACCCTTCAGAGTGCACCTACTCCTCATATGTACACCTGCAAATGAGATACAAACCTTGTAATGACACCTAAGAGTCTAAACCAGTGCCAATTGGTTATCTATTTTTGGAATGGTATCAATATTTTCCAAGTGCAAAGCACATGCAGTTCACCGATCATTAGCAGTGATGTAAAAATACCAACATCAATACCAGTGGACTAGTGCTGACAGGGAATGCAGCTGGAAAACAGTACAATGACAGGCTAATTCAGTGCATTTGCATTTGTTCTAGATACAAACATCTCACAGTAGGCAACTGCAGATAGGCTGTTAACCCTCCCCCCTCCTACTGGCCTTCAAAATTCAAATCACCTGTAGCATATTAAAAGAAAAAAGATGTTCATTATAAACATAGCAAACCTCCCCCAAACTCTTGGTTTCATTTAAAATTAGATACTTACCTCTCTAACAAATAAATTTTCTGCTTTTTGTTCTGCATCTTCAGGTACAGAAGGATACAGTGTCCTGATTTCCAGGGAAATTGTGTCTATCTGACAATAAACAGAAAATAAAAGCAATTTAGACAAAGCCAAACAGAAGAGCAGTTGTGTCTCAGGAAGAGGTTAAGAACCTTGCTATCATGGCTTGCATTCTTCAGTTTGTCATGCAGCCAACACACATGCATACCAACAACTGCAACCCAGCTCCTGCCCACACACTCTATTCAATGCTATCAGCTAAGGCATTAATTACAAGGAAGAACAGTATCCAAGTAGATTTCTGGGAATAAAACTGGTCCAAGCAAAGTTCCTTCAGTCTCTGAGGTTTCTGATAAAAAAAAAAGTCAAGTTTTCTTACATCCTCTCCCAGACATACGTGCCAAATCCAACAGCGATACTTGCTTCCTCCACTTCCCTTGTCCACCTCATGCCTTTTTGGGGAGGAATGTGTGTAAGAACTTTGACTCAAGAGGAGCAGAGCAGCCCCAGGAAGCTGCAAAAGGAGTGCCACAGGACAGCTCTGTGGCTGGAAAGCAAGGAGAACCAGGCAGCAGCTTCCTGGAGGGGCATTCCCACCTGTGGGCACAGGCAGCAGGACACTGGCACCGCCTGCAGCCTCTTCCAGCCTCCAGAAATTAAGCCCTATTTCTGAAAGCAGCTGCTGGCTGAGCTGGCTTGTCAGGCCCCAGAGCCAGAAACCACAGAGAGAAGTGGATCTCCTGAAGTTCTCCACAAGGAGCCAAGCTTCTCTCGGCTCCCAGCAGGACAGCAAGAGGCCTGGGCCACCAGCAGTGCCTGTGTGACCCTGGGCTGGCCAAGGCAGCCGCTTCACCAAGGCTCACAAGAGGAAGCTTTGGGGTGTTTTCAGTTAACCTACAGATCTGTCCCACGCATTTTCTCTGCCATAAAAGAAAACAACCAAAATCAACACCCAGCAGCCCAGATTATGCTCTCAGTTACAATGGAGTAACTCTGCCATTCAGGATAGCAAAGGACTGAAACCCAGACAAATCTGGCCTCCCAAACACATTTTCTCTTCCATTACAGAAAGACCCACAGTTTCCAGAGGAAGGCCTGAGCCATACAACTGGTTTAGTATGAAGAATCACTACATCCTAATTGCATGAAGCAGCTTGCAGTATCTCCTGCATCCCTGGAGGCTTTCCTCCATATCCTCACCCTCAGACTAAAAGGTGATGTTTTCTCTCCATAAACTGAAGCACACAAACTCTACACAACAAGTGCCTGGATACCACTGACTGCATTTTTCCTTAGAGTTTATGTGAACTGCTCTGATTTCCCCCCATCACTTTTGACATGAGTAGTTATGAAAAAAAGGCACGTACCACTCAGGCAGAAACATCATGGGATTCCCCAAACTTCTGCTTCATCTGGAGAGCTCAGGATACAATATGATTAAACCACAGCTCTCACAAAAAATTATGGGGGCCTCATAGACACCAGAAAGTGAAAAAATCCCATTGTTCTGACAAACAGAGCACAGTTTTCTAAAATGTGGGTTCCTGGGCTGTACCCATCTGTGTTACCAATGCCTGCATGAAGTGATGTACACAATCAGAGTCTATGAGGAAAAGAGACAGAAGGTAGAGGAGTATGAATTTTCAGGCCATGCTTAGTAATAGATGTCTGAATTCTTGGTTGCTTAGGGACTTCCCAGCAGTACTCACAGTCTCTGAAAGGCACCTTATGCCTTTTATTTCACACATATGTGACATTTTAAACAGTGAAGTTTTTTAATCAGTTACAGTAAGACCCAATCCCTGAGCACAGCTGGAGAGCCTGGGGTGCCCCTGTGGCCCGTGATATGGAGCTTGTAATGCACCCTGTACCTCACACTGACCCTGTCGTGGTGGTGAATAAGCTTCAGAGAGACCTGCTCTGCTTGCCCACAGCAAAACTTGCCTGCTCCACATATTGCACAGAAAGTAGTTTCAAGTGTCTGTTTTTTATAGTTAAGACTTAGAGCAAGTCAGGTTTTTTTACTTAATACAACCCTTCTTGTCAACTGATATGAACACACTGACAGAGAGCTACTATTTGCCTCAGTGGGGCCATTATGCCTCCCTGTCCTTACAAGCCTGTTAAAAATACTGCAGCTGAAGAAGACAGGCAGCCCAAGCCCACTGTTCATCCCCCCACTGTCCTTCCCAACAAGACTGCACTTGAAACAAAGAACCACAGCCCTACAAACCTAAGAAATCAGGTAACACTGGGCTTGCTGCCTTTGTTGACTTTGACAAAGAATATCACAGGTTTATTTACAAAGAACTGGGACATGGAAAATGTTGCATATTGTTATGTTTAAACTCCTGTTAAAAACAACAAAGTACTTCCCTTCTGAGAACTGGCTATGTTTAACCACTTAGCTGCAAAAGCTTGGCCACAAAGGCTCTTCCTGTTCATAGTTGATTACTTTCAAAGTTAAATGCTCTTAAAGGCTGATCAGGCATGGCATTATTCACCAAAACTGCTTTATTCAGAAAAGAACTAAACTTTAACAACAGAATATATGGTTCTGAAACAGTCATCCAAAAAATTAGAGATTTTACTTAGAGAATTCAGTATTTATAAATATGCTATGAATTCAGCCTAATTTTCTAATGTTTAGGCAATCATGGCAATTGTTTGTTCAACCCAGAGACCAATTACCCTCTCATTTGTGCATGCAAACTGTGGTGATCAAATAATGCAGGTATCAGCCTAAAGCATTCAAGTCTATAATTCTTCTGAATTCTCTTTAATTTATTTTATATAAATATCCTAACCATGATTTCTGGCACTGCCAGGCTGTCTCATTTGCACAAGCTGCTGGCCTCAGGTGTTGGATGAGCTATAAGGTGCAATTCCACCAAGTACCTTCTCTTGCCACACTCACCTTCCACAGTGAAACACAGACCTTCACACTGCTCCTTCTCAAACACTGATTAGGAATAATGTTTTCAGGCAGTGACATAGTGAATTTAGCATTTGAAAATGGAGTTCAAACTCCATTAGCCATTTCAAGCATTTTTAGTCTCAATCTCTTCCGAACAGCTTTTAGTCTGAAAGCGCGTTAGCAGCGGTTACATCTTTAGAGGGATGCACCAACAACAATGATATTTACTTCCTGCAAAGGCTGCCCTTCAGAGACACCTAACTACACACTGGCTGACATGTTCCTCCCTGGTAATGCTGAAGTTCAGGCTCTCTAATGAAAAGCTGCTCAACCCCACTTTCACCCAAGTTAGCAGATTTACTAAACGTTACCAAAACATGCAATGATGGCTGCAACATCCATCAAAATAAAAAAGAAGGCTGGGATGCAACTATGCTGTACAAATACCACAGTGCTGAGCCTGCTGTGGTACAAAGGAAAGCAGGAACAGAGCACATTGAAAGGACAGATTTTGCCCCATCACTCCCTGAATGACATTCAGGGTGAGCAGCTATGCTTTGCCCACAGCTTGCTTTGCTGACTGCTTTAGGTCTCTCTGTTTACAGCCGGAGTGCCTCCCTAGGAGTCCAGATAGTTCTCACTGTCCTGCTCTGCCAGCCCCTGCAAACTTGCATGTCAAGGATACCCATAACCCCATTAATCATGACAGTAATGGACTCCATTTCTGCTCCTCCAAGAATGAGCAGGTACTCACACGGAAAGTGGGAGCTAAATCATGTGCTATTTGAAATAACTCATGATTTTACCACTGTATCTCTTCTGATCTTAGAAATAACAGTCAGGTTTCCAGGGGATTTTCCAAGGAGTCTCCAAGGCCTGCATTCCAGCTGCCCCTATGGCCCACACATTTCATGTTAAGAGACTGTCCTTGTCTTGCTCCCTCCCCTTACAGATGCATCTGGTTCTGCTATGAACTTCTGTATCCAAATGAACAACTTTTTTCCCTGCACAGCATCTAGAAAGCAGAGGTTTCACAACCTGAAAAACAGGGAGATTTTGGCTTTTGTTCAGAGCTTAAAAAAACAAGCCTGGAAACAATCAATTATGCCTGTAGTGATGGCAAGTACAGCAATTTCACAAGTCAGTCCCTCCTGTTCTAAGGCCTCCGTGATGTTTGGAGGGAACAGGGCTCCCAGGTGGGCTTTCAGAAGCCCAAAGAGTCAGGAGCACATCAGAATGAACTGCAATAGCTTTTGCATTATGCAGGCAAGTTTTGCCATATTACACCCGTCCTAAATTTAGGCAATGAATTATTGTTTCTGTTGCAGGTTGAAAACCAGGAATTCAGCCATATTTATACAAAATGGTTTAAAAAAAAGTCTGAGTTCCGCTTTTCAAACAGATTTAGGAAAGTCATACGTGAGAAGGAGGAACAAATTTTCATGACCCAGAGAGTTTAACATGCCATACAAATTTAAGTGACTAATAAATACTTTAATCTACCTTTTTAATACAATTAACATATACTTCCCAACATAGTATTAACAAATTTAGCTACTAAACCTCCACACAAGAAAAGCTATTAGCAAAGGAGTACTGATCCTGCCAGCCCTCCTTGCCACTAAGGAAGAGCAGCAGTGGTTCTAAGCAAGACTTCAGATCCTGGAGATTTGAAAAGAGACTGCTGGGTGTTTGGTAAATTTCCAAGGGATGGAAGAAAAGATAAAAAAAATACCTATGAAAGGATACAGCAAGTATTTTGTTTGGATGTATGGCAGTGCTTAGGAGCAGAAGCACAGATGTATGACAACAAATCCAGGTAACAATAAGATGTCATAAGTTAAAGGTGGGAGTGAGACCAACATGAAGGAAGGTGTTAAGGTGTTACAGTGCCTTCATGGCTTCCTTTCTGCAAACACACTGTGGAGAAGTGAGAAATAGGAATCCCAGACAGCAGCAGCTCTAGCTGTCAAGGAGAGTGCGGCCAGGTTTGGGGAACAGAAGGCGAAGGAAGCACAGCAACCCAATGGTGAGGATGCAAAACTACCAGGATCATCCCCAAGCTTTTTATAATGACAACAGGAAGCCCATCAACTCCCCCTCACTACCACCAAGAAGTACAGTGTAAGCTCTGTAGTGATGTATTGCTGCAGACATTTCCACTGGCCATTATATCACAGCACAGCAACAGAAGGGAAATTTGTTCATGGGATCCAGGAACAGGTGAAAAATGAAGCTGAGCTGACATGCTTTTTCTGAAATGAAAAACGGACTTTAGGCAGGCAAATGAGTTATAAGGAAGGAATTGCTAGGAAAACAAGAAGTGGAACTGGTATGAATCAATTATTTTTTTTATTTTTCTAAGGGGTTATTAAGCATGGTTACAAAAGAAGTGAAATATCTTTTTCCCAACTGGAATAAAACCAGAGAAGGCATCTGTAATGTATACATCTTGCACCCTTCTGTGGAGATGCTGGGAATGGAGGAATACAGTCTATCAGGCTCAGATTGATATAAAGAATTCTCTGCTGTTCCACAGACTTCACATAAGATGTTGGAAATTTTTGAACCTGAGATTCCAACAGGAAATGACCAACAGAAGTCATGTGAGAATAACAGCATTCTCTCTGAATGCAAGTCAAAAAGAGAAACAAATCTGAGACGAAACAACAGCTACGATAATTCAACCATAACTGACGCATGTGGTGAACACGACAGATCCAAAAATAGAAAATCATTTTAAAAGCAGAATTTTCTCCTATGTTCACTACTTCAGCCAAGTCTTGTGGTTGGGGTTTTATTCTGAAGAGACTTTTGCCTGTAGGACGTGCTCGCCCACAGGCCCAAACTGGGGCTGTATCAACACTGAGACATGAAGTCTGCAGCAAGTGTAATCATTAGGAGTTAAACAGAGCTGGCCACCATTTCCTTGGGCATTATCACATTAAATCCCACTCAGAGCCAGCCTGGGAACCTCCTAATTCAGTCAGACATGGATCTCTTTCTACTCAAATGGCTGACCCAGACTTTTGTGCTCAGGTAATATTTCAGCAGGAGGGATCAGGACTGTAAATAGATACTTTGCAACTGGAAAACCTGCCTGGAACAAAAGCCCTGCAGTCCTGCCTGGTGACATAGGCTCTTGCCACTGACACTGACTTCAACAGGAGATAACAAACATGAGAGAGGTTCATGGCAAGGATATGGACCCTACTTACCATGGCCTTTGCTCTTCTGTGAGTACAGACACCTCTACCATGCAGCTACCTCTCTCATCTGTCTTAATCTATTTTTTATTATTATTTCTTGAATTAAAATGGAATATGCCAAATAGTTGCAAAGCATAACACAGAGGAAACAAAATAGAACTAGCTTCTAAAAATCCAGGCAACAACTGCTCGAAATAAAATGAAAATAAGGATATGAAAATAAGGATATGAAAATATGCTTGACAGACAGAGGTTTTCAGCAGTAGGACAAGATCCTTCTTTCACTGAGAAGATTTGCTCCATGGGCTTGAGCTCAGTTACTCCAAATCAAAGGGCTCAAGGGCCTTGTGACAGCACACGGTATGTCTAGTCAGCTTTGTAAAGCTAAGTTTCAATTTCAAAAATTGACAAATGTGCAAAATGGATAAAGGAATTAACAATAATGAGGAAATCTATTCTGTTTAGCTTCTCTCAATCCCATGAGCACATTAACTCAGTTAATGCCACCAAGGAAATAGAGCCATTTAGTAAAACAAAGCACTCAATTTGATTAAGCTGCCCTCCTAGGACAGTAGCAGTGCCATGAGCTGATGGGAAGGGCCGTCACAGAGCAGTTACAATTGGTCACAAATTGAAATGTCTTTCCATTAGAGAATGCCTATTCATCAGAACCTAAATGCTATACAAAGATGGGGTGATTTTGCAGAAGTTGCTGTTCAAGGCAGGCAATGTGCCCAATGAGCCTGGCAACACAGCTCCCCAGGCATCCTTCTGAGCACCCAGCACTGCCCCTGGAGAGCTGCCCTGGCCCTCCATGCTCCCAGTGTCTGCAGTTTGCCAGGACAAGCAATGGGAAAGCCAGGATGAGGTCAGGCAGCTCCATGGCTGTGGGGACAGGGATGCACTGCTCCTCAGTTGTACACCATGAGAGCTTTCCTCAGCACCAGAGACTCTATCTAGTGACCAAAAACATCAAACAGAACAGGATCAGGAGTTACAGGTTAAATTAGACTAAATTAGACTATAATAGTATGGAGAGATTCTAGGACTGGCCAAACTAATACTGTGCTGAGCAAACAGACAAGTATACATTACAGAATAACATGTTTAGTGGGCTCCTGAACATTTGTTTCTGGGAACAACCAGGGCTTCAAACTTTATCTAATCCTGAGCAGTAAAGTCATGCATATATAAATGTCAGAGAAAAAAAAAAAAAAGCCAAGTGAAGTTGGTGGGAGGGAAGTACAGCATTATGCATGAGTTAAGAAAATCTCAGAGAGCCCTTGGACAATATCTGGCTCTCCCTCTAGCAGTGGAGATTAAATCAATGAACAGAACAAACCTAAGCAAAGGAACCACACATATTTGTCTTGTACTTACTGAAAAGTCATCATCAGGGAATAATATCAGATCCTTAAACTGGCTGTCCCCAATATTTTTTTCGATCTCTGTGATAACAGCTTCATAATCCAAAGGCTCCAAGAATTTGGGTTTTTCCTGCTGTGGAGAAAAAGAAAAGACCAGGTGATCTCTCTACACACAACTTTGCTTTCCTCCCCCTTCATAAACGGAGATCTCTGGCATTTTTGCTTTTGTACACCAAAGCATGAATAACTTCTCCTTTCATTCCATTCTGCTCAGCTTGTTGCATCTGAGCTCATGCATGAGAGTAAAGTGAGGAAGTTGGGCCACTTGTAAGAGCTACTCTCCATCTCAAAACTCCAGAGCAATCTGTCAGCTCATTACAGAGACTGAAACCACCACAGTAATTTACCTGAAGTCTCAGGAATTCTCTCTTTCTCCACAAATACATCAAGAAAATTGATGTACACAGTTTGAACTGAACATAGATAGGACTTCGAGCTAATGTGTTTCAGAATAAGAAACCTACTTTTTCTTCACTGCCATATAAAATTCACCTTTTGAACTGCTGGCAGCTTGTGAAAGCCACCATATTGTTTTACTTGGTAATAATCCAAGGTTATTCTTCTGGGATAAACTATCTGCCATCCACCTCCACAGCTTCTCTTGTCAGAAAGCAGGACTAGTATCATCATAGCAGAACTACTATTGCCTGAAACAGCACTAAAGTAAGAAACCACTACAGGAAAAAGTCACAGTGCCTTGAAACACAACCCAAAAATAGAAAAAGAGAAGCCTGTCTGACATGCTAGAATACATTAAACAAATGAAGAGTCATGTACTAGAGTGAGAACATTTGCTCAATTCAAAGATGTAAGCATCAGGAAGAGTGAATGAGAAAGGGCAAGAGAACTGCCAGAAGGGATGGAAATGAAAGTGATGAGAGAGAAAAAGGACACTAGTGGAAAGCAAATACAGAAACATTTACTCTCTTAGTCTGATTCAAAAGAGGACATTAGATAAGCAGTATTTTATCCACTGTTCTTTCATCGGGCTATTCAAAATTATATAAAATTTTCCTCTGTCTTCCTTAAATCAAAACCAAGGTGTATTGAGAAAGAAAGCTTTGACATCTCCATAAAACAACTTTCTCCAATGAGATAGGTAAAATCATACATGATGGACAATCTCATTCATGTGTGGTCCATTATACATATAATGATTCAAATGTAATAGTCCCTCTCTCTTTTGACTTTGCCCTAGAAAGTTCTTGTTTATTCTGTAATCTCAAGATCTTTTATGAACGTTGTTTCCCTTCTACACTGAGTCCAATACTCCCCTTGACATCAAATTAATCTGTGAATAACTTAATTAAGTATCAGCAACACAGCCACACGAATTAGATTAAAACACAGGAATACACATGCTCTAAGAAAGTTGTTCAATTGCTGAACAGCTGCTGCAAGAATCACAAAACAACTCATCTGCAGGTCATCTACTCCAACTCCCTGCTTAAAGCATCAAAGCTCCACCAAAGTCTGGCAAGGCAATTTAAAAAGTTCAATCTATTACCTCTCTTAATCTATCAACTCTCACACTCCCATTTGCACACTTAAGAATAATAAACTTCTAAAAATCATTACTATTTAGCAGTCATAGGCCTCAAGCACTATCTACTGATGCTGAGACATTAAAGGATTATAAAAGACAGGCAAGATCAACACATAACAGTAACAAATCGGAGAAAACCACTTTAATGTTTGATTTAGATTCTGTGACAGGAGTGGATTCTGGTTTTGTGAAGTCCAGTTAAGACAAGGAGCCCTACCAGGACATAAGAGGTCATAATAACCCAGCCACATCACCTTAAGCTGTCCCAAGGCAGTACTTAGCCCTGGCCTGCCCCAGTTGGCACAAAAATATCCAGTTCTGCTCAAGGAGTTCTTGGGCTCAGTATCAGCCATACCCTTAGTGAGGTCTCTCTGTCTTTTGCTGACAGTGGCTCCCCACAGGAACTTAATGGGGTCACTTGGCCACATCACCATAACAGCTTGCTCTCATTCCCTTCCAAACTGTCTTGAGTCACTGCAGTATCTTTTTGACAGGAGTTTCAGACTTTCTGTCATTAAACCTGTCATTGCATCTATTTATTAACTATTACTTTAGAAACATACATTTCAAGGAGTTAGAACCATGAAGAGAAAACACCAGTGCACACTGGGTGTACCATCTATGCTGTACCACTGATTTTGGTAATGATACCTAGGCCTGAACAAAGTTCATTCAGTTCAAGTTCAGCAGAAAGCAGACTGTTACCTTCAGTAGAAACCTTACAGCAACTATTTACCAGAAAACTCAAAGTAAAAGAAATATGTGCACTGACATTTATGAGCCACCAGTGCTTCACACAGGCATTTTCCTATGTAGTGGTTTCACTAAACCATGAACATTTTCTACAGAAAATTTGTGACATTGACTACACTGATAACCCTCCCTTCTGAGAGCTGATAGTGTCAGGCTAATGATTCCACAACAATCTCAACCCTTAGTAAGACAGATATGCCACTGAAATCATAAAATGTCTGCTCTCCAAAACAAGACGTGTCAACACAATCCTAATCTTGGTCAGATGCTCCTTGGAAACATGAATGCCAGTTTTCAGAATTTCCTAAAAAAAAAATAAAAATTAAGAAAACAAATGACATAAGTAATCACCTTCCTATTGAAGTTGTAGACTAGGGAAGAGCCAGGAAACCCCAGAAATTTTGGGACTTCCCTTGAAATATGGGGAAATCCCAAAAAATGTGTAGCATTTGCAGGTTTTCTACGCCTGTGGAAACCACCTTTTTTTTCTGGGGCTGGCAGAAGGAAGAGGTATTCCTTCTTCCCCCTGGAAATCCCGGTAAGGCTGGGGTGAATGCAGCTACATCCCCTCCAAAGTTGATATTCTGCAGATGTTGGGGGGCAAGAGAAGGCAGGGTAAGCTATGCCACATTGCCCTCTCTTTGCTCTTCAGAAACCAGCAATGCTCACAAAGCCATTGCTGAAAGCTGCTCGAGCACTCCAGGGGAAAGCTTCTCCTTGGCAGCCACAAGGTCATTTACATGAGACAAAAATACAGCTCAAGAAAACCCCAGAGCAGAGGAACACAGCAAGCACATGAACATCCCTGTTCCCACAGCACTAATTCTCCTGCTCTCAGTGCTGCAAAGGGCATGATCTGATGGAAGCATTTGAACAGATGTTAACAGAGAAGCCTCTGGAGAAACATTACACATCTGAACTAAATACAAGTAGATATGACATTATCAAACCTACAGCAAAACTTTTCACTGAAGCACTTCAATATTTATGCTGATGTTTTCCTACTGATGCAATAAAAATTACTTTCTTCCTTCCATGTCAGTACAGCAAAATCCTGTGTAAAATGCAATACTGTATTATGCCAGCTCCCATAAATCATAGATGCAAGTAATAGCCCATCCTTGTCAATACACTGGCTGCAGAGATAATTTAGTCCATTCCCTGCCAGCATCGAGCATGATAGTATAATAAACATGATGCCTCTCTCCATCAATTCTGCATGTTCTCACAGACTATAAGACTCTGCTCTGTGGACACTGACTTCATGCTTTGCAGAGCCAGTATTTTGGACTTGGCAAGGCTCAGCAGTGCAATGCTGGTGGTGCAGTTGGGATGGGAAGTGGCAGCTGGTTAGTTAGCAGCTTATCTCTGCGGGTGTGGGGTGGCTGCTCGGTTTTTTCCTCCCAAGCAGACAGAAGCAGTGATGTTGGGATTAGCAAATTCCTCCCTGCAAGCACTAGCAGAGATCTGTAAATGAGTGGGGCTGATTTAAAGCTAATTTAATAACCACAGCACTGCCTCTTCTCAATTTAACTTGTCTGTTCTTTTTGGAAACAGGCCAACCTGGCAATCCGTGCCAAAATCGAATTATGCTGGCTTGGATTTCTGTAATGCTTTTTATATTCCCCATCTCAAGTGAGTAATGAATTTAGTCGTGCTGAAATGGCTGTGAATACATCTAGTAAAAAGGCACTCTCTGACTCCTCACCTGCTACAACATCTCAGCAGTACCATTTACTTCACACCCTGACAGTGTAGTGCAGCTTCGTATGTTGGTGAGCCAGCTTTTCCACACTCTTTTGGAACACTGGAGAGATGTTAAATCAGAGCCAACACCATAAGAGACAATATGGTTTCACAGGGGTGAAACCAGCCAGATTCCACCAGTGATATATGGCTTCATTGCCATCACCTTCTGGTCTAGGTAAGAAAGGATTATATTTCCCAGGAGTAATTACCCAAAATATCCACATAAATGATATTACAGAATCAAATATGGTATTTGACTTGCCTCCAGATGCACAGACATTGTGCACTGATGCTAGCACCCATCTTTTCTTCATCATTATATCTCACTCTCCTAAAGCTGCATTTCTGTGAACACAGTCTGAAGGAGGAAACGATGTAAGAGACCAATAGTCTCTGAACAGTCATCCCAAGAACTTCCCCCTTCTAAAATTAAGCTAGACTAACTGCTATGATTTCTATGCTTTAATGTCATATTATTCTGACACCAAATCATGAATATCTAGAATCTATTGAATTTAATAGAGATGTTTAAATTAATTCCTTCTCTTCCACACACTAGGAAGAAAAAGAAAAAAAAAAAGGAAACAGATAAACAGAAAGAAGTTGAGTTGATGAAACTCAGTTACCTGGACTTCAGTTACCCTAACCCTATCTCTGAGACAGGAGGATCCATGTTCATAAAGAGAGTCAAAACTACTGTGATGGCCAGATTGGTAAAGACCAAGCAAGACTCAGATTTTATATTTCATCCAAGCTACAGGTTGTCAAAAATGACAATTCATTCTAATATACATTTGAAATACTGAAATGGGCACTTTAAAAAGGCCACTTACTAAAATAACAGCATCATCTTCCTCCATTTTTTCAGACTTCTTAATGATATTATGAACCAAACCCAATCTCACCAAAACTCACAAGAGCAAATTAAACTGCTTTCTAGGATGACACCAACATGAAGTGCTTCTCACACTCCTTTGTTCTTCTTTTCCTTTCCCCAGTCAAACACTGTGTCTCAGATATAACACGTCTCTCAATGTATTAATATGGCTAATATATGTAGCTAATTATATTCCACCAGGGCAGGCCAACCTCAATTGAATATTTCTTTGCCAAGTCTGTCCAAGCTGAAGCTAAAGAACAGCCAGAACTCCATGACTTTTGGAGAAAATGCAGCATAAAGGCTGAATTTAACCCTGTCTCAGATATGCCATGCCCAGCATGCCCAGCAGTTCTGAGATGTGCTACCTGAACACTCAAGGAGCTGAAGCTGAGGCCATAAAACAATTTGGGTTTCACAGAGTCACCAAAACTTTTGCATTTCTGCAGGACCACTGTATGTCCCTATTCACAGGGCAGCAGAGCAGTTTGGTGCTTGGGGTGAATTCCATGGGAAGGACATCTCCATGGGGTGCACAGGTGAGCAGCCCAAAATCCTGTGTACTCCTGGCAGGGAGTCCCACAGCAGCACTTGTACCCAGGGGCACAGACAGCACAGCCACTCTGGGATCAAGGGGTCCCCAACAGCCTCAAGCAGCTGAGCTGGGAGCGACAGGAATCACCCACTCAAAATGCTTCACCCCACAGGCCTGCCCTCCCTCTGCTCCCAACACACACGATCTGCACCATGTAACAGATTTCCTTTAAGGAAAATTAGTTTTGCATTTCAAGCACAGGGCAGGCAACTCAAGATCTGCAAAAGGTGTCTGGGGTAGGGAAGGGGAGGCACAGTCAGAACCAGCAGGCAGACAGTCTCTCCTTTTGATTCAGATCTCTTCTTTATGACTGCTTGGCCTGTTCTGCATCTATTTACAGTCAACAAACTCTGACCACATTACAAAGGCTTCCTTTGGCTCAGTATGTGATCCACAGTCAACAAATTTATTAAAATTAGTGGTATAAAGAAAATTTTCTTTGACACACCCCCTCCCACCTTAAAATAGATTCACTTGTCAGGTCCAAAGTGTTTAATTTGTCATGACTTTCAGTAAACCTTGGAGAATTGCACTTGGAAAGAATCCAGTCAGGGCTGCACAGCACAACTAATATACTCTTCAGTGTCAGCACTGAAGCCAACGTGCCAATAAATTTCATTAAGGGGATTTCCAGTTCCCACACGATTCTGCTACAGAAAAAAATCACAAAGAATTACGAAGGATCCAATCCCCAATTCCTGGTGCTTCAGAAATTAGTTGTCAAAACGCTATAGCACCCATCAGCTCAATCAGAGCAAATGAAAGGAAACCTGTTGAAGACCCTTCTGGGAATAACAAAAGTGAAAAGTCATTTTCAATCTTTAAAGCTTCTTTATTCGAATAAAATTCTGACTGATACTAGTAAGTGACCTGCTTCACTAAATGAGAGTTACTTTGTACAAATACAGCTGGGATAGGATGAATCCTAATTGCTCATACTGCCATTGTTTTATGGATCACAATCCCTGTAAGCCTACTTTGCATTATGTTCCAGCTTTAAAAACTACTGTCAGAGAATTCGGCGTGTCTTGAAAAACAGAAGCACCTCTGATGTGGATGAGCTAACTCAAAACTCTCGTGTCAGCTGATGGTCCAGCTGGAGCCCCCGGAGCCTTGGGCGGCACACGGAGCTGCTCCGGCACGGCGAGCGGCCGGGCTAAGGCTGCTCAAACCACAGAGAGCTGTTCTCAGGCCACTGGCTGGGACCCACTCCCTCTAGCACCTCTTGTTTCTCAAGACAGAACTTATCCTTCCTCTCATTATGAATTTTGAAAGCTCCAGCCCTCATAAAACTACCTCCCTTCTGGTTAAACTGGAAGCCACACAGGTCTGTTGGTTCAGCAAAGCATCCAGCTGGGGGGTGAGAGGAGATGCTTTGTGCTGTGTCCAACTTAGCCACATGCATTTCCTGAATTCTGCCTCCCAACCATGATTGTGCACCTGGCATTGCAGCCTTGTGACTCTGGAATGTCCATCTTCATGGACTAGCACTTGTCCTTTTAGACAGTTGATAACTTATTGGTACAATCTGCAAAAAACATTCAGGGCAACACGGCAACAACTTACTCGTTCTCTCTGCTCATGGAGTCTCTTGAAACTCTCCTTAGGAAGGAGATTGAAAAATTTCATTTAATCATGAAACTACTAAAATCAGCCACTGACAAGAAAGTACTAAGCTTTAAATTTGGATTTAAGTGGTTGGCTTTTCAAAATGTCAAGAATAACAGCTTTTAAATAGTGAGGACTTCTGAAGGCTAGACTAAATATTTGTCCATAGGTCACCTCAGGGGAAAAACAAGAAAGTTTTGTACAGCATCATAAGTTGTTTTTTTTTTTGTTTTTTTGTTTTTTTTTTCATAATTTACATAGACCTCTAACCTAGCAACACTCAGCCACTTTCTCTCCCCTTACCTGACCTAAACCTGGAAAAAAAAAGTGCAGTTTTAGCAACAAAAGGCTTTCTTTGCATCTTCCACACAGAATCTATTCATGAAGAAAGCAAGCAAAAGCCAAAGATGCAATTCACTGCTCTTCATGAAGACATCTGAAGGGACAGGTAGGATGTGGTGGAAGGGGACTGGGCAGAAGGGATGGGAACTCTGGGGAGCTGGGAGGAGCTGCCAACAGAACTGGAGTGCTCTGCTCAGGCACTTGCCTTGTTGGTGATTACTTCAGCCCAGGGAAGGAAAAGGGCATCGTCCTGCCCTGTGCACCACAAAGGGGATGCTGAAGTGAGTCTAGTTCAGCTCTTCTGGGAACAGGCTTTGCCTCAAGTCTGCTTCTTCCAGCACAGTCTCAGGTGGGCAGAGCCATGGCCTCAAGCAGAAGCATTAACAAAACCAGCCTACAAGCTGCACACAGTGTATTTGACTAAAGCTTGTCAGCTTCCAGTATAAAGTTTATGTAAACAGCACTTCTGAGTCTGTTGGAGCATGCATGCACACACATACACACACACATGTATGTACAACTTCACACAGACAGTCTTTGGAGGCTCAGGAAAATCGACATTTAAAGAAAAGATACTCCCAAAGTTTGCCCTTAAGCAGCGCTCCTAGCAGAGGCAGAAGCCCAGCTCTGACACCTACAGCATCTACACAGCAGCGATAGAAGGGGATGGAGCAACAGGCAAACTGGTGCCCTCTGTTTGTGCAAACTGGATGAATTAGGGAGACAGAGGGATCTACCCATGGTTATCAGTGTACAGGTTCAGGGGAAGTACAAAAAGAAGGATGTGCCAGGCATTCCCACCTCACCTGCCCCTCCACCAGGTTCATCCAGCACAAACCTGCTGCTAAAACAGGGTAGACTTTGCATGACACCATGCGCAGCACGGGACTGTCTTTAAAACAGTTTTATTTACTTTGAAACTTAAGATTTCTTTTTAGCAGACTTTGGTTTTAGAATGCATAGGAGAGTTTGTTTTTCAAGGACTGAAGGGAAAGCTCTAATGTCTGCTCATTAGATCTCACTCTGATGCTAAAGACTTTGATCACTATTGTATGTCTGATGAAGTTGCAACACAGTGCAAAGGCAAACATCCATTGTTCATTTTCCATTAAAACCTAAAATTTAGATGTATGTAGACCTAGACATGTTGACTAAGCAAACAAAAAAGGGCTCAACCCTTTTTGAAAGGGTTGAAAAGGGCTCAACCACTTCAGAAGCTACTGAAGCAAAAACAACTAACAAAAATGTTTGCATTAGCTCTAAATAAACTTTTCAAAGATATCATTTAACTTTTAGAGTACTTAGCAATAAGTCACTGTCCCATGGAGCAAATCTCATGTATGGTGTTCTGCTTCATTTTACTCAGCGAATATACCACTTGCTCTGTGGTTACTTATTTCTTCACAAGTGATAGGTATTTCTCATGCTAGTAAGTTATTTTAAGTATTTCCACAGAGGTTTTATCTGTAAAATTAACATCATGTGTACACGACCACTGTAAACTCAGCTCTCACAATGACGTTAAACTTGTAACTGTTTCCTTGACATCAGCTCCCCTCCCAGTCAATTATCTGGCCATCAATGCATTTACACACACCGGATGTAAATGAGAGCAAAATCTGGTCAACCACACCAAACTCAATCATCACCCTACTAACAATTAAAGCTAATCAGATAATAATTAGTCTTACAAAAAAAAGGAGCTTCCAGCAAATAATGCGAGTCCACCTACAGAAAACACAGGTCTAAGAATAGTATCTGAAGAAATGCACTCTTTGAGTAAGGTTCCCATACACAAAATCCTTTACAGCTGCAGTGGGAGCTGACATCACTTGAAAATCTGTGTGGAGGTGCACAGGGCTGATGAATGAAGGAGAGCTTGGCTGCTGGTTGATAGCAAGAAGTGCCTGTAGGCCAAAGATTTAACATGCTCCAATTATAAAATATTGGGCAGAAAGACACAGACTGCAAGGCACAAAAGTAAAGCCAAGTGTGCCTGCATTTCCTAAGGGCTAAACAAACTACAGAGAAATAGATCTACAGAGTAATATGACACAGTGACCCATCTTAGTCTATCTTATGTTTGAAAAGAACAGAAATCAGCACAGATTCCCCCGCAAAGCTGAGCTGTGTAGCTGACATAAAGGAGCCATCCACGTCAGGGGAAGTGCAGCGTGACCCACAAGCCTCTGATGAAACAGGCTTGTTTCCTATTTCCAATTACAGGCAACAGGCCCAGGGTTACAAGTGCTCTCTATGTTTTAGGTCAAACTACAATGCATTGTTGATATATCTATTTAGCACCACTAAACTGAATGCTCAGTTTCTGTTATCTGAGGATACATGCAAAAGGGAGCAAATATATTGCTCTTTATCTGCAGGCAGGCTGCTGGCTTATTGTTACCATTTGGACTTTATTTCCAGCCATCCTTTCCTGCAGGGCTGCAACCACTTCTGGTGAGCACTAATAAAATACAGTCAGGATTTGTACAAAAATGACAAAAATCCCTCCTCACCAGGATTTAAGAGGATAAGTCAAGTAAGCAGTGCCTACCTCCTACCAAAGCCCTGTGAACTGCCAGGGTTAGATGCTTTCAGCAGCACCAGCAGCTGATTCCTGGGACCCTTGACCACGAAGCTCAAACATGTCACATCTTTGACTGCATGCCAATGACTTGGGGCAGCAGAAACTACACCATAAAGTAGCCTTGTCAAAAAGAGCCACTTCCATGTAAAGTACCTATCCAAAAAGGCAGCTAGTCACAAGCAAAACCCAAACGTTTCTAGATGAACCACAAACCATCTTAACTGGTGACCAAGTGTTACAACTGCAAAGTTCTTTTCCTTCCTATTTAAAAAAGAAAATCAGAATACTCTTCTTGGTTGTATTATCACTGATTCTGTTACACTGTACATGCTGAAAAGCCTCAAAAGAGCCCTCTGCATGCACATGCAAACACAGTAATTGGATGAACAAAATTATGGAAGAAAACCGAACACCTCTAGCCTTGAGGAAAAGGATTCATTGTCTCTTCTTGGGGAAGTCATTAAATGGCTTATGAGCTAAAGTAGGCTTTCAAGTGAAGAGAATAGACTGAAAACCAGCACTTGCCTAAGACTCCTAAACAGCAGGCTCTAAGGGTTTTACCTCCTGCTGTCTGCAGTTTCAATTTCAGCCAGGAAAGTTTAGGCACAGCGCAGTTAATGTGAGCCTCCCAGTGCCCCACAGTGCAGCTTCAGGAGGCTCAGTCCTGTCCCAAAGCCATCAGTGGCAAAGCTGCTGTGCAGCCCACGGGGAAGAACCTCACCCTAGCTTTCCACCAAAGGTTCTGGAGTTTTCTCCAGTGGCTCCCTGCACTGTCTTCCTCCTTTTCCTGGCCTTGAGAGGTGCCCATCACAGATCACAAACTCTGAAATAGCACACAGGAACTTTCCACTCCAGAAGCAGCACTATGAATTTTCATGGAACTGCCAAGCACTTGCTATAGGTGCCAGAGAGACTGTCAAACACTGCTGCTCTCAGAATGTTTCTGACCAGCAATGTGAGGCTGTAAAAGTCTCCCTAATGTTCCTGAGTTCTGCAAACTCCTGAACTCGCTGTGCTTCAGTCTCACTCTCCAGTGCTCAGTCCCTAATCACAGACTGAATGAGGCTTGGTGACTCCTACAGAAACAACAGGCAATAAATCCTGCTCTTTCCCAAGTGCAGTCCTAAGAGTGACCTGCAATTTCTTAGCCATTTCTCAGAAGAGGTGGAAGAAGGGTGCATACTCACACAGCTTAATCTTTGAATTTCTCCTTGATTCACTCTCCTAGTGGTCCTTCTCTTCCTCTGCAGTTCACTGGCCTCCCTTTTGAATCTCCCACGAAAGCTCATTGTGTCCGTAGGAAATAATAACAGCCAAGAAATATCTGTTTAAAAACTGTGCTCCTATAGCCTCCTTCCTGCAGCAGCTTCAGCACAACAACTGGAAGCTGCACATGCTGTTCAAGGGAGAAGTAGGTCTAAAAGTTACATGCTGTATCCACAGTAACTGAACAGAAAGAAGAAGAAAACCAGCAATAACTCATTTCTTCCTGTGAACAACATTCTGCTATTAAGGCAGGAGCATCTCATTAAACCATAAATACACCCAGTCCCCACCTCTAATGCAAATCGAAATAGGAAGTTGTAGAAAAAGCCCTGCAAGTGAACATCTATCTTTGTCTCAAACACCATCACATCCTCTCTCCTCACCACCCTCCCCCCTATTCGAAAGTCAAAACACTTTTACTTCGTGTGTGTGTGTGTCTGCAAGATAAAAAAAGTCATTCACAGCACAGCCATCTCCTACAGAGCCCCTCGGCAGCCGACTTGGGCCACAGAGCAGGCAGTGACAGATTTGTGCTGCCAGGGTCATTGCTGCTTTCGGACCAAGGTAGCAGTTCCCCTTTCAAAATAGCATGAAACACCAAGAAGAGGAAGAACCCTGCAAATCCCTAAATTTTCAGACAGTTAAAAAAAGGGGAAAACCGAGAAATTCATATGCTGATGTCCAAAATATATTTTTGGCTTTTAAAAAGCAGGTTTTAGATGTGCTTGTAACCTGCCAGCTAAGAACTTTCTTGCTTCACACCCTGCTCCCACCTCAGGAGAAGTAAAGCTGCCAGACTGAGCCTGCTCCCCCAATGCCCCACACATGGGGAATGCCAGCAGCTCCCCTTGCCCACTGCCTCATACAGGGGCAATCCGAGCAGCACCTTGGCAATGGAGAAGCCTTCACTCAGTGCCTTAGAACTGCACTGGCAACAGGAGCAGCAACATGGCCAGTCAAAAAATTCTTAATTAAGGTAGGAGACTCACCCAGTGCTCAGCTGTCTGAAGGCTGGCAGGGCACAAAGGTCTTTTAATACTGAACAAACTCCCTCAGTGCCCACACGTGTGCAGGCACACACACAGACCCTTTTCTTCTTTGTTCCAGCTGAGGATTCATCCTGCTGCAGCAGCCATGCTGCACTCCCCTATGCACACAGCCCTCATGAGGCATGCATTAGGTTTTTATTTTTATTGAGTATCTGTGTGCATAGCTAGGACAAAGGGATAGCTTTTCTGCTTCCTCATTCTGTATTTTTTGCCAATTGCACAATAAGCATCATTCTCACAACTTGTTTGAATTAATTAATTAAGTACTCTGTTTGAGATCTGCAACTTTATCCTGAGCACCAATTTTTTTTCCTTTCCAACAAATAATTCTGACTTCTACAAAATCTAGCAACTCTTTCACACATTTCTCAAGATCAGTGACATTTGATCCAAAGTAACAAACCTCTGCAGGAGTTCCAAGGATTGTTCCATATGCTAGGTTTCCATTCTGGGAGAGCAGAGACACCGAGCCCAGCACGTCTGACCCAAACACCACAAAACCACATCCGTCTGATGAGTTGCTTTCCTCTTCCAAAGTTAAAACATGGTGCTACTCCTGAATTAACCCCCCATCTCAGCATTATCTTTGTCATTCAGTTTTGCCTTTGAGAAGATCACCTCCTTTAAAATGAGTTCTACCAGCCTGCTGTGTGATGCCCTAAAACAGATTTCACTGCACTCCTACTTAGTGGTGAAAGGCATCTCTCTGGCCCTAGGAAACAAAAAAGACAACAGAAACCCTTTGCCAAGGTATGCAGACATTTCAAGTAGCTACCAATATAGAAGCACAGCATTAACCAAGCTGGAATCACCCTTGTTTTCTCTCAAACTACCACGCTATCTCTGCTGGAATCCCTGGTGCCTCTCATGTAACACAGGGAACACGGCTGCCAAGACCAGAGCTCCTTGCCAGGAGTTAAATTTAGGGCTGGAATCATCAGCTCTGCTGGCTTAACTTAGGGCAGGTATCAGCTCCTCTGAGGCTCCTTTGCTTATCCACTCCTTAACTCAACTGCCACACAGAACAAGCAGAGCTCCATCCTTCCTTTCCCTGGCAAGGCTCTCCTCAGCTTCCTGCCTCCCACAGCACAGAGGAGCCTGTCCAGGGTGCCCTTTCCACTAAGATAAAGGTCACTAGCACTTCCTGAAACTTTAATGAACTTGAATTACTCAAAATAATACAAAAGATGAACTTAGGTTCAAGCTTCCAGCTGGTCCTCATCCAGTTTACTCAACTGAGTGTCTTTTGTCCAAAAGATTTTCATTCCTAATATTATTATTAAACCTCATTTATTGCCATATCTCTGGCAGAAAGGTCTTCAGGAACAACACAAAAATCACTATATTTTCTCAACACCAAGGCATTAAAAAGTTGAAACACTGAAATAACAAATAAGCTACAGCATTCACACAGAGATATGAACCAAAATAACAGTAAACAACTGCAAAAAAAGACTCCACTTTCTTAGATCTGTTTTGGATGCAAATCCCTCTTGTAATGGGGAAAAACAAAACCATTCAAATGTCTAATAATGCTTTGTCCTGTAGCAAAGTACAAAGTAAATGTCATTAGCATCAGTGTGACTATAAAAGATTTCCTAACTTGTCCTCAAGACGTCTCTATCTCTTCAGTTAAAGATGCCAAATAAATTAAGATAATTATAGAACTGGTTATGTTAATATGAATAAAGCTCCTGTACTGCTTTTAAATTCAGAACTATAATGTATAAGATGAGAAGTATTATCCATACCTCAAGGTATTCCAAGAAGAGAGGTATTTGGCCCCAGGAAAACAACAAGCCTTGGTTCACATTTGTGAACTGCTGCACCCAATTCATAGAGTCAAAATAAGGATGCTGAAGCCCTTCAGAAAACAATCCATTATGTACAGTAGTCTATTAAGTGTTTAATTGCCTTCTGCTCTGCTTTGGGGGACATGTTCATCTGCTCCCAGCAGTTTTCAGAAATGTATTAATATCCAGATGGGAAGAATAATGATATTTGATATCTCTGCTTCAGTTAAGGTAAAAAACTATGCATTCCTTTTGCTGCAGAACCACCAGCATTTAATTTTCCAATGGGGGGTCACAAGTTCTTTAACAACTTTAATTCCCTTTTCCTCCATTTCTTCTAGAGTTTCTCATTTCCCTTTTAGATCTGTTAATTGCCATGCTTCATTTACTTTGGTTTGAATTGTGATATGCAGCAACATGTGAAAAATACCATTGAACAAAACAAATTCACTGCTACGGTACATCATGTGATCACTGGAAAATGCATTTCAATAGTGCTTTGTTAGGAGCCATAGAAAGATTAAAAAATTCAGTTCCTAAAGTGTGTACCTTCAATTAACATAAAAGACACCCCAAAACTGAATATTTGCTGTGTAGCAAATAATCAATTCACCATACTCTCCTTCTAAAATCGTACAATCTACCAACTCCAACCAAGCAGGATCAAGGACTGCTACTTTTGTCTCTCACAGTGGCATTTATACCACCCAGATATAGAGAAGAAAAAAATAAATCTCATGCAACCATCAAATTCATAGCAAATTTCAGGGAATCAATGCTTCCCCTCAGCTCAGGACTTCTGTCTGGGAGCAATGCTGACCTGAACAGAGTGCAAGTCAAAAACACAACCCTGACTTATGCCAGTGTATAGACGAATAATTGTATAATCCTGACTCAGGCCTTTTGTTTAACAGATTTCAGAAGAAGTTCAATTAACAAGCAAGAAAGCTCCTTTTGCTAGAACAAGCTGCATCAACTGCATATTATGCCTATGCTAAGGTTAAATTCTGAAATTAAACACAAGCTTTTCATAAAAACACTTGTTTCATTTATAAACTAAGACCTCTGTGATTACAGTGACACAGCCATTCAGAAAGTCTGTGCAGCCCAGACCAGGACAGAGATCTTCTGACACACCTAGAGTTTCACAGCTTGGCAGAGTGCAGATAAGAACTTCCCCTACCTCCCTTGAATGGCTTGTGGCACTTCTAGCACTTCAGAGTGCTAGACTCTGAAGAAGACTTCCTGGAAGAACCACTACAGTAAAGTCACAGAAGAAAAACCAGAGGATGCCAGCCTGCCCAGCCCCTGGGGTAGGACCAGAAACAATCCTGAACTCTGTGACCACGGTTAAAGGTTGGCACATGGGGAACAGGCAGCTATTAGCTCAGGTACTGTGGAGAAGAAGAAAAATCATGGTTCCTGGAGAGGGTCACGAAGAGCTCTTGATATTTTTCTTTTTAAATTTAAGTATTTTCACATCATTTTCTTCAAAGCTTGGAGATATAGCTGGTGTCCTCATCGTCTGAGGCCAATGATAAGGAGATTCACACAGTCAATATCCCACAGCACCCAGGCAGTGCAGGTGTACAGGCTGATGCTGCTTTTCATGTCTTCAGTGTTTATCCCCCAGCAGGTCCCCCACCACGGTCTGTGACACCTGAACAGGGCAATGCTGCCAGAAGCCAGTTTTGGGTTGGGACAAAGCCAGCAGGATCAGACATCACACACTGTCCTTTCTGTGGTCAGAATGCTCTCTAGGACATTGATTGCACTGAGTGGCCTCACACTGGATGTGTTTTTTTCAGATATGACTGTCAAAATCCTCCTAATGGGACTGTGAGACTAAAGCTGAGGCCACAGGGACTGGACACCACATTCACCTTACCTGCATTGCCCCAGCTCTGGAGTGGTGTGTGACTGCCCTCAAAAACTGCCCTGCAAAAAGCTTCATGCTCGACAGGTAAAGCAGATCACTCCACTGGGGCCAGGGACAGACAGCTGCTTTTTACTAGCACCTAACAAAGATCATAGAAAGCACTAGTGACCTCCATCCCAATCCATTTGTCAAAGACTGAACATTATCTCCTCTCCTCCTCCCCCATCAAAAAACTCCCAAATCAAACCAAGAGGTTGTTATTTTGGAATTAAATACTCACTATTGATCCATACACATATAAACATGTCCTTTTTTTAAAAAAAAGGAAAAACATGAAACCAAAACAATGTAAACAGAAAGGTAAAACAAGAGAGTTAGAAAAACTACATCGAAAGCAACCTTTTGCAAAGCCATTCTGGTATAGAATCGACTGAATGACTTTTTTTTTGAGAAATATGACTCCACCTATGGTTTAACAGCTTAAGCTGGCACATCAAACCTTGCATACAAACACTCCACAAAGCCTTTAGAGCAGCTGGTGCTTGCATTTTGCCCATACATCCATACAGCTTGCTCTGACCAGGCAAAGGGCTGGGAATCCATCACAGTTAAAATGACATCAGCACACAAGGTGAGCTCTCCAAGGCAGGGGAACGGTGCCCCTGCATAAATATCCATGAAAAGCAGCCCCTCTATCTGTCAGAGCTCTGCTAACAGATCTTTCCAGAGAGCACTCCCTGATCCCAGAGTCTCTGCCTGTGTCAATCTTCCCAGGCAGATCAGCGTGCTGATCTCAGCAATTCCTCCCTCTGTGCCTCACCTTCTCTTTGTGCCCCAGCTATCATCAGTGCACTCACACAGAACACCTTTGGGAGAGGCTGCTGTGCCTCTCTGCCCTGAGTGCAAGGCTGAAACAGCCCCTCCAGCTCAGCTGGTGGTGACAGGAGCCATGCACAGGTTGCCCGTGCCAGCCTGTGCCTCGCCAGAGAATCACCCAGGGCCAAAGAGTCCCTGATGGGGTGAGGAGAAGGCCTTGGGAGAGCAGTTTGGCAGCTCCCAGCCTGATCACCCACACAGCACCCAACAGCCAATTCACCACCCCAACGTGCCCATGTAAACACAAGGGCTGGCTGGTAACATCCACACCCCAAAAGCCACTTGCTTCCTCCCTTTGCTGAACTTACAGCTCCTAAAGAACACCCTGATGTCCTCCTGTTAGAGAAGCAGGCTTGGCTGAGCCTCCCTGTGCCACAGCCTGAGAATGCTGCTCCCCCTGCACACACCATCCTGCTCCCAACCTGCCACCGCAATACCGCTGTCAGCTCAGCCCACAGGAACACTGATGGAACAGCAGCATCATTCCAGCAGCTTCCCAAGCTGGAAGCCCACCTGCACCTGGCACAAATACAATACCTTCCTTTGCCACAAGGCTGGATGAAAATGCAAAGGGCCTTGGAGAACCTAATGATGGTCTCATTTACAGACACCATCACCCCAGCTCTCGTGTTTGCTGCCGTTCCTCTCCTGCCCCATCAGCCCTCTGGGCACAGAGCCCCGGGGGAGCACAGGGAGCAGGGCACTGGTCCTGTGCCATGGTGCTGCCAGCTGGTGCCCTGTGCCAGTGCCAGGCTCCCCAGGGCACTGCAGCCCCACGAGAGCACAGCTGAGCACAGCCAGCACAGCCTGGGGACAAACTGGGCCGCCCCTACTCTCTTTAGGCAAACAAAACGCTGCTTCTTACACCAGCAATCAGACTGCAAGAATAAACTTCCCATTAGAAATGCTGCGCTGCTGATGTGTACAAAAGCAAAATATGCAATTACTTTAATTTCTGCTTTAGCTTTATCCATTGGGAAATTTCAAATAATCATTACCCCTTTTGTTTTCATCTACTTGGACTGGAATCGGCCCTTGATAGCAACACACATGGTGATGAAGGGACCTGAAAGGTGACTACATAATGTAATGATCTGACTTTATGCTATCTCCAGACACAAAAATGCAGCTGTGACTTGGGCTCCTGTTGCTTGCTTTTCTGAATGTAATTTTCATCCCTTTTATTCAGGTCTATGCTATGCTGCAAAAATGATTTTTTCTTTTTCTTTACGAAGAGAAACCTTAGATCAACACATCTGGTTTATAAAGAGAATCCACATTTTCACCCAATTTTCCAGCTGGAATAACTGAAGCAAAAAGAGGCTGGGCAACTCATTTACTCAAGGTCACAACCAACATCTACAATGCTATAATATTGATATAAAATATCCTAGAATCCTCTCCTTTTCTTGTCTTTTTTTTTTTTTTTTTAAACACTAAAACACTCCTCCACACATGTGCAGGCTGACTCTACAATCATTATTGTCTTTGATATCAGATATTTGTAACTTACAATCAATGTCACAAATCCTGTATACTCTCTTCTAGTGCCTGTGGGTATCTCAAGCAATTGAGAAAACAACCGCATGTAATAATTCATCATCTGGATCCTATAATTGAAAGTTAATAATGGCATTGTGGAAGAGACAAAAAGCACACGAATTTCAAAAGCAAATAAGCAAGATTAATTTCTCATTTTAGAAAAAAAAAAGGTGTGAAGTATAAAACTCTGCAAGTCAGATTTACATTAATTAAATCTGGTGTGTGGAAAAGAGAGAAAGACAATTTGTGTCCTTTTGACATTGCCCTTCTCTTTTTGTTCTCCTGGAACACAGAAAATAAAACTGCATCAAATTGTGCCAACATCTGATATGGTATTTCTCACTCTGACACAACTTTCTGTAAACCCAGAGACTTGTTTCACCTTTCCAGGCCTTTGTAATTAATTTCTTAATTAAAAGCTGCTTATCCTAATTGAGACACAAAAAACATATGCAATCTTCAGTATTACCAAAATAAGAAGGCAAAAAACATCAGTGAGCCCATGTAAAGTCATTAAAACTACATGTAACCCAACCTTGACCAAAAAAAAGAGACAGAATGTAATCCATCAAATTGTACTCCTTCAGTTATCCCATGCCAAATTTCAGTTTTTGTAAGAATGGTCATAACAAGTAGGATTTAAACCACATTTCTGCACCTGTGTCTGCAGGTGCTTAGGTAGAAGTACAGAACTTGGTCACTGGAACAGAATTTCTCCTGGATACCCTTTCAATCTGCACTCATGCAGGCTCCCAGCCTGAGACACCATCAGCTTATTTACTAGCTCTCAAAGACTTTTCTCTCCCAAATTTTTGCAGCCATTCTTCAAACCTACACATTTTGTGGCAAGGAAATTCAGTTTTAATGTTAATTCTGTATATTTTTCCCCCCAAAAAATGTCCCCTATAAGTTGAGTTTGATGATCCCTAGTCCATCTCCTCTCACTTTTCTGAGAAAAAAACTGCAAGCAAAGTTTACATGCCTCTGACCACTCTTGATTTGCATGACTTTCATCATATCCCCTGAGAGTTATTTTTCAGGCAAGTCCAGGTCCACTCCTTATGTACAAATGCAGTCATGGACTAATTTTGCTGATTCTCCTCAACCTTCTCTGCAATACTCCAATTCCTGTAAGTCTGTCTGAATTCTGTGAGGTATTAAAGGGCTCCCAAGAAGTTGCCATAGAACTCTTCTATCCAAGGATAGACCAAAATGCAAAATTCATTTGCGATTTCTCAGTGAACTGGAAAACAGCTCCAAAATGATGCTGTTTTTAACACAGTAAAGCTGCTCTAAGCTTCCAGGTCCCAGCCCCTGCAAGACAGAGAGCTGAATCACAGTGATTCCTCCTCCTTCACCCTTTCTGGATGATTTTCTCCAATGGCATAAGCCAGTATTCCTCCCTTGAGTTCCTCCCCCCTCCCATATCGTGCTCTTTGTATCCAACACACAAACACAATTGTTTGCACCTACACTCTGGCCTGACATCAACCCTGAACTGGTCACTGACAACTGACTCTGCACCAAGAAGTCTTTTTTTAATTTGGAAATTCTGGGGGTTTTTAATATGGAAATTCTGGAAAGCCCAAAAAATTCCCTTTAACTGGGAAATTGCTCGAACATCATGACTCTTGTTTCTATTAAGCGCCACTTGAGCTGGAAACAAAAGAATTGGTCAGAAAATCAGAAACTAAAAGGTTAACTTCTGATTTCCTACAAATACACACTACAGCCAGGCATAAACAAGTGCCAGAAAAGGATGTGGATGGGAAATAAAGCAGAGTTTGCTGCAGTTTCTCCTCACTCAGCTCCTTGTTCTGCCTGAAACACTGCAGACACGTCCTGACTGTAGGAACAAAACCTTTTTTGAAAATATTTCCAAGAAATACAGTTGTCTTTTGAATGCATTTTACAAAACACAATGTTTAGCCACCAATTCAGATTTTTTCTTCAGGCTCATGTAACTTAAAATTGCCTTTGAGTTCTTTTAGAAAGGAAAAATTGGCAAGCACTTAGCACGTACAAAAGCTTTTGGCAGCTTAAAAATACTGTGTAAAGAAACTTCTCAGTGGGAGCTGGTACAAACTTTTATGTCAGTTCATCTCAAACATTTCATCTGGGCAGGTCTGCTTTGGTGCATTCTTCAAGAATTGGCTTTTTTAATACAGTAAAACATTTCAGAATTACATTTTATTAACTGATACTTGCAGTTTCATTTAGATTCAGAGAGGACAGGCTAAAACATATTGCTTTAATTCCAGGCTTGGATTCACTTTAATATTTTATACAAAAAGCAGAATTAAGCACACGTTAGTAAACATTTATATTATTTCGGAATAGTTCTTCAGTTCAAACTGTGTTTATGAGTATTCTGTATACTTCCATACATTCTGCTAAAATATTATGCACTTGCAGATGAGTTTGGGGAATGAGCATGCTGTCTGTCAGAGCTGCTTGGTCAGAGGGTTTCTGAACAAAAGCAGGTGACAGATGCACAAACACTCAGTCATGAGTCCCGTCCCCCCCCCAAGTGATGCTTTTGCTGCACTGTCACCACAAATAAAATCAGGTGCTACAAGGGGCAAACGGTCATCATGAACAATCAGCTGCATCATGAACAACAAAATATACTGTGTATCTGAAATACTGGAAAGTGCAAAGCAACAGTGAATGTTTCCTGCTGGGTGCACCAGATTCAAGGTTAGGACTGCTTTCCCTTGGCCTTAGACACATGTGATGCTCACATTCATCTGGAAGATGTCCTGTGTTGGAGCACATGTCCAACACCTGGGAGCAGACAGCAAACAAGGATTTGGTTTCTTTGCTAACAGCCCAGTTAAAGATAAAAGGAGAGCCAGCTGCAAGGTTGAAAGGCCAAAGGAACTGGACATTCTTGGCAACAAATAAGCTATTAGGTAACTGCTTAGATCACTGCACCTCCTTAAGGGCTGTGCCCTTGCTTAAAACCAAAGAGCTGACAAAGAGTGGACAATAGCTGGAGGAACTCGAGCACTGCAAAAGCCAACCAGAGTCACAGCTGGGATGAGCAAAGTCAGGCTCAAGCACCACCTGGCAGGTGGAGAGACCAAACAGGCAGCTGGATGCATTTTCTGGGGAGCTCTAGGGAGGTGAGAAAAGCTCTCCTCAAGCTCATGGGAGAATAAGGATAGGGAAAGGGCTAATGCACTGAAAAGAAAGATCAGCTGTGTGAGCAGTTTTTATTCTTTAACTTCAAGCCATAAAAGAGAAGGATCCAAAAATGAGAGAGAATAGGCCCAATTCCAAGAGCTGTTTCTCTCAAGAACTTCCCTGTAATCTCATTAAGATCAGATCTCCTATAGTGATGGCTGCAATGAATGTTTGCACATAATTTACTAATGGCAGAAACATCTCAGACAACGGGGGAGCATCTGGTTCCAGGAATCTACATTTCAGTAATTAATCTCTTTACTGCTAAGGCTTATACTCTGCACAAGCTAATTTTAGCACATAAGTCACAACCTGTGGAAAACATCAAGGTAATAACACCAAACCCTTACTTGAAACGCCAAAGAAAGTCATGAGTGATTGGTGGCATGATGTTCAACTCCCAGCATCCCCATTTCAGAGCCAAGCACTGACTGATCCAGCCAGGCCACACACATTTTCCACTCTAACTTCATGATTTCTTTTTTTGGAGAGAGAAACAAGCAAGCAGCACAGAATTAAACTTCTGATCTGGTTTACTGCTTTAAGTCAAAACCTTGTTCTGCTGGATTTGCACACGTTTAACTGAGAACTGAATCTGGCTGACTCATCTTCATGCAAGTATCAATACTAATGAAAAGAAAATGAGCACAGCAGTTGACAGATGAGAAGTGAGGAAAAAGAAACACCAAAGACACAAAGTATTCAATTCTACTGGCTCCATACACTGTACTCAGAGTAATCCCTGAGGCAGAAAGTCCAACAAACATCACAATGGCTATTTTTCATCGAAAACCACACAGAGAGAATCTATTATTTTTTAAGCTAACCACAAATTGGCAATAATTATTAACAGACAGCAATTGTAAAGTAAGATATTGCACATAGTTTCTTTCTGTTTGGACAGAAAATAACATTTTGTTCTGAAGAGGCACCACATTAACAGGATAATGAAAGTACATTTTTTATAGTATATATTTACTTACAGAGTTTAAAATAAGAGAAACAATTCAGCCCCAGAACAATGAAGCAATCAGTTTCTGTCTGACTGGAAATGTGTGCACACGTGTACAGCTACCACACCTTGGCACGGGAGATCATGGCCCATGGTCTGACCCAGCTTCAGCTGGACTGGACTTGGAATAGTGCCTTGAGATGATGTCAAACCCTTGCCACCCAAAACATCCTGAAGTATTCACCTGACTTGCTTTTTGATGCTGAATCCTAATCCTTTCACTATTGTGGTATTCCTCACTCTGATCACTAATTCAAGCTGGAAGCCTTAATTATTCAAGGAAATGATTTAAAGCTGAAAGACCAGGAATGGTTCCCATATTTCCTTGGCAGTCCATTTTCCTTCATCTTCCTTAGCTCCAGACACTCTGAAGATAACAAACCTGCTCCTACATTCCTGAACAACATTACTGCAGGGAACAAAAGTTCAGTTGAGTACTTCAGCAGGTAATTCAATTTTTGTTTTACTCATAAAAGTAGAGCTGCCAGTACTAGCTGACATCCTCAAACTGGCTGAAATGCCACATCGATCTAGAAATTAAATCCTGTGTTTTGCCTTTAGAAACCTCTCTTTGGTCAAGGGAACATCAAAACCATTTGCCTGTGTCTGTCCAGTTCCCCTTCCACCAGAGGAGATGCTGCAAGCTGGAGCTGGTCTGTATTCACCCCCACAATGACAGCAGGCAGCTGATATGCATGAAGCACTGCTGCCTTTCATCAAAACCTGCATGGCTCAGGAAATGTAACGTAGAAGTCAGAATCTCTTGAGAGGTTTTCTGAAATCAGGTGGGAATCCCCCTGAGATGCACAGAAAAAGCCAAGAACAAAGCTACCCACACCAGGTTTTGCAGCACACAGTTGACCACACTTAATTTTATGCTGCAGGTGCATTCATAGTATCTAATCATCCATTCATCTTTCTGCACAGCTGATGGTGGAAGGGTTGAGCAGCTGCTATGGAGAGAAGTGAATCCTCTTACCACATGACCTTGCTTTGCTGCCCAGAGGTTACAGAGCAACAGAGACCCTCCACATACACCAAAACCAAATAGCTCTGATGGATGGAAGAGTATGAAGCACTGAGATAAAGGTTCAGAGATATAGCTCTGTCTCTCAAGAGCAGTGAAACTTGGCATAATGCTTTTGTCTGAAATGTGCTAAACTGGCATTCTGCTTTATTTAAACTAGGTTTAGAACAAATGTATTAAGATTGGTGCTGTAAAGAAGAAATTTCATGGAAGTGAGAAATATCAGGAACAGTTCTGTTGCACTCCACGCAGATTTCCAATCCAGAGAGGGAAGGGGAATGGAGATTGTTTATGCTGAAGTCAAAGCAGAAGATGATTTTACACTTGGGGAAAGGGGAGATGGAAGAAGACCAAGGGAGAAGAATTTAATATCAGTGAGAAAGAGGCATACTCACTCTGAAGTAAAACCAAAGCTTTTGAAGAAAACAAGGTGGGAGGTAAAAAGCAGCACTAGAATATGATATATCAGAGCCATGGTGGGTAGCCCTCTAAAATCAAGTATCTGACCAAAGTTTAACAGCAGTGTGCCTATTTAATTCCACATGAGAAGAAATTTCCCTCTTGGCTTCTCTCTCATCACTTGACTCTTTCTCTCTTACACACTGTCTTTGCCTCGACAGCCCTCCCTGCCAGCAGCTTTTACTTGGCCAGTACTTTTGGCTGGCCAGTGCTCTCTGAGGGCCCTGGTGTCTTTATGGCTCCCTTCTGCACTCAGCATACCTCTTACAGGGCACAACTGCTTCCAAGCTAAATCAATATCCCACATTTGCAGCCAAAGGCCCAAAATGGACTCTGGACTCAGCCATATGCATTTAAATCCAGTTCAGTGCTACTCTGAGGATTCTGTATTGACAACAGCAGAAAAAGAAAGCCCAGCCCTGCTCTCAGTGCTGCAGCCAGCAGTGAGTTAAGGACAGTGAGAGGCAAGGGCTGAGAGCTGGCACTAACACTGTTTTCTGAAAGCATGAGCTTCATATACTGCTCCTTTGTGCTCTTCTGGAAGCAGCTGCAACTCCCCCTGATTCAGCCAGAGAAACCCAGTCTGCCAGAGCCTGGGCCAGGAACAGCGAGCGCACGGTCAGATGAGAGTGCTGCTGCCACCGAGCTGCCACTGTCCCTGCTGCCACTGCTGCCACTGTCCCTGCTGCCACCGCCCCTGCTGCCACTGTCCCTGCTGCCACTGTCCCTGCCAGGCAGAGGCTGTCCAGCTGCCCTGCCCATCCCGGGTTGGTGCTCCAGCAGTGGACCCCTGTGGGAATGCTCTCACTGGTAATGTGTGGTAGTAGGCCCCCAGCTGGGTAATAATTAGTATTGATTTTATGATCTAGAAGGTATGAAACATACTTTACTTTCAGAAATCTACAGTTCTTATAGAACAATGGTGGACCTAAGACTTGATTGGTCTCAAAGTGAAAACTTCTCACACACTATTGGTGGTTATCAATAACACACTCTAGAGAACCATATCTACAAACAATGGTTACAGAAAGAGAGATAATTGTTTGAATTTTTTCTTTTAAGTTTCCCACAGCTTCTACACAGCCTCCCAGGATTTTTCTGGGAAAATCAGTGTCTGCTCTCTGTGGCCTGAGAGCTGCTGTGCAAACAGCAACAGGCCACAGTAATGCAGTGCAAACACCTGTGCTGTGCTGGGAGTGGGAATGGAGCACCACAGGGGCATCCTGCACTCCTCTGGCAAGACAATCTGCCTGTGCTGCCCCAGCCTGCCTCCTGTGAGCTAGGGGCAGCAACAGTTGTGCTCAACTCAGAGTGTGCTGTGATTCTGTGAATCCTGCCTAATGGAGATGGGCTCCTTGTAAGGCAGCAGGGAACCACCTGCTTCTCAGCCAAGACACTGCAGCAGGTTTATCACTGTTACCACTTAAATTAAGTAGATATGAACCATCAACCTAACCCACTCCCACAGCCTGGTCAGTACAGTGCCAGCAGCAGCCACACATCCCAGTACCAAAACCTCACTGGGGGAAGCAGAAGACCAAATTATTTGAACAAGTCATGAGTCTGGAACTCCTTGTGCAGCCCAAGACGTGCATAAAAAAGCCCAGGGATACTCTGAAGTTATACCTAAAGGCTGCTGGTTCCAAATACACACATACATGTTTCATATTTCAATCCAACATTACACTGCCTACTGTCAAAATGAAAGAAAATACCTCTACTAAATTCTGTGTGAAATGCATTACAAATCAAGTCTCCAGAGCTTCAAAGACATTACTGTGGTTACTTTAGGTGGTTCATCCTGTGTCTAGACATTTACATCTTTGTTAGTATTATAATTGTTATTCAGTTTATCTTTTTGTTATAATTCATTCAAGTATTTAATATTATGATAAACACAGGAAAAACACAAACAAACGCAAAATCTGTGCTCGTGGCTGACTTGGTGTATGAGTGTACCACACCATGTAGAGAGCTTCAGGTTATCAGAACCATTGCTCACGCAGTTCAAAAATCCCAGACTACAAAGATCACTGGGATCTTCTTCTTAACTCTGCTACCTTCCTCTGCGTGACAATCCAAAGAGCAAAATGACAAAGGGAAATACAGAAAGCTTGCATTTGCTAAAGCCCATGAGAGCTGGAGCCAAGCTGAACTGCAGAGCATCATTGACAAAACTGTGACAAACCCAGCAGGTGTGTGCACAGCTCTGTCTGTATGTGTGTCTGTGCCTCAGCACTGTGCCTGAACACGGCCAAAGCCTGAAAAACCTGACTTGTCTTTTTCCTGCTTTTCTTGTGCAGGTTTGTTTCTCTCTTTGTATTCTTGGCTTTAATCAAGTTCCTCTGGCTTTCTATAGGTCAATTTTCTTCTCTCTCAAGTAGTATCTTGAACACACATCCTAAATTGGGATTTTTGTGAAATGCATAAATCACCTTCCCAAAGCACTGCCAAGGACTGAGACTTACAGACTTTCTGTGCCTCTTTAATTTATATCCTACTCTTTCAGGTAGGCATTGCTTAAAAATAAATAGCTTACTTCTCTCTTTTTTCCCTAGGAAAAAAGAGAATAAGTTCCTCATATATAGGAGAATGTTTTCATCACTTTATTGCTTTGAGCCCACACTCTTCATAAGCTGTCATAAAAAATTTGGTTAACACATTCATAATAATTACATTTCCCACACTGTCATACTATGCATATTGCTGCAACACTAATAAAAAGTGAAAGCTATATAAAACATTGCTCAGAGTACCAAAGTCAGATGGAGAAGATTTGCTCAGTGGTAAAAGGCCACTTTTAACACCAGCTTTTCTTGAACCATAGGCATACACTACATGGTATTGCAACACTGAAGAATGAAAACTGACCCACATTTCCTCCCCTCTGTATATAAGAAACTCTACCCAGAGCCACAGCTGCTGTCTGAACAGGTAAACACCAAAACAAACCCAACATCCTACTGAGGAGCAGCAAGGGACACTGTCCCTGGTGCCCAGGGGAAGGAAGGGCTGGCAGTCACTCACAGGCCACAGGGGCACTGGGCACAGCACAGAGAAGCTGCAATGGCAACAAGAACAGTGGCCAAAATGACTCTGAAGCAGAACTGCATTTTGTGCATCACTTACTACTTCTCCTCTTTACACTCTAATATTATTCATTTATTCAAACAAGGGCCTGTTTCTGTTCCTGCTGAGGTCAAGTGCTGAAGTGGAAGTTAAAGTCAAATAAAGCTCCATATGCTTATTGTTGCTTAAAAGTGTATTATACATTGAAGCTACTGACTTGAGCTAAGAAGTCATGAAAATTTTGAGTATTTTTTTTTCATTTTGCAGCTCTGGGTAATCTTGCTTTGCAAAGACAATCCCTCCTCCAAGACATTGCAAGAAAGGAACACCCTTCTGTTCCCAGGGTTGAGCCTCCAAAAGGCACTGCAATTCCCACCATCTGAGTATACACAGACACATTCCCACATTCAAAACCAGTAAGGTATGAGTCAGAGATCCTGCAATTCCTAGGGCTGCCCCCCCTTGATAGCACTCATATTGTATAGGCCTTCAGGAGAGAAATGCATACAAATGAGATGAGTGCACAAAATTATTTCAACTAAAAGCAGAAAATTAACACAGACTGTACAATAAAACTTAAGGAACACAGTTCTGGAGGAAAACTTCAATACGAGATGATGGAAAATTCTCAAAGCCGTGCTTCTGTCCTCTCTACTGCTTTTAGATGAGTAAAAATTAATTTACAAACTAAGTGACCTGAGAAGCAGCTTGGGCAGCATTAATGAGGTGAACATTGCTGTGTTCAAGCTAATAAGTCAGCTCGAGTTACACTATTTTATTCAAAATGCAAAATAATTTTTACATTTTTACGTAGCTTATTACCAAGGGCAGGAAAGCTGGGGGTGGGAGAAAGTAGGATCATATCCTCAAATACACTTTGCTCTTATCACACAAACCTCAGCTGGCACAGTTTGCAATAAATTGCATGAATAAACCTAAAGAATGACCTACTAGATAAAGCTCAAATTCCAGTCACAAGTTCCAGATGCAAACCATCATCTTGAATGTTAGTGCCCCCCTTAAAACACCAAACAGCTCTACATAACCCATGTACTTCGTTTTCTTCCTTCAGGCATCTTCCTCTTCCCCTTTTTGTTGTGGAAACAGCATGTACAGCCATTTGCATTCACTCTAGAAAGGTTTTCAGTACCTCAAACCTCATCATCTCAGTCTTATTCTGAAAGCCAGTTCTTGCAGACATGCTCATAAAGGTATAGAAAACAAGGTTCAATTAAATCACTGTCACTGAACAAATTGATTGAACTTGTATAACTGTATTAGAGGGTGTTTGGACACTTCCTTTCCATGTCTCTGGCACACTCTGGCCCAGGATTTCATCCAAGAGAAGATGACACACCATAGTAATTGGCAGAGAATTTACAGTTTTCTCTTTCCAATATCTCTCCCAGCTCTGTGGATCCAGTCAAGATCTAAAACTAATGATTTATCTGTCTTGCCTAAGGGTAAAACCAGATTTCTAAACTAACAAACAGAAGAAAAAAATTTTCTCTGAATAAAGACATCAATCCTCACGTTCTGCAAGGACCAGAATGTTAGAAATGCCTGCTGTGATGCCTAAAGGCTTCACACAGTGATTAGTAGGTAGCCATTAAGCAATAGCTGGAGGCTCTGCTTGGGACTTCTTCCTTTCTTTTCTCATAGAGTGCACCCACAGAATCTCCTGTTTGGAGTGCCACTGGCAAAAACAATTCCTAGAAGAATATCCTACCAGGATGTTCCTCTTCAGTGACTAACAAAGAAAAATGGGGCACATTCCTAGAGCTGTTTATTTACGTGAAGTATTTTAGGGTAGACTGCTGTTCTCTCTGATTCAGGGTTGCTTTCTGCTACTTTTGCTACACACAGGACAGGCAAGCTTGCAAGAACAGACCGCAGAGCCTGGTGACTTCAAAAAGCTGTTCAACCAGAGGCATAGCTTGTCTCCTGAAATCAATACCAAAGGCTCCCACTTCCAGCAGGGCACAAGCTACAGAGGAAGACCATTTCATCTGAAAGCATGACCAGACAGAATGCCAGATCTTCAGCTGGCAGGAGCCAAATGATCACACCCAGGCCCATCAGTGTACTTCTGGAATTCTGCATTTGAGATTTCCTCACGTCTCTTCTTTGGGCACTCCAGTTACTCACTGCCCTCAGACACGAGCACTTGGGAATCTCATTTGGATCAGTTTAGCTCCTGGCATCTGCAAATGTGCATAATGACACTGGGAACCAAACACTCTTTTGCTCATCTACATAGTTGCCTCCATTCTATTATCCAGACATAATCCTCAATGATCTACAACAGAGCCAGGGGAAAAACTAATTGGTTGGGACCTTAACGTGTTGTATTAAGGCCCAGTAGCCTCCAGCTCTCTTTAACATGCTGCTCTTTCAAGTAACATGAATTCAGAGGGAAACAGGACCATCCATTCTGCCACAAAGTGCTCTGAAGCAGCACTTTTTTTCTCAGCTTGCCAGGTCTCCACATCATTCCTAAGCTAACTGCAAAGTTTAATGGCAAATTCATTTAGATATTTACATTCATTTAGCTATTTACTGCTTCAAAACAAAAGCATGGTAATAATACACATCCTGAGGAGAAAGGTGTCTAAAGTCAACCTTTGCCCAGCATCTTTGTTCCCAAGTGCCTGCCTGCAGCTACCCCAGCCTCAGGACAGGGCTGGACCACTCCTCCTCCTCTTCCCAAAGGGGCTGAGAGGGAGAAAATGATCCCACAAAGCTCCTGGGGAAGGGCAGCCTTTTGGCAGGACAAGCACCAGTGCACTAACCACTGACAGAGAAAAGCTAAGCCCCTGTTAGCACAGCTGGGGAATGAGTCAGAGGTGCTCTCAGAGCCCACATCCAGCATCAGGTAACATCACCTTGACCAGAATGTCTCTCCTCCACAGCTCCCTCCACACTGCAGGGTAAAGCCTCACCTCCCTGAGAGCCCAGGGACTTTTGCTCTTGGAGCCCTCATCTCACAGGACCTACCACATAAAGAAACACAACTCAAGCTGCTGATGAATATTTCTGGGTTTGGCAAGGCTGGCACAGTGTTTGCTGCCACAACACCCAAGACAACCCTTATCTTCAAGGACCGAAGCAAGTTACACAGATGATCCATACTCGGATGTGCTTCCAGACATTTCTCACTTCATCATGCTGGAATTTACTACCAGGAAGGACCCATTTATTCACTTAAATGCTGTTGAGGTCATTTATTCAACCATTTAAGTGGGAAAAAAAAAGTTTGTCATATAGGCATAGACACTTTTAGAGCAAAAGAAGCTTTAACATTAGATTAACAATGATGAAATCAATTTCCTTCCTCCTTAGGACCATGCAACTCCCCCCGGCACTGGAGAATACCCTCAGCTGATACAAAAAGCACTGCTGAGATTGGGTCCTTGCTACTATTGTTGCCATGACTGCACCACACAGCTCTGCATGGGCAGCAATGCTCTAACTCAAAACAGCTGCCCAGGACAGCTCTTAAATTCTCTAATGGTACCCTCTACCACCAAGTTACAGCCCTGTGTGGGATCAGAGTACCATGGGAGTGCACTTGGAACTTCATCAAATCTCTAGAACTTAAATGATATAAATGAGTGTCCTGACAAACTGACAAAAATATTATTTTGAGTGTCTTGGTAATTTTTTTTATCAAGTGATAGCCACAGCGTAACAAATCATTGCCACCTCAGATGCTAACCACTCCGGGGTTCTGGAAATGCTCACCATATGTGTATTTGGCAAGGAAGAGCAGTAACTAGCCAGTAAGTGTTTTCCTCATTCTGAAACAGTGATTTATAATCAGGAACAACCCAGCTGCTTATTTCTAATAAACCTATAGTGCTTATTATATTCCCATGACAAAATAAAAATTTATTTCAGGAAGAAAATGACGCTCAGACAGACAGCCTTTCAAGCCCTCCTTCATTAAAGAACAGAGGCAACTCAGTAACCCGGAAAGCAGTGATCCAGCAAACATTGTGCTGCTGCAAACTGTTTGAGGCAAAGATATATGGGAGTTTATTTGCATAAAACTTCATATGAATTCCAACTGCATCCTGGGTGCAAGTAAAGATTGTTTTTTTTTTGTTTTGTTTGGCTTTTGGGTTTGTTTTTGTTTTTATGATGAACAGACTTAGCAAACATTTCCTAAACTGTCTGCAGTTTGGAATTCCAAGTCTGAAATAAAGCATAACCACACCACCAGCTCCAGTGCTGCCTATCTCACACACAAACCCCACCAACAATTAAATAAAAGAACATTTACTTTACACAGAGCCCATGTGCAGCTTACAGCTCCACCTATAAAGTAGCACTATAGATACAGCAAATCTAGCAACAAACGAACCGAACTGACAAACTGCCTGTCAATGCTCTCTCTACAAATATAAACTCAAAATAAAAAATCATCACATAACATCTGCAGTAATAATTCTGTCACCTCTCTCTTGGTTAAAGTCTACCATACCATTATGATGAGAGTCCTGGGTCTGCTCATTTCATCATCACTATCCAGCGGCAGAATTTCATGTGACAACTCCTCTCGTCGCCGGCGCCTGCAGATATGTGGACAGTTCCTCTGTACCACAGAACGAAAGGCTTGGAGCAGAACAATGCTGGCAGCACAACCCATATCTGCATCCTGAAGCCTACAAAATAACTTCTATGTTTATGCTATGTTTGAAAAACAGTGGCTCCTTGTCCCTGAAAACAGCCTACAGTGCAGCTGCAGCCAGCTCGCTCTCCAATCGCTTCCTTGAGCTCTGATCATCTGATCACAACCAAATAGCCTGGATGCAGACAGAGGAAAGGTTTGATCCACTGAAACAGAAACGCAACATTACGATGCTTTCCTCTCCCTCCCTCCCTCTCTGCCCCTGAATTCACATGAGAAAATGCACTCCCTCTCTTGTACAATCATCCACCTCCTCTGATTCCAGTTTCATGGAACTGAAAGTATTAAAATTCCCAGTTCAAAAGAGCCAGCTGTTCATTAAACACACACGGAGGCATCCACAGCAACTGGCTGGATCAGTTTAAATACCTTCTTAAAAAAGTCATACACAGCAAAAAAGCCAATATCTGCAACGTTATTAACTCTCATTATCAGCACTGCTGGGTTTAAAACACTTTGCCTAAGGGTTTTTTTACCACACACACACACACACACAAAGCTCACAGAGGGATTTGCCTACAATGTTTTCACCACTTCTTGCAATTTTCTGAAGCACAGCAAGTTCACTTGAGTTGTAAATGTAACAAGTGGCAAAAAGGCAGAAATCTGTGTGCTCCTCCAGCTCATGCTGCACCAACCGTGGCTCAAGGCGAAGCAGCAGCTCTGAAATGCCTCTCAACAGTGGGGCTGTTCTGTGCTCCTACACACAGCCTTCTGCCTTCACAGAGAAACATCCTTACACCTACACAGGGGCAGGGTCTCACTCTGAACCACACAGTGATGACCTTCCCAGAGGGTGAGAAGAGAGGGTTTCTGTGTGTTATCAGAGTGTGCAGGCTGGGGGAAGCTGCTGCTGGCAGCCAGCACCAACAACTTGCCTCTCTGGCTCCTGCCTGGCAAGTCATTCAAAAAGCAGGCAGGGATGCTCGGCAATCACATGGCTGACCTGGAAACACAGCAAGCACTAATGGGAGAGTGTGTAAGATAATAGCACAGGAGAGGAAGTTAGCACTAAAAATACCTACAGAAAGTGGATTTCTCCTACACATTAGGAAAACTAAAAATTTCCAACAGGGTTTCCAGAGCAGCTGCTTTTAAGCTAATATGTATAACTTTATTATATGTGCACTCAAAATCATTTACCTTGCATCAAAAGGTTTTCATTTCTAATGAAGGCCATGAAAAGTTTTGTCATCAATTCCCACGGGGGGCATAATCAACTTTATAATGTCTTTTAATGAGATATTTGTAAATAATACCCTCTTTCGCAATCTGAGCCAGGAACTACACTGACAACTTTTTATGGAAGTACTTTTTCTGGGCTTAAGTAGAGTTTAATTGCTCAGCAATCTGGAAAAAGACATCATAATTCTAATTAAAGCATTTCCCAGAAAAGGTAAATCCTTTGGATCTGTCCTTCAATAACAACAAACCCATCACCATTATTTCTTGCCTTTATTTCTTTAGAGCAAACAGCTTTAAGTGCATGTGGAAAACAGTCAGCAGCATGGGCAGGCACTGCACAACCTGACCCCCAGCCCTGCCAATGCACCCACCTGGCTCTTCCTCCCCTTGGATCCTCCTGGGCACACCCTTCCCACGCTGGTGAGATGTCCCTGCCCCTCCAGCAGCAAACCCTGCAGAGGGGGCCTCCTACCATGCTTGTTAGTCTGACTTTGCTAATGGGATTACAAGGGCACAGTGGCACAGCTGAGTAATTCCTGCACCAAACCAGCAATCCTGCTGCTGCTGCTATTGTTTGTGTTTCCATCAGCCCCCTGCCTACTCCAGAGCTGCAACTGACACCTTGGCCCCACCAAGGATGCACTTGGCAGCTGGAACACCTCCATTCCTACTCTAATTCCAGCAGCAGCAATACAGTCCTGGGTAACATCTGCTGCTGGCTGTTATGGCAACAGCTCTGCTGCCATGGAGGCTGCTAATACATCTCCTGTCTGTCTGTACAGCATCCTCCTTCACTCACCAGTGCTCAGCTGGGAGAGTTGGCAGCATTTTTTTGAAATTTGGTTTCCACAGCACAGCCCAACACAGTCGCACATGTGCACGCACATGCGTCTGGAACAGCGCCCTAGGGTTCGACCCAAAGCTTCCCTTTGTTTTCAGAGAGGAATCCCATTCATTCCAGGGGTCTTTGGATCACACTATTTCTCTGCCAAGTAGCCTTAGTAACTTCATTACAATTATTTGTGGATTAAGCTATTATTAGATACAAGCAGAAATGACACAACCTTGGCATTTTGGCTCTTTGGAGAGAAAAGTGATGCTTAGCCTGAAAGCAAGTAAACTAACAAGCCAAAGCCAGCTAAAAGTAGCCTCCAGCTCTTGATCAAAATTCAAGAACTGAAAAACAGCTAATGCACAGGGGAAAAGAAACCACTGAGGAGCTAAAAAAATCTCTTCTGCTTTAAGGAAATCTCACAGAGGCATGAGCTATCATTGGAAAGGAAAGCTCCCAGCCACTAAAAATGACTGGACACATACAGAGGATCAACAGCTTTGTTTTACAAAGGTAGGGATCTCATTAGAATACATTATATTTATACACCAGTTATCAACAGTGTTAGTTACTCTTACAGTGAAGCATTCAGCACTATTTTGTGTTAATTAGCACTTTAATCCAGAAACAAAATTCAGTGAAACCCCCTGGGAAGCAAAATACTCCTTAATGCAAGCAACTCTTTAATTCCCCATTATGAAGGCTTTGGCAGCAATGCTGGGCTAAGGAATATGCACACTGGAAACCTTCCACTGCCCACTCTCACCCACCACTCCCTTTAGCTATGCTACATACACATGCAACAGCAGCATCATGGTTTGTGGGGACAGGCTGGGAAGGAGACCACTAAAGGCAACTCAGTGAGAAAAAGCAAATGAAAAATTGGACAGGCAAGACAATTGTTTTAACCCAGAGGCCTTCAGTGACCCAGTCCTCAGCAGCTCCCAGGGCTGGGTCTGTGCAGCAGCCGAGCTGTGCAGGAACAGAAGTGGGTCACACTTGCCATGTCTTATAAAGTCCATGATAAGAAAGCAGAGTTCAAAGGCATCTGTGTCCTCGAGCTTACAGCTATTCCAGCCTCAGCTTCCACATGAAAGAGATGCCAGCTCTGTAAAAGGGCAGCCAGGGTGTGAGGAGGCAAACTCTCTCTTGCACTGTCTGTACCAGACAGTAAATGCCTTCTCCTCCAAGCACTGGGTTATTTCTCTTCCACAGTATTCCTGTGTTTCTGTTCCTGCAGACTGCAAGATTTTCTAAAGATGCTACCAAACATTTTCTTACACACCTATTTCATACCTCATTAGCACACCACATTAAAAGCTGTATTCCTTCCCACAGCTTACTTTATTCCATTAATTTTCGTTGCTCTTTGTTGCATTTGAATTCCTGTGATCATAATAAACAGGATACAATCTATTGGTATTTTGGACTTCAGCTGAGGGCTTTAAAGAGGCAGGCAGAAAGGCAAGTGTTGGAGAAGATCCTCTAGTGAGAGGATGACTTAGCAAATTCAACACTGATGCTTCTTCCACCCCCAAAGGAGGCTGCATTCTTCTCCACAAGGAGGATGGATGCAGGTTAGAGCCCCCCTTTGCCATGAGACCTCTCAGCTGCCAGCATGACAGGCAACATTTTGTTTGGTTGGGTTTTTTAAATCTGGAAAACAAGCCTCCCTCTCCATGGTATTTTTGCATGACACATACTGAGAAGCTCCACAGAAGCTCTTGCAGTGTGACAATCCTAAAGCAGCAGTGGCAGGGGAGCCCAGGAGCCCTCAAAATGAACAGGAACACCCCTGGAACTGCTTACAGCAGTGTGTTTAGTCTGGCCCACAGAAGCCTCAAACCAGTATGAGGAACTAAAGCCAGCATTGCAGTACAAGCAATAAGAACTCACAGTTACAATGATAAGGCTCATGCCACCATTACAGGTTACCATCAAAGTTACCATTCCACATACATCATGTGATGTATGTACAGATGGTGAGCAGCTCCCCAGCAGCACACAAACAACACGAGTGGCCAGTGGCTGTCACCCACAGCTCCACACATAGACCCACAGCTCATAGTGAAACTCCTCTTGACTCAGTCCATACAAACAGCATGGAAGCAAGACATGACAACAAAATTACAGTCTCTGCCTTGATGCAAACAAGGATCACTCACGTTTTGGTAAGCTCATGTCTCATTTCTCAACACTTAAATATTTATCACCCACCCTTTCAAAACAAAAAGAGCTGATACACATTTTCTTACCAAAGGTCTTGGTCTCCAGTATTTATTTTCATGAAGGCTTGAAGGCACATGCAAGGAAAGCAGAGGGGGAAAAACACACCCAAGTCTGAAAGACTCTTATGCTCTGTTACTCCAAAACAAACAGGGGAACCCTAACTGGCCCCCAAGGAATGGCATGGAGACCCATGAAGACCATCTCTTGGAGTACTGCACCGTCAGACACGTGCAGTACTCCAAGAGATGGTCTTCATGGCAGGCAGCTTAGCGAGACAAACCCTCACTAATGGGCCTCTTCCTTGCACATTTTATACATGAGAAAAAGCTACAAGTACATTTACCTGAGTATAAGCTCAGGTCTTTCCATGCACTTTTTTCTTATGACTACAGCCTTAAAGCAATGTGGAGGATACCATGCTAATGTGGCATCTTTCACTGCCACAGAGGCAGCGTTTCCAACACACCTCAAGGAGCAGCCCTGTCTTCTCTTTCCAAAAGTTATGTCCCAAACCTTTCACACACAGCCCAGAGACCAACAGGAGGCTGTGCAGGGCTAGGCTGAACCACTGCTGTCATAGGTTTTGAGGGAGGAGGAAAAAAAAAAGTGCTTTAAAGGACACATGGGGATCCCACATTCACTTCAAAGAAAGCTTATGCAGTCACAGGTGCTACAAGCCATAAATAGCACCTGTGCCCTCCACTCATAACATCCCTCTTGCACTCATTTCAAAACATTCATCCACTCTGTCTTGAAGTGTTGCTGCAAAAATGGTTGAATATCAGAAACACTGAGGTCTCAAACAGCAGAGGGGGTGACTAAGAGAAAGCACAGGCTCTGTAATACTTCAGTTTCCACCAGCTGCTCCTGAGTGACCCAGGAAAGCAGGTATTTACTGCTGTAAGTGGCCAGCACAAATCCTGAACCATTTACAGCTGTTTCATCTTGAAACTGTTTGCTTCTCACAAAGTTATCCTTGACCAACACAAACGATTCATAACACACAAGTTACTGCAAGCAGAAACCCAGGAATGAGAGCACACGGTTGTGACGGTGGCACCGGGCTGCTTGAACCATTCAGCCCAGTCATTTCTGCTCACTGCACCTTCCAGAGCCAGCGATGCTCGCCCTGCTGCAGGCGGGAGGAGCCAGCAGTGCCACCGGGCCGATGGCACCGGGCTGCAGAACGCCAGCAGTGCCACCGGGCCGATGGCACCGGGCTGC
>JAYDZK010000016.1:16543173-16555011 GCA_034509185.1 Euphonia xanthogaster | reverse complement strand
TGCTGCTCACCTGCTGCTCACAGCTGTGCCCACTGGGGATGAGGCTGGGCCAGCCCCACTCCCAATCACCACAAACTGTGCCTACAGAACCTGGCATCTGCCTGTGCCACAGGACTTCTGGAAGCTCTAATCTGATCCAGAAGAGCAAGCCACACCAGTATGAGCCTATATTTTAAAGGCAAATCTAATCTCACTTTCCAACTTGACTATGCAGACAGAAATCTGAAGATGTTACACTGTAGTCAAAAGAACTACAGCATAATTCTGCATTTTTAACCAGGACCTGTTCAATCTACTTAAAGGAACAACTACATTTAAATTTGGCTGTCACTGACATTGTCTATGCCACCGTAACAACAAATGTTGAAGCCCCAGATGGGTTAATATTTATGAGAAAGTCAACAGAACATCAAAAGAACAGGAAACAGCATTTCCTGCCAAACTGTCTAAAAGCAGTCATACCGTTAGCACTGCACTTTGCTGGCTTTTATTCCTGTTATCTCACAGACAGACATGAAAAAGCTAAAAAAATCTGCTAAGCTGAGCCCATGATAATAGCAACTAGAATGTATTATTCCTTAGTCATGGCTCAATTTTCATTTCTTTTTGCACCCTTATGACAGAAAAAAGTATTTGTTAAATTGTCCGTGTTAGCTAATGCTAGCAGGATGTGTTTGGCACACTGGCTCTGGGGCACGTCTGGAGCTCTGACACTGGCAAAAAAAGTCAGACAACTCTCTTGCATTATCTTTTTTACCTCATAGATGTTAACAACACCCAGCTGCATTGCAAACCATGCCAGGTGGTTCAGGATTTGCAGCTGGGATGATGACAGACCCAGTTACACACTGAGCAGCAACCCTTCATTGTGCATCATAGAGCTTCCACACCTCAGTTTTCAAGCTCTAATTACAAGTCATTGCTGGCTCCCATTCTTGATCACTCAAAATCTTCCCCCAAAATAAAGAAACTCAAATTTCTTATCTGAATCCCCGACAGATCATTTAGGATGAGGAATGAGGATCTTCTGAAATACACACTGGGAAACAGTGGTAGAAAACAGAAACCCAGAAGCCTTGGGGCACAAAGACCAAGCAGAGCAGCCCTTATTCTGGCACACCTCAGTAGCCATCATCATGGAATTTAAATGCAGAGTTCTTGTCTTAAAACCCCCCAAATCAGGCATGCCACATTATTCCAAGGAAACTGATTTTACTCCTATTTACATGAGTCAATTTAAAAATAAATATAAATCCATTGATATATTCACACATCACAACATGGACTTGTCTTTCACACTGCACTGAACAGGGAGCACTGTTTCCTTTAAGGAAACAGACACAGGAAAAGTTCTTCTTTCAAGAAGAGTCCCTCAGTTTTATTTGAACTATATTTTGTCTGGTGAACAGTCATCCAAATAGCACAGCAACACAAACCCACGTGTTCAATGCAAAACCTCACACCAAAGGCAGAGGAGAGGCCTGTTACCAAAGCCAAAGGCTTTCCATTTCCAGTTTGGGGGAGAGAGGCAGGGCTGGGCAGAGCAGCACGGGGCAGCTGCTCAGAAGGGGAGCAGCACAGAGATTACCCACTCACAGAACTGGCAAGGAGCATTCCTGGAAGAAGTGGGTTTTAATGTGGCACGGATGGCAGGCAGAGATAGGGTGCCTGACACAACTGACACACTGTTCCCTGCACAGAGAGGCATTAACAGAGGCTCTGAGACAAGTGGGAGTGGGACACAAAGCACAACAAGGATCCAGGACTGGAAGGGGTGAGGGCAGCAAAGCAGGGAGTGGGCAGATGTGAGAATGGAGAAATGAGAGAAAGATAATATTTAACTGCAACATACAGGCCATGGCTAGTGGTTTTGAAGGGTTCTCATTGTAAGAAAAATTCGAGGGAAAGAAAGGAGATAAACTTCACATTAAGGCATGTAAGACATTGTGTCCCACTGTACTACTGCCCATCCTTACTGCAACACAAGTAACTGGTAACATTCACCTGAAACCCCTCTGCAAACAGTTTTCTCCTCGCTCTTTCTGAGGAAAGAATACACACAAGGCAAAAAGCATTTCATTGCCAACATCTCCAGCCAGCTGGAACTATCATGGCTACATAACCCCCCCAAAACTACCATTCCATCTTCTTCCATTTCCAAGCCAACTGGAGTTAAACCACTTGGAGCTGGTGTGTTACATGAGCTCCATTTCTTTTAGAAAGTATACAGAAACATGGAAACAACTGGGTATGCATTTGAAATATAAAAAGAAGCAGGTGTCTTCTGAGAGGCACCTGAAGAAAATAAATCATCTACCTTGACTACAATTTTTTTTGTTTATATTAGGCATTTCCTAACATTACTATTAAATCACAGGTTATTATTTGACCAGAAAAGCCAAATTTCTGTTCACAGATCTCCTGGATTTCTGTTTTGTGGGTTCTCTTACAAAACCTCCAAACCAGTTTTCATTGATTCAGGGGAAGCAATGAGGATAAATTCATCCAGCACTAAAGAGACCAGTATAATTCAACCCTCCTTAAAGTTGTACAACTTCATTCCCATCAGTGCTTGAGATTTTAGCTGTTTAATGAAAGGGTGTCAGCAGAACAGAGGCACTGTGCAATCACACAGCTCAAAGAAAAGGACAACTGTTACTCGTGTAAAAGGCAACTGTTGCCTGAAGTGAGAGGCAGCTTTGGAACAGGCAGATGCTTTTCAGTAACTTCCTGTCAGAGGAGAGCAGCGCACGATATTTACCGTCTGCATAGCTTCTGTAATTGCTCTCTATCCACTGCTGGAAGTCCACCTGCCACCATGAACTGGAGGGGAAAACATGTGCCTATATACTGACAACAGAAACATGATGGCTCAGCACATATTTTACTATGCATTGCAAATATGTGAATACAAAAGGCATTCACACACCACATGATATTCTAGAATATCAAAGTCTGATCATTACTGGTTTTAATACTGACTCATCACTCCCTTTCTCTCTGCACACAGACCCAGAGGTATGACTCAGGACTTGTTTTCCCAAGGTCTCTCCCTGTCAATGCACTGTTGTTCACTAGAACAAACTTTTATGTATTTCATTCCACATAGCTTAAAGTTCAAAGCCACAAAACAGTTCTATCCCCAGGATGGCCAAAGTTAGGCCCCTGAACCACTTTTCAGACTTGAGACCACTTGAGGCTAAGTAACAAAAAAAAGAAGAAAAAAAGAGAAGCCAGGGAAAAGGCTGTGCACTTGTATCTTCAAAGAGAGACGGAGATTGCTACAAATACCACAAGTTATTTATGGCCTGTGAAATGCAACAGAGGCATTCCTAACAAAAGACATCAAGCCTGGCCTGTGCCATGGTACTTGCACAGCAATGGAGAAAGCTCTTTCACAGGACAGGCTCCAAAGATGACATTATCTAAACAAGCACAGCCCAATCAATAGCCCCCAGGCTGACTTCAGCCCACCACTTTCACTCAAAGAGTCAACAAGCTCTGAATCCTTTCTCCTGCACCTACTCACAGCATGGAAAGGAGTGCTGTGTCTGCTTCCAAAGGGGAGAGAAGGGGGATGTGGAGGACTGGCATCCTGCCCTCCCTCAAGCTGAACATACATTTTGCACAGTGTCTGGGTACAGGCAGCCTTCCCTTCCTCTGTTCTGTTGACTTTTTGGCTCAGACTCCCCCCAGGGCTGCCAGGGCTTGCAAAGAACTAAGAGGAAAGAAGGCAGCGAGTAGAGAGTGGGCAAGGAGGAAGCTGCAACAAGCACCCCACAGCAGAAGAAAGAGGCAGAAAAAGTAGTTTAAGGCTTTGTTACACACCACTGTGGCCAGAGGATACCACAGGAGTCTTCCCTCTCCCTCTCCTCATGCCCCTCTGCCATGCACTTTCTCTGTCCCAGAGCCTGGCAAACAGATCACAGGAGAATATTCTCACGCTTTAAAAATTCATTTTCTTCAAACCATGTCAACCTCTGCCCCTAAACCACGAGCAAAACCCAATCCAGAACAAAGATCATTGAGGAATTTGCATCAAAAGATAGACACATTAACCCTTAGTTGAAATGTTCCAGGCAGCTTTTGGATAAAAGATGCTTCTAGGCCTTGTTTGCAGAGCCACTGGGCTCCCCATGTGGGGAACTTTTAATTTAGCCCTAGAAAAGCAGAGCCAAAAGACACTTAAGAGTCCAGAATTTCATTCCTACCTATAAATTAGAAGTACATTCCTCAAAGTCATCAACCTAAACATGGTTACCAAAGCAGGTACATCTAGCATGGGCAAGCAATACACTTAGACAATGACAATTTAAAAACCAAAATACAAAGATAACAGATTTTCTTTTTGCTACTCTAAACATTCCTAGTCACTCCACTTTCAGAGAGAATATTTCTGCATTACTCTTTTGACAAACAGCAACCACAAAAAAATGAAACCTTTTCCCCTCTATCATATCCAATTCAATTGCATTCATTAAATTGCATTATATCTACATCATTTAATTTAGGTCAACATGTCAAAGTAACCTAGGATCATGTTTGCTTTAAGTCAGCCAGCATTATTCTCCCACCTGAACAGCTCCTTTCAGACTCAGTGACAGAATTACACTCCATGAAGCAAAAACTACACTGCAATTAAAAAATCACTGCAATGCTGACAGCATACTGAGCTTCTGTGCAATGAACAGTATACAACTGCTCAACAGCAATAAGGGGAAGAACGTCTAGCAGCAAATTGTTATTTATTAATGACTGCATTAGGAATTTAAAATGTAATACAGTGTATCTTGCAACTTTTGAGGTTTCCTTTTTTTTTCTTTTGGTCTGCAGCTAAAACCTTGTTTCACAGAGGCAGCAGAAGACTCTCCTTGCAGGGAGGTACCATCTCCCCTTCCCCATATTTTCCTGGGATTCCAATGACAGTAGCTGCAGTTCACACTGCTGTCTGCACAGTGTGAACCCACACACAGCACAAACATCCAGATTTCCCCATCTGATGTACTTTTATACAAGCTTAAAGAACATCTATATTATGTCATCTCAAAACATTACACTGTGTTCCAAAACATGCAGTATTTGGGCTCCAGCTGAAAAGTAACTTTAGAGTACCCAAGTAGAGGCTGGATGTTGGCTCCCAGTGTAACACTGGGAAGGAGAGGCTGGGCAGCACCACCTACCCCCAGGGCTCCAAGGGAACTCTCTGCCCGTGTAAAATTTAAGAAAAAAATGCAACATTGACCTTTTCCTGTCTGTATCATGAAGGAAAAACTAGTACCAGAAATGACAAATAATCTGCAAAAAATCTATTTAAGCAATGCAATTTAGGTTGTGATTATGCATCACTGATATGAAGGAGAAAAAATAATAAGACTACTGCCTTGAGCAATAGTTAAAAAATGGAGGAGGGGTAAGGAGACTTGGGAAATGTTAAAAAAAAAAAAAAAAAAAAAAAGAAAAATAAAAAGAGAAGTAGAAAAAGCTTTCCCAGCTCTGGAAGGCTCCACTGACACACATCACCACATCACCATCTAACACTAATGCAGCTCAGCACCCTGCTACTTGTCTGTTTGTGCTCTGCCCAGAAAGGGACAATGTCAGCTGAAGTAATTTACACTAAGCAAGCATGCAAAGGACAGGCAGCCTTCAGTTTTCTTACATTTTTCAAGAGAGGGAAAAATTTGCCCATGTGAGAAATTAGGGGAACTAATTTGAAGCCAGGCAAGTTACTCATCCGTGTGGGGCAGGAGAGCCTGTGAGGGGGATAAACTTGGAGACAATCATTCTATGGCTTTTACGATAGATTTATTGCCTGAACTTGGGCAGTTAGCTCCTGGTGTTTTGTTTTCCTTATCAATAAAAACAGGGATAAAGTTGGCTTTAGCTAAAATAAGAATATACAGTTGTTATAAAACGGACCACGAGTATCATTCATATTCAGAAAATTATTCTTGAGTTCTGTAAAACGCAGGGAATCCTAAACTGGAAACATTATACACATGACAAGCAAGTCTTTGTGCAAAAATCATATCTGTGTCACTACTTCATAGGCCTTTGACCTTATGCTAGAAAAGTTACAAAAATGTTTTGACTTCTGGCAGTGACACATGCACTGCAGAATTGCCTGTTGGAAACCACAACAATATGAAACTATCTCTCTGTATATCCATCCTCCTCCAAAGCCAACCCAAGGCTTAATTTTCCAGCTTCTCTTTGCTATTAATGCTCATTTTCTCCCTCTCAAGACCCCTTATTTAACCTTGAAGGCAAAAGGAAAAAAGTTAATGCAACTTCTACAAACTGAGAGCATTCTGAGTTACTCAAAATTCAAGTGAGTCCATTTTCCATGAATTTAAAAGAAAGCGTTAGTCAAGTGACAGACACAAGACATGAGTAAAAACCCTGCATTAAATCCAAGTGCCTGGGTCTCCCCACCTCCTAAGTGACTGCCCAGGGGTGCACATTAATGGCTTATCTGCACAAGTTATTCACCAACCTGACGAAACTTTCTTGCAGCTCTCTTCGTTTCTTTCCTTCGTTTTATCGTCTTCTTCAGCCTCTCCTTCCCCACAAAGTCTTTTCTTTTTTCCCCCATTTTCTCCAATGCTTTTCTTCTTTCTAAACCATTTTCTTCCCTTCTCTGTCTCCACCCTCTCTGAGGCTCTGTTCCCTTATCTTCTTTTCCTCATTTCTGCATCAATTTCATCCCCAGTGCCAGATGAAGTTCCTAGAATTGCTCAGAAGCAGACTTTGCCCTTTTTGTCTGCCTGCAGAGGAGGGAGCCTTCTAGCTGGAGAATGTGCAAGTAGTGCATTCTTGCCTGTACCCTTTCCTTGATTTGCCCTTACATCTGAGCTCCAGCAGCCAGCTGAAAGCAATCAGAGCCTTGCCTGAGCCAGACCCAGTGTTCTTGGGATACCCCAGCTGAAAAACATCCACAGAACTGCTTGTCAGACACTCCAAAACAACAAAAAATTGTCAATAAAGGAGACTACTTGCAAATAATGTGGGTCTTGTGCTTGAGCAAGTAAGGGATGTCACACAGGCTATGAATTAAAGGTAAGTTTTTGAGTGTAGATTCGTGAACAAGGTTGACAGGTAAATTACAAATATAAACAAGCTATTTAATATTTCAACATTGCACAAGGTTGTTAACATTCTAAACACGCCTGTCAAGTTGTCTGCCCTGAGCAAACCCTAACATCTCAAATGCCAAGGCCTGCCATGACAGAACTCCAGCTCCAGACCTGCAGGTGAGACTCCCTTACACTGCTGTCACGAACAAACTCTCCCAACCACAAGACCAGGATGAGGCTTTCTCTGTATGCACATGCCCCTAAGATTACTGCACCAGTTCGGGGTTTCTTCTCAGGGAAATAGACAAAAGATCTAGTGGCAGGTGTGTGAAGACAGTGCCTGTGCACCTACAAGCACACAGAGCCTATTTTGGGTAAAACACCACAATAGACTCACTGCCTTTATAAATGCATTACTTGGGCTCACCCTGGACTAACAGAAGACACCAGAACATCCTCAGGAGAAAGGAGTCCTTCTTCACAGTGCAGTTTCTGTCTTTGAAGTAGCTCAGGTAGCACTGTACCTTCTCCACAGATGGAGTTTTCAGTGCTATTTCATTCACAACATGCAAGCCCAACCACATAATGACAAGAGGCCGTACAGAGTAGGCACAGTCCAAGCTCTGGTATCATTATCCAGCCACCAAGGCAGTGGGTGCTCCCTGTGAGGCTGGAAACCACACACACCACTCTTCTTGAGAGACTAAAGCACACCACTGCAGTCACAGAGCAGTTCATTACCCCCACAAAACTAGAAATATACAACCACAACATAAACAGAGATGTAATTTATTATTTGTAAAGTACATGAAATACACATGGGAAACTAAGGGGATCTATTCTTTCAGGGAGGAATTATGGTGGTTCCAGGTAAGGTAAAAAGGAAAGGAACCCATACTGTGCAGAAGAGAGAGCCATGTAATCCAGACTTCCACATGAGAGAGAGCCAGTAGTGAGGGATTGGACACCACAACTCTGTGCTTGGCTGCTGTGGGATGGAAAGAAACCTGTGCCAAAAAAAAGACACGAGGAGCAACAGCCCAATTCCAGACTGCTATTAACTTGCTTAACGATGGGAGAGAGATGAGGAGCAAGACCTGCCACAGCTCTTTCATAAAAGCAATGTCCCAACACTTTATGTAAAGGATGAGGACTGCAGCCAGCAGTACTTAGCCAAATTAATTGAGATCTGGAAATAATAGTATAACATAAAGTTCAGTACTAGAAGAACACTTAGCAAGCTGATTTCTAGGAGTACTGACTGGCCCATTCCCATTTTAAAAACCTCCAGCAGAACACTGCTGCAGTGACAGACACAAGTGAAACAACAGACATATTCATTTCCCTTTCTTGGGCACAGCTATTCAGCTCTCCTGGGCAGTGGCAGCAAGCATTCATAAAGCAACTTCCAAACAAGTGTTTCCTATTAGAAGAGACAAAGAATTTCACATCAAAGTTTCAAAATACAATAAATTATTTACCTTCTAGATGATGCTGATCTATTTCACCAGCTAGTTTGGTGAATTGCCATTACTACTTGAAAGCTTAAGGAGGCAATGGAAACAACCTGAAGTACAGCCATACACCATTAACACCTGATAGCACCACTCCTCTCACCTGCTGAACAGTTGGGTAATTAATGTAGAATGTGTTACTTCTGCCAAAACACTGCAGTTACTACTCCCTACCAGTGAGATACACACATGTATTCCACCTTCAATCTCTGTTTCCACTTTTTATCTTTCAGGGCACTGCAGAAGTTCCTCTCTTATACAACACCAAATGACAAACATCCTTACTTCTGCCAGCTCATTTTTCCTGATTATAATGGTACCTTCTTTTTTAACAAACAGATTTGTGTGCTGAACACAAGCAACTATTAAATGAATAAATGAGCAAAATGAATAAATGACACAAAAGAAGAAGCAATCTATATGAAAACAGTAAAGCACTGTAAGACACAACACTTTACTTTTCTCTAAGATAGTTTAGACATTTGATCCCTACGCTCCTACTGAACTGAAGGGTTGCACCTAGAGCAGGTGCTGTCCAAACATTACCAGCAGAAGTCCAGCAGCAACTCACTACAGGACACACACAAAAGCAGTACCAGAAGGCTTAGTTCTCTGCTCTTTACACATAATTCTTTACACATTACATGTTTATGCTTTCCCTCCTTTGTAGCTGCCAGTTATTTGCAAAGTCTTGACAGCCGCTGAGCCAACTTCCAGGACACTCCAACACAAGCTAGATTTAATATAACTGGAATATATGGTGCTGATACACCCAGAGCAAGATGTGCTGAGAACCAACAGACCTCACTGAATACACCAAATTTTTCTTTCCTGTGGGAATTTTCACTTCTGGTACAAAATGTTGGTTGAAATTCAGCCAGAAATTTCAGGTTCTGTGGAACTTTTTTACAAAAGCAACACATCTATACTGCAATGGCTGTGCCATCCCAGCATCCCTGAGTGCAAAGCACAGAGGCTAGAGGGAACTAGCACACCTCAGCAGACCTGGCATGCCACCCTGGCATTCTGTTTTACAGATCCAGAGGCAGCAATCACTGCCCAGGACAGAACACCAGAGCTCCACCTGGCAGCCCCAAAATTGCAACCTGGCACGTCTGCCAAGAGATCTGCCTGCTAGCCAAGATACAATGGTTGATTCTGCTCAATCTAGCTGATGTAGGTAGAGAAGATTTAACCCTAAAGGGAACAGCTTTGTACTCTGTCATGAGACCTCAGGCACAAGGCATTTTATAAAACTTTGCCTTTCATAGGCAACATTACTGGTAACTCAAAAAAGTATGATAAAAAGATGGTAACTCTATTAAATTTCCCAGAGCTGTATATATTCAACACAGCAAGCAACTCAGACTTCAGAACCATTGTGCCTGTTGGTGAATAAAACACATCTGGAAGTCCCTAAGTGATCCCACTGAGTGGTATAACTGAAACCAGAATTTGGTCTGGCATCTTCAGATCTTAACTTCAGTATCTTTCAAAGACCATCTCTTCAGATGTGACTGTATTTGCTTCACATATTGCATCAAAAGCCCTGATGAAATCCAGCACCAGTGTATTTCATCAGTCAACAGGAAATCTCACAGAAGACTCACAGAAGTGGGAGATAATTTTTGTCACCCTAGAACTGAAGTCTCAATGTTTTAAAGACAAATTGAATAAAATACAATGTGAATACATGAGGAGTAATTAAATGCTATATTGAGATAACAGTATAAGATTTGTTAGCAACACATTAAAAACACCACCATAGTCTAAGGAAACAGACCATCAATTTCAGATTTGCTTCATCAGTTTCATTCTGTTTTGTTTCTGCATTCTTGCAGCAAAGGCACAGCAGAGTAAAATACATTGCTAACAGTCAGCTCATTCATAATACTCCAAGATTCAATGAGACAATCCAATAGTTTAGCTGGTGCCTGAACTGAAATATAGCCTCTTAGGGGACTCAGCACAGTGTCTGGTCAGAACTCAAACCAATAATGTTGGTTCCTTGAGGATTTCCATCAAAACTCCATCAGCGTAGTGCATCCTGTTTGATAATGAGCCAAATTCTGATCTCTGTGCCCAGAAGGTGGGACCATGTAAATCTGTTGGTGGTGCAGTTGTAGGGATGCTTTGGAATTGACAAAGGCTGATAGCATGCACAACATTTGTGGAAAGTCAGGAGAGATGTGTAACTTCTTCTAAGTTTTCAAAAAGCAGGAGTTTTGGAATCCTTTATGAACACGTTCAAAGCTGACTGTAAAAGCACTTCAAATCTCGTGATGTAAAGAAAACAGCTCACATTTGATGTAGAGGTAACTAGGAACTGTGAGCTGGCTGCTGTCTCTAAGCCCAGCAGTTGCTTTAGCAGAGCTGTCCATTTGTACTGGGCAAGACCCCTCAGATGATGGAAAATGCCCACGAACTTTATGGGAACACCCTTGCAGAACTGCTTTCTGTTTTATGCAGAGAGGATGTATTACAGCTAGGCACTGCTGTAGGGTAAACTGATGACTGATGACCTTTCACTTAAAACTTTCCCTCTACTTCATGAGCTGTCCTGCCTGAAAAACTAGAAAAGGAAAATATTTATCTGAATTAAATGATTCACAGAAATGATATGCTTAATCATCTAAAGAGTCATGTAAGTCTCGTAACTCATAGCTTTAAGTCCAAAGCAATCTTAATATTATAACCGGCTAATAAATGGCTCATAAATACCTAGAGATTTGAAAAGGCTCGTGAACCCTGGCAATTCGCCATCTATGACTAGCAGCTAAGGACTTAGGTACAACTATGTAACGGAGAAGAACACCGCACTGATGGAGAGACACGGGGCCTGAAGCCTCATGCGGTGCATGTTAAAAGCGAACGCAAGTAGGAAGAACGGGGTCTGCGCTTCCGTGGCATTTGAGGCTTCCTGCGCGGGGTTTCCAGTGGAAATCACCGGGAGCGCACACGCTCCTCGGCAGCGATGGACCGACACTCATGTGACTGTCACGCACCGGGACCCGCGCCTGTACCGCTCCGGCCGGGCGCTCCCGGCTCTCCCTTCACTCGCCACCGCGAAGCGCAGCCGGAGGGACAGAAGCCCGGCCAAGGCGAAGGGAGGATGCCGGGCCGCCGGCGGGGGCTGTCAGCGAGGGCTGTCAGCCGTCGGCCGCAGCGCGGGGAGGCGCGGAGCGGAGCGGCTCGGGCGGGCCAGCGCTGCCTCCGGGCTGCTCCGCTCGGGGCCGGGCGGGCCGGGG
>JAYDZK010000016.1:16509119-16535024 GCA_034509185.1 Euphonia xanthogaster | reverse complement strand
AGTGCTGCTCACCTGCTGCTCACAGCTGTGCCCATTGGGGATGAGGCTGGGCCAGCCCCACTCCCAATCACCACAAACTGTGTGCCTGCACTGTGCTGTTCAAGAGTTTACACAGCAGTTTGACAGCACTGACACTTACCTGAAAGCAGGGCAAGTACAGAAAGATTCAAGTTCCTCTAAGGAGCACATGAATTATGGCCGTCTATTGCCAGTATTGTCTTCTCCTGACAGAGCCTGGGACCAGAGCACACCAAAGGAGAGAAGGTAGAGCTGGTGGCTGCTCTACTTCCCCAGGGAGCAGCTGCCAGGTCCAGGCCTCAGCTGCCAATGCCCAAATGAAAATATTAATGCATGTTTGTGCTGTAGCACCCAGGGCACACACCACAGTGAGCTACACTTGGTACCTGCAGCTGGCTGCCTGTTTGGGGGGCCAGCACAGCCAACTGAAGACACTGATGAGACGAAGCACTGATGAGACGAGTCCTCTGTGGAGGGCCACCAAAATGGTCAGGGGGATGGTGCATTCCCCTCCTGCATGTTCTGGGACTCGATGGGGGCAGTTCTGTGAAGCAACAGGAGGCCCATAACTGCAGCGTATTTGCAACCTCAGTTGCTCAACTGGATCCTTGTGTAAGGAAGTTGAGAATCTGAAGTTAATACCTTCTGTTTTCGAGTTATGGATTTGCAGAGGACAACACTGGCCAGGGGACACTCTGTGCTTATTAAATACTGAGGCAACATGGGGAACATGAGGAACAAATGCTTTAAATAAGGCAGCTACATTTAGACAGTAGGAGATGTATTACTGTCCTCTACTTGGAGTTATTTCAATTGTGCATAACAAGAGTTGGAAAAGAGCCAGGACATCCAGAGTAAAGAATATAAAATCCCTCCAAAATAACATACTTCTCTGGAAGCTTCATTAGCTTCCATAGAAAAAGGTATATGCTCTTGTCCAAAGAGGTTTAGAAAAGTGGTTGCCTGGAAAGCACCAGTAAGGAAAAGTTTCCACCCACAGAAGTAACCCAGCAAGTAAATATATCTTGAGGGAAATATCTAACCACTCTCTTTTAAACCCAGAAAACACTTTCATTAGGCCGTCTGTGCTAACTGCTACGAGAACTAAGTGTAATTTCTGTTTCTGATTGAACAATTTTCCCCTGGAAAATACAAGCTCTCCAAAACTAGAATTTTCACCTTGAAATAATATCCTAGTGGGGAGGAACATAGGAAAGGAAGGTTCATATCCCTTTCTATTTGTGTCAGCGTGCTGACTGTGAATTCATGCAGTTTTCCTTAGCATATAGAGCCTCTTGTGTCCATGGTGCAGTACTTGGCAGAAGAACACAATTAAGTTCAAGGTCAGATTAAATGGTTCATTTCCATACAGGAACAGGGCAAACACTACTCTCCTCTGAGGATGGTTTTTAGTGGTGAAAGCTTGCAGAGACAGAAAATGCATTTGAGAGGGAAATATCAGAACTTTGTGAGTCATGGTAAAGCACATCTGGTTACCAGAATTTTAAGTTCATTGTATTTTTTGTAAAAGGAAGTTATAATATTAACAGTAGACTTTATAGAGTTTGCCTCTCTCCTGCTGGAACTGTTTCATTTTGGGTAGATAATTAAATATTCACTGAGCCAAAGAGGACTACAAAGAAGGAGACAGTTGTGAGCAGGAAAACCAAAGCAGAAAACTTAATTTCAAAAGAACATGTTAAAGGAGTCAGTTTCAGTTCCATGAAAAATTTTTATAGTATTTAATTAAAAAAAAAATCAAATTGTTAGCTTGGCTCTGAGGTTCTCATATGAAAGATTTACATTCTTGAAACTCAATAGCCACAAAGAAAGTAAAGAAACTAGAGCAGCAGTATAAATTTAGTCTTGGTACAATACTCAGTTCTGGTTACCATAGCAGTATCTGCATTATTTTTCTGGACTTAAGGTAGACAGAGAAGGATCAGCTAGCTTCTCTTTTATATAAAAGTCTTTTAAAAAACTATACTTGCTAACATGATTTCATTGTCAATGCTCCATACACAACATTTCAAACTAAGAATAAAATTGTCCCCAATCCACAGGGTAATTTGAATACAATGTAGAGCTTAAAAAACCCCACTCCCTTTAATTATGAAGGGCAAAAAATAAAAATATTTTAAAAAATTACTATAAGAGATGAAAAAACTTTATTCCATCTCTTTCAAAAATAAATGCTTTGTTCAAGATTTTGCATATTTTCAAATTAAATTGCTTCCCTTCATGAATATTCCAGTATGGGTCTCAAAGTCCTGGTATAGTGAGTATGACAAGATGTTCACACACATTTTATGGTAAGGAAGAATGCCAAGAATACAGCTGAAGAGGCCAGATTTGTAACATGGCAGAAACAGCCTGGGAATTCCTGATTTCTGTCTTATTTATTGGCAGCCAATACCAGATTTCCAGCAGAAAAGACCTTTCATCCAGAATTAAAACAGCCCTCCCATAGCATCATGCTGAGAACAATTCTGTGGCCAGTAGAGGCAATGGTAATTCCTCAAAGGCTCCTCAGTACCTACATAGATCCTTGGGAGATTTGCATTCATTGATATTTATAAATACATGAAATTAATGTTAGAAGGAAGACAGCTTTGTCTGGGGGCCCATGCTGGCCACAGACCTTCAGAGAGACGTGGGGCAGCACCTCCAGAGGAAATCCTGCATGTTGGCAGGCAGAAAAGGGGAGAGGAGAGTCAGACTCACAACAGTGTAGGTCAGAAGGGGGGTTCCAGAAACATAAACCAGATATTTGGCATTAAAATACCAGGTAGGAAGAAGGGAGTGAAAAGCAGTGAACCACATTTCACTCTTAGCTCCCAGAATCATTTGGAGTTCCAGCAGTTCACTCCATTTGCTCTGAAGTTTGCTCCCACTAAGAGCAATACCTGCCTTAGGATGCCCACTGTTGGAATGTGCCAGGTGCTCTGCAGAGCACAGCAATATCTCTGTAGCTGCCTTCAGAGCTGGTAAAGTACAGCCTGAGACAGAGAAGAGCTTTGCCTTACACATGGGACAAGCTTCTGCAGCTGGAGCTCAAGTTTGCTGAGCCAAACCAAGGGCTCTCTTCCCTTTGCCTGCATTACTGTGAATTGCTTTGTGTGTAGAGAAAAAAAGAAAAACCTTGGCAGTGACACTCCTGCCATTTATAGGATGCTGAACTAGAACTTATTGCAGCAGGCTCTCTTCAGCTTCAAAAAGATCAACAGATGCTCCTTTGTCTGGCACCAAATCCCTTCTCTGTCCCAGGCAGGATCAGTGTAATCCAAATCACTGCACTGAGCTCCCTGGAGTGAGGTGTTCTCTCTCAAGAACCAGACAGTTCAGAGATCCCAAAAACCCAATCCTTGGATGGCCAAGGGACACCTTGGATTCCCTGTAGTTGTTTTCCTCCTGCAAGCCTAAGGCCTCCCTACAAATACATATTTCAAATCAAGCTTGAAGAGAAGTAGAACAGCAATTTAAATATTACATTACAGTGTTTGGACTCTGGAACACTGAAATAAATCAGAAATGCCTTTAAGCAAAACAAAGCAAAAGAAGATGCTGAAGCCTTTCATTCACAGATAGCTTCTTACCCGGGTACTGGCACATTTTTGATTTCTCATCCTGCCTTGCCAACAGCAGGAAGTCTATGGTTATTACATCTCCCTGCTTTCTGAGAGAAAATTATCTTTTGCCTTGACAGCTGAAAGAAAAAAACCTCTGAAAGAAATTTGATTCAATGTTAAACATTTTAGATGTCAATATTCTTTTGGAGTCCAATAAAAGGAAGTTAAAATAGTTAATTTGACTCAAAATTAGTTGTTTTACTTATAAATTCAGAGCCTTATTTACCTACGGATATTACTTAAATCACACATTTAAATGACATCTCAAATATTAAAATCAAATCTTTTGTCAGCTCCAGAATGAAACATTAAGGCTTATGTCTTAGCATTCCCATTTTCTTTTCTTAAAGAAAATATTTACCAAAATGTAGGTTTGATTTCCCAAAAATTTTCAGATCTCTATTTATTTAAAAGTTAGATCTGATATGAAAAAATAAGCAAATTTTCATCATGTCATATAAATGTGAATTGCTACAATCAGACCAAATGAAAGAAAACAAGATGGAAAACAGGAGTTTAAATTTACTGCTGGTTTATCTCAATCCTTCAGTTTTCTTTCTTCTTACAAATCAATCAAGCAGTTAAATATAATAAGCAGCAGTTATGCACCTGAAGACAGTGATGATGGTGTAGAGTTTGCAAACATGTTCCATGTCTGTAAATCTCAGCAACCACCTTGAAAACATGACCTGAATTTTAAAGTAATAAAGAAATAGGGGTGATGATCTCAAAACAGTCATGGTCTGTAAACCACAGTGAAGATTTTTCCAGAGTTGTCCTTGGTTTCAGAAACAACATAAATTTCAGGTGATCTTTAAGCTGACAGAAAGATGTTTTTCTCCCAGCTCTAAGCCTTTTGTTCATGACAATTCTGATACTGTCTCTTATAAATTTAAGTTTATTTAATAATTCAAATAACATAATATTGCCCAGAACAGAACAAAACTTAACATAAGAATATCTAGTGAGGGCCCATCTGTTCAAGAAAAGAATGCTAATGAAGACTGAAAAAGGCAGTTGCACTTTTATTTTGTTTTTAGTTGCTCTTTTCATCTATTCATAAATTGCAAATGAGAGAACTGAAACTGTCAGTATATTACACTCATGTCCAAGACCTCCACAGTGAAGCATCCCACTTCTCCCTATGGGTCTTTACAGCTTTTAGGAAAACCCTCTTAGTCTAATTCCCACACTAGCCCAACTAATGCTTTGCAATTTGGCTTCTGGCTCCTGTTCCTGTCTCTCAGATGTCTTTGTCTGCTTGCCCACCTCAAAGACAGCACATTTTGTAACACTAATTAGGACTGGACTGTTGCAATACAAAAATTGCATCTCCTCTAGGAGCTCTTCTATACCCTAATAACCATTTGTTTAGTAGATTTTGACTGCCCAGCAGGAACACGTGGCCTTGGTTGGGGCTGGGGCTCTGAACCGAGACACTGTGAGGCATCAGTCTCTGTGCAATAGTCCTGAAAGCCCTACTGGAGACAATTTTGTCTCTCTAGAGCGTCTTTCACTAAAAGATCTTTTCTATTATGTTCATTTAATGGAAATAAGGTTTCTGCTCCTCATTAGAAGTAACATTTGCATTCAATTCACCCCCAGGTTTTTTTATGTGTCGTTGCACCAAAAACAAGGGAAATACCAAAAGAATCCAGTGAGTATTTCAGTAGCATAAGGACACAGAATAAAGGGAAGATGACAAAGCAACAAATTTATACTAATAGATGCTCACCCTAAGTTTTTCACATTAGTAATAACACCAAATCTTCGAGTTTAACAAAATACAGGCAGAGGAACAATGAATGGCTGTAAAACTGTTGATTTGCAATTAAGAGGGAGGGTTCCCAACTCCAGTGGAACTGGTGGAGGGCACATCAGCTCCTGCAAAACACCTGATCATCTGAAGCTATGCTGTGACCAGCTCTGGGAGCTGCAGCTGCCTGTTCTCCTTTATTTACTTCATTCCTATTGTCCACTTAAACTACAAGCTGTGCCTCTCAGGAGCTCTCTTTCAGGAAGCTCTAAGGTCCAGCACACTGGATTCCAGTCTTGATGAAATTCGATAGAGCTTGCACTAACTCAGACGACAATAATAATGCACTACATTCACAAGGCTTTACGTTAATGAAACGGAAAAAAAATTACTTGCCTGTCTTGATTTCAGCCCATGGCTTTGCCTGAAGCTAAAATACACGCTAAGTGAGCTTGAACTAATAATGTCATCTCTGTGATTGCTAATGATTTAATTAAATGACTATAGTTACATTCAAATAAATATCTGAATCTCATTTTCTGAAGTGCAAAATACTATTTTAATTAAACCTGATTACAGAAGTCATGGAAGGAAGTATTCTCTTAGTACTTCTAGAGTGAAATGGAATCCATTAATCACTTTGATCTTCACATTTAAAATACTACAAAAATAAGTGCCTGTAAAAGGAACTGTTGTCATGTTCTACAGAAATACATTGGTACAAAATCCTATCTTAATGGGAAATTGCAGATGGGAAATGAAAGACTACTGAAGCTCAAAATTCAATAGTGCTGTTTCTTCAGAAATGCATCACTCACTATGCAAGTGAAATTACTCAGATTTTTTTTCCCAGACAATGGTAGATTTTTAGTTTTAGAAGGAAATTAAGACTATTGTTTTGTTCTGTGGGAATCACCACATTAAATTTCCATACAGCTGTGTTTGTCCTCCACCAAAAATTAGAATTAAAAGAGTTTTCAGCATTCATTTTTTATTTTTTAATAAGTTAAAAAGATTCCATTCCAATAGAACCTCAGATTCAAATAAACACACACCTCAATTTCAACAATTCAATTTTTTTTCATATGTAACAAGTTTTCAACATAAATAAATGCAACTGCAAATAATATAATTTCTTTGACACATTGACCTAAATAGGCTCATTTCAGAAAGCAGAGCTTTCTACCTGGACTGACGTGCCTCAGTGTATTAAAGTTACTAGAAAAACATAAAGCATGTGTTCTGGAACAGTTCAATTCTGCTGCAGCTGCTGGACTCCTTTTACTGCCATTAGGAGGGTCTATGGAAAATAAGGCTTGTGAGAATTTAATACTAAACCCTTCCAACGTTGGCCAGTATAAATCTTGAGTTTCTGTACAGTCTCCTTTCTCCAGGATAATTCCTGAAGAGGAAGTCCTAGAGAGCTGTGTAGAATTGCTATTAATTGGGGAAAAAAAAAAGTTTTATTCAATTATATATAATGGGTAATTTCTGAACATCTTGCCCAAAGATATTTAAGTCTGGACTGCTGCAACCATGACCTGGCTGTGTCCTGAGCTTTGTCATCACATCACCCTGTGGTTTCTATTCCCCTATCATAACCTGCTTGCCTGAATTTTGAGTGCTCTTCCTGTGCTGTACACATTATGGTTGCTGATCTGGAAGATTCACGTTCCCCCCATATAACTAAAGCAAAGATGCTTCCGGTGCTTGAATTTTGCTAAAATTTTCTACAAAAATATATTTCCACAGCTACAGACCATGGCTAGGTGCTAGATAGTCACACTGCATCTTAAATGTGTACCTCTAAAGCTACAGCCACTGTAAACTCTTCACATTTTTAACAAGCTGCTGACAACCTTGGACAAGCTTAATTTTCTGCAGATTCAGTCGGTAGAATATTCTTTGAGGAAAAAAATTGAGGCTTTCTGACATGTTATAAAATTGAATCTGTGTTTTCAAACTTGTGGGGCAAGATCTCAGTCTATATGAATCCCTTCTGTTCACCCCAGTCTAGACAATTCAATTTAGGCTGCCCAAGAATCCAGAGCAGGGCTTCCTTCTCAGATTATTAGCTATCAGATAATGTCCTGCAGAAGGACTGATATATTCCTACTATCATTCCCTTGCTTTTTCTATCTCCCATTTGCAATCTACATTGCCATATTCCTTCCAACAATAAGATTCTACTTTAATTTCCTGTACATTGCCTGCTACACCTGGATAATACATTGCAGCTATGAAAGCTAGAAAATATCTAATTAAAGATATTAGTAAAGGAGACTTGTAATTACATCTTGAATACTGGTTTTGTGCCTTTTCTAGTGTAACAGGGTGTGGTGGTGCATTCCCCCCATCCTCCTCCCTCAAGCTGCCCTATGATCTCAGGAATCCTCCTTAGGCCTTGTCCTTGGCTAATGGCCCCATGGCAGTTCAACTCCCCCAGAGCTTATCAGGAACAGAGGCTGCAGCAGGAGCTTCTGTTGCCTAACCAAGGAAAGGGACAAGAGATAAGCAGCCATCCCTGGGCAGCCTTGGAACATTACTTGTCTGAATCATAGCCCAAGGAGAACAATACCGCTGTTACTGGACTTCAGAAAAATTCCAAGAATTACTGTATTGGGTTACAGCCAGGCTGGACATTGACTGAGGACTAATGCCAATCATCTGCAACCTCATAAGCAGTGGTGCTAAGTGAGGCCCTTAGGGCTGCCTGGGGTCACAGGGGGCTGTGGCAGCACATCCCCAAGTGGGACAGCTCAGCTCCCCAGCTGTCACCTTTGCAACGCGTGAGAGCCACCCTGAAATCTGCCGAAGGGCCTGAGCTGTGACCCCCAGGGTGGAGGCTCACCCCTTGTCTGCTGAGACAGGCAAAGGCATCCCAAGTGTTCCACTGAATGTGGGGGCAATTTCAGCAGGTACCTCTCTACATCTGCACGTACACCCCCTGTGTTGGTTGGTGCGCAGGTGTGAATTGACTGAAATACTCCAGAGCAAGCAGAGTAGATCTGGGATGGCAACGTTCCTAGAGTTACTGCTGTGCTTGTTGCAATTCCTGTTGGGTCAGCCAATGATTAAGGGCTGGTAAATGCCTTTGATGTAAACTGTTGACAAGTTGGAAGCTAAGTTTGGGCTCAGCCTCGCTTAGGCTCCATCAGGAGCATAGAAAGCAAGGGGGACTATTCTGAACCTCATGACCCAATGCAAGGGTCCCCCTCACCTGATTGCATCCTCAACCTTTGTGTCCCTACCCCTCTGCATCCTTACCTTGTTGAGCTCCCTGTCTCTGTAAATCATTCTAAACACATTTTCATCTGAATTTCCTTTGCATGCTTCATCCATGCAGTAATAGAGTGAACTGTGCTGTCAAACTTCATTATGTTATATTTCCACAAACTTCTATTAAACCTGCTTTTGCTAATAGCTTTGATGACGATGCTTTAAGCAACCTAAACCACTCATTTGTGACACTAGACCCCATTGATAACACTCCTGGCAAATATTTAAACCTTTCCAAGTACCTAGTTAATATTTATACTAGACAACACATTGTAATCAGACAATTAAAATCCAAAAAGGGAAAAGACTTACTGACAAACACAATCAAACCTCTCTAGACATAGATCTTCTATGTCTCCTCTACTGACATCACCAAGTGAAGCTGACAGATATAATAGCACACTAAAATCACATAATTTTTAATCTTATTTTAGGAATTTTATGTAATCTGCTGGCTGCTGTGCATTGAAATAAGGAATGATAAGAAACAGCACAAACCAAGACACTGTCTTACAGACAGCATCTTACTGACAAGCTATTTTAACCTTTTTCTGCATTTCTCTATTACTCTGTTGGCAGCTGTCAGAAGACATGGCAGAAGATGCACCTAAACATTCCAGAGCCCTCTGCTGACATTTCCATTACCCTGAATCTCCTCTTGACAAAAGTTGATGAGCCACTTCACCTCCATCCAACCCAAACTTAAACCTCTGACACTGCTGGAATTCTGATTTTTTTTTCTCTTGTCCATGCTGTGCCTTTACATGGGATCCTGTTAATTAAATCATCTCAATACAAAAAAAAACAAAGCCAGTTTTAAAAATGGCAGGTTTGGCCCTTCCCACCACAGACTGAAAAGCCATATGATGTTTATTAGCATGCAGCATGTGTTACTTTGAAATGGCTGGGAGGTTGATGGAGTTGACTTGCATGCCATACTTGTAGCCACACTGGCAGATCTCCAGCTCCTCTTTGCCACCTGCAAACCACATCCTCCCTCAAACAGGGTGCTCATTTCACCATTGCCTGCAGCAACACCACCTTCTGAACAAACTCCTGTTTTCCCTAATTTTTCAGGTATGGGAAGTGCTCAAACACAAAAGTAAGGCCTTTCCAGATAAATTACTTTGAGCTGTTGAAAAGTTTACCCTTCATTTGACTCAGTTCAGTCTCTCTGTCTTTTTGAACAAGTCAGTTTTGAATTTACTTTTAACTATATTTCAGTACAAGTATGGCTATAGGTCTTCAGTCAGCCTAAACAGGTGAGTCAGTGCTTCATCTTGAATTCTGGGTTGAAGAAGTCCTTTAAGAAAATGGTGGTTTACTGAATGATACAGATTCAGGTCAGCCAAAGTGATTGGAAAATTGAATTGGCTGAACTGTTTTGAAATTAATGGGGAGAAGGAGTGCAAAAAACATTTAGGAAATAAAATTAATGACTATATGGCAGCATAGTCTGAAAAGCTTGCACAGAGATAATAGAGAATATTCTAAACTGATTCTAATACTCATATTTTAAGGGTTTTCTGTTGTTTACCACATGATTTCAGTTCTTAAAGACATTTGCTGTAAATTACTAAAATGGCAGTTCAGCTAGAGATGTTGCTGCATTACTGTTTTGCAAGATTTTGTGTGACTGATAAATTCTTCCTCTTAGAGGACAGTGGAATAACCTCTATAATTCAATTAGCCTTAACAAAATAGGTGCCTGGAATTAGAAAGAGCTACCTGAATCTTGAATTTAAACAACTCTTTATAGGCTAGCACTGCACTATCAGGTTACTTTAACAAGCAATTATAATTATTGGGAGACCAGTGACTCTATTAAAGATCAGGGAAGAACCACTACAGCTCCAGCTATGAATAGAATTGGACATTTAATGAAATGTGTCTACCCAGTGTTCTTTTCCCTTTTTAACAAATTCATTTTAGAATTAGGGTGCAGGACAGCAGTGCACTCAGATGTTTCAGGGAGAAAGATGACTGGTTTTTGCTAAGCTTATTTCTTTTTGAAATCTGACAGTACAATTAACAACCCCTAGGAGTAAAAGTACAAAAAATTAAAAATTATTATTGCAACTATTTATGTACAGCACAACTTAAATTTTCAAAAATTGTGACTAAGTTAATTATTCATTCTGTATTTGAGCACTCAGGTAATTTGAAAATGTGGAAAGCTCCCAGGAATAGTAATTTACATATTTCCCTTAAATCTACTGTTTCTAATTTTAGACTCACAAATAGCAGAAGTGCTATACCCTTCCAGAAATTAGGTGTGCTGGAGAAGCCTCGACCATTTTCAAATCTTTTGAGGAAGAATTCTAACACTGAGATTCCTGTCTGCAGCAAACCAGAGTTCTGGCAAGGCCCTATAGCTGAATAACCATGATTCTTAATTAGTATTTACACAAAGGTTCTTAGAATTTCTTCTCAGATCTGAGTCTTTAATCAAATATAAAGGAAACAAGCATAAATTCTCTGAGGAAAATGAATGATTTACTGTGTCCTAAATTATGTGAGAGGAAAGTTAATTCATCCCTGGAATACAGTGATATATCTTTGGTGGAACTCACCACTTCCAAATGAGCAGGCAGAAACAGAAAGGATTGAAGAATATGAGAGACAGAGCACTGGGACCATTTGTTATCCTAAGTCAATAAAAAATAAAATTTATCTGTGATCCATATCTAAGGCTAGGCTTAACTCCCTCGAAATGGAGAGGAAGGGATTACACATTTGGGTGCAGATTTCTGTATCCCAGATTAAAGGCAAGTTGCTTTTTAATAAAGCATATTCTGTAGTAAGGGCCAGTTTCCCATTTTCACTGTGATCTCATTATGAATATGCATGTTAGTAAGGATGAAGGATTGTACTGGTTTCTCACATGGTGGAAATCATTATTTTCTTATTTGAAATAAGTAAAATATTTATGGCTTGGTTTGATTGTAGTTTTCTTGGTGAAGTAGCTATAGCACTTGGTTTGCTACTATCATTTTTACACACAGATATTTTTGAAATCAGCTCTGGCTTCAGCAGGAGGTGCAGGACACAACATCTTAATGCTCACGGTGACAGCCAGCAGGGGAGAGGACCCCAGGCTCCATCAGCAGACAGAGAAGGCAGCAGGGATCAGGCAGAGCAGCCACAGCCACGGCCGTGGGCTGGGAAACTGAGCCCTCTGGGGCACCAGCAGACACCCCCAGGCTGCTGCCCTGAGCCCAGCACACCTCAGCAGGCTGCTGACCAGGAGTGAGGGGTCAGCTCTGACCCAGCCCAGCTGGGAAATCACAGTCCTGCTGCAGACCTGCAGTTTGCCATGGACATGCACATATACACAGAAGAGAAGGAAAGTTCCAGCTACAGAAATGGTAAAAAAAGAAATGGCTTTTATGTACAAGCTTTAAATGACATCTGCAAATGTTTTTAATCAGGCTAACTGAATGAACTTGCTATATATTCCCTTGGAAGGATGCTTTTAAAGCAATCTAATAGTGTAAAATACTGTTCAGTTTTCCTGAACAAAACTAATCTAAAATCTGCCAAATATGTCACTCAACAAGCACTTTGTGGAGCCTATAAATGGGTTTATGAAAAATAAAATAATATCTTATTTTAAGCCAGTACTATAAACTCAGGCTGAATTCAAGAACAAATATAAGAAACAAATCAAATTTTTCTTTTAGCTATCTTCATATACTTAGTGATGACAGAATAAATTGTCATTCAATCTAAATTCAGCAATTATGTAATGTGAGACAAAAAAAGCCCTCAGCAAAAACCAAAACCTGCAGTAGATCTGTGCAGATCTTGAATTAAGCCTCTGCACTTCATGCTGGAACAGATTAATAAATGTTCCCATGTTCTGATCTGCTGGTAGAACTATGGACTAAATGTTGAAGATTAGATTAAAAATTTTGAAATTCTCTAATTGTTTACCAAGTTAATGGATATTTACAGCTTAATGCTGCACCTAATTAATTTAAAACCAAAAGTGAAATAGAGATTTTGCTGACATGTATACTGACATGAAGCATAAACTTATGACAAATGCCACCTGATACTTAAAACAATGCTAGACAGAGAAGTCTCAGTATAACCTTTCCAAAGTTACACCACTGTTAATAACTGACAACTGATCCTAACATAAGCTTCCTATACCTGTGGGCAGAATTTTCCCACCACCGAGTCAATTTCCCAAAGAAACATTACTTTGGGGTATCCAAGCATTAAAGACTAAATCAGGCTGTGAACAGTCATACTAAGTTGGACACATGGCAATGTAATACCTGGTCACACCAGATGGGAATTACTGTGGCAGAATGGAAAAGGAGGTGGCAGAAGCAGAGGACTCCAAAGGAGTACGGCACGAATCAGAAGAAAATAGAACATCCTGGTGTGTCCTCAAGGATGGGGCTGGCAAAAAAGGTAGAAGGCAATTCAGCTGAGTGATGTTTTGGTCTTCTGATCAAAATATGAAAAAGAATGAACCACAAAGTTTAACAGATCCCTTTTTTTCATGACTGAGTTACAACATGCGCCTTTCTGCTTTGTCTTTCACTTCTCCCCAGTGCTTTAAATGGCCTACTAACTCAGGTTTAGATCTACTGGGAAGGCTGGATAAAATAATACCTCTGCACAACAAGTTTTTTTCCTCTTCTCTTCTTAAAAAAGGAGAAATGATAAAACCTATTTTCATATTTGAAACCATATTATAACAAAAATGCTACATAAATTAACAAGGGAGCCCTTTCATTTGTAAACAAAATCAATTAAAAATTACTGAACAACACAAAATACAACTGCAAGATGCTTTTCTTGCTTGAAGTGATTGACTTGTTTGATGGATTTTTTTCGCCTTAACTAAGGCAAAATTATGTCTGTGATGCATTGCAATATTTTGCATATTGCTTTGAAAGAAAGAAAGCCTTAAGGAATTGCATGACAGTGTTATCTGAGGATTTTCTTTTTGTTTCATGTATAGGAAAATAACTAGGATGCCATCCAGTTATCTATCAACAGGATTCCTTGCAGATTTAACATCTGGTGTATAGAAGAATCACAATTTTGTGCATATTATGTCAAGAGCTTTTGTTTAGGATCATCTTATATTTGCAGAAATAGAACTGTTCCACATGTACACCAAGAAACACACCTTACCTAACCTGTGTTTTGAAATTACTATTATTAAATTCTATGAAAAAATACTGTCCTTTACCACCCAAAGGAATATGATCACAGTGAACAAAGTTGTATCTGCTGTTGCTCTATGTTAGCAGAGCCAAACAAAAGAAGAAAACATTAATATTCATTTGTTTTTATTTAGCTCAGAAAAGACTCTGACATTGTTAAAGAAAGAGACGCTGGGCTAATGAAATCCATAAATAGATTTGATGACATGTGGGAGGAAATCAGCTGGAGCAGTGAGTGAGGAAAAAAGAATTTGGCTCTTGAATTTTGACAGATGAGAAAATCCCATCTGATACTGGGAAACAAGTCTGTGTTCTTGCTTTTTTCATTCAATTCTTTCTTTTTTTTTTTGTAAGAAAAATCTAGCATAAGTTTATCTCTTGTCATTATAAACTTAATTTGCTTCTGTAAAAATGGTAGCAGTGTCCTGTATTTCTGTGCATTAAATCTTGCAGTACCAGCATAATTAATTTGTTTACCTGATAGTTACTGCCGTGGTATAAAAGTTACTCTGGAAACTCACAGTAGGTTCTCATTGTTTTTTGTATGTTCTAGCGTGGTCCTTTGTGACATTTGGAGATTGAAGTTTTTTGTTTCACCTTTCTGGCTCTTACTCCAGAGCCATTCACACCCTAGATCACTAGAACCATGCAGGCAGAAGATGTTACAATATCCAGATTTTCTTCTTGGTCTAGACTCCATACAAATTTTCTCAATACTTTATGATTTTATGTATGACATCTGGCCCTTAATGCCTTTATATTTCTAGGATTTAGTTGTCAGGCAGTTTGAATGATTATTTCCTGGTCTCTTGCAGCACTCAATTAAGTTTCATCCTTGACAACCTTTGAAAACTTGCTCTGCTCTGCCTGCACAGAAACCTCACAATCTCAGACTCCATTAGAATTCTCTTGCTGAGAGACTCAGTGGTGTCCTACACAGTTTTCACTTCAGCTTAATACAGCTGGAAAGCAGCCAGTTCACTTGAAAACCACATTTCACTATTTCCGTTTCTTTACAGTCCCTGGCTGCAGGATCAGCCTCCAGCACCAGAGCACAAAACTGCAGTGCTTTATTTCTAGGCAGACAGTAATGGTGATACTAAATTAACTTAATAATGAAAAGTAACTTTAAGGTTTAAAAAATACCACGTAAATTTTCAAATTTATGATGGGTTTTAATCTGCTCAGACACCAATTCAGTCACATGTAAGTTTTCCTTTTCTCACATTTTCCCTTCCCTTCAGGTACCAGTATATATCACCAATCCTTTTAAAGTTAGAAAAAAAATAGGTAAAATAAGGAAAATTAATGTTAAAATTAAAAGATTCACTATCACTTTTTCAGTCATTTGGAAGCATTCGGTCAACTTCCATTCAGAAAACTTTTGGTACCAAAACCTTTCCCAAATAATACACATGGACTTTTAAAGACAATCCAGAACTTCCTCTGCTTATGCCAGCCTTGCTGGATGAGAGGCAGACATGAAGTGTTAGGATTTCTGAATCAAAATTAATGTCTCTACCACCTCAGTGCACAAATCCACTAAGTTTGACACTGGAAATTTTTCCAGAAGGGTCTGAGGCTTCAACCTGTGCAGTCTGTGAATTTTGTGACTTTTGATAGATGGACAATACACTGTTTATGCTAATGAGAGCAGTTCCAGATAAAACATTTCTAGAAGTCATTTACAGGACAATTCATTTCGGAGAAATTATTTTATAAAGTTTGCCTCCTCTAATTAAGTTATTAAAGACTGTTTTAAAAATGGATCTGGAGGAGATTCAAAGTTTGACAAAGTTAAACCAAAACTGCTTTTTCTGTCAGTTCTGACTCAAGCCAGTCCCTGCCCAAGCAGGGGGCTGCCAGTGGATGCATGTTCTGACTGCAGGGGAACAGAGCTTGCATGAGACCAGTCAGGATTAATATCAACATTTCCCACACAAATGGATCAGGAACCTAATGGGAGGAAACACTAGGAGTGACTTGGACCTGCAAACACATCAGTGAATATCATTCAGCCTTTACTAAAGACACAGAGTACAAGATCCTATTGCCATCAGAGTTGCAGGTAACAAGTATCTTCTATTTATAATTCAGATATTTTGACTATCACTTATATAATTTTCATTTGCCTTTGCACACATACAAGAAAAAAAAGCCACTTGCTAGAGCAAATGCTCTAAGGTTTCAATAGAGAGCTACAGGGGTGTAATTAAGGAGAAAAAATGAAGCCTTTGGAAAATTATTTTCCATAAAGGTACCTTAAAGTCCTTGGCTGAGCTAGCATACATTTGTTTTTCTGGAAAGAGCACATACACTATTGTACCTGATTGCTTTTCCAGATTTACTGGCTTTGCACTACTTACAAAATTATCATCAGCTCTCTAATGCCAATAACTGGAAGAGAGTTTCTAGATTTTTCATGTCAGGGATAAGGCCTTGACTTTCCTCTAAAGCATTCCAAGTATTTTTCCAGTATTTAGGCTTTCCTGATTGGTTTGTTCTATCAGCCTCAGAGCAGAGGGAATAGTAGTGGAGTAGTGACAGTAGTAAAGAGACTTCTGGAAAAAAATCACCAGCCCTGTCGCTGGGTTCCTTGCATACTAGTCAGCAATCCTCCCAGGGCAGAAAAGAAAGCTGTATCTCCCTGTAAAACCAGGGAGCTCAAACATAAATGATCTGAATGGAAGGAACATAAGAAAGAGGCAAGACTTTCTCAGAAGAGCACTGAGTCACTGGGCTGGCACCAGAGAACAGAGGCAGGAGTACCCAAGCATTCAGGAACATTCAGAATTTGGCTCAAACTTCCATTTCCTATAGAGTTGGATCTTTTACAGCATTGCTCTGAAGGAATGAGTTTTACCATCAGTATCTTCTAGCAAGAAAAAGAAAGGTCAAGACACTTGGAATAACTCTTCGGCAATCTCCTTATTTATAACAGCTCCACATGAAAATTTACCAGAGAGAGAAGTCCAGAAGCATGAACTGTCTGTTCTCATCACAGGTTGTGCCCAGAAGTGGAGAACAAATGCTTGCAAGCCCACCTATCCCTTTAACAGTATTACTAAACTATCAACATACTGAGCAGGACATGAGACAGTAAAAGAACAAATCAGCTGAAGTTACAGGAACACAGATTTGTAACCCTGCACAAAGGAGAAACTATTGAGTCAAAGTGCTGGACCTCAATTAAATATACAACCTGTATTTAACACAAGGTAGTCTGATACTTGTTAGTAGCACAAAGTATCTTCTCTACCATCATAAATTCCAATTAGCTGAATTTTGCCAGTTGTCCCTAATTTATGACCTCATTTGTTCTTACACATAAATTTGTAATATACCAATTTGAGAGTCTCCTAGTCCTAACCCTACTCATAACATTATGCTTAATGTGCAGTAACCACATTTCACATCTCAACCTTGAAATATCAACATGGTAAGAAATTTCATTTTCCTTTGCTTGTAAAGCAAAATAACCTACTTTGTCTTCTCTTGCTGTAACCTTCACCCTCCCAAACTTCTGTGTTTTATGTAATACTGCAGTAACTATTACCTGCTCCATGTGATGTAGCCATGCTAAACCTCCTTTTCCCCAAACCCTTGCTGCTCACAGCTAATGGAAAACCTAGCCAAGAAATAACTTTAAGGCATGTCTACACTAAAGAAATGGGATGTACTTCAGGAAACCCAGAGCCAAGTCCCGAAACCAGAGTCAGTATGTCTATGCAGTTTAGTGCTAAATGGATTTATTTACATATGTCCAGAATGCCTTTGGATGCTTCACTAGGTCTATGCAAACATGATAAATGGCATGCAAACCCAACCTGACTGGTATCTGGTCCCTTCACAGACCTTTGCCTTATGTTTCCTTTCATTTCTGTTTTCGAGGTCAATATGAGCACGTGGCCCCTCTTACCAACATAACCATACAAACCAGCTGTGACTCTGGAAAATATAATGTATTCTGCAGCTCCATTTACTTGTTCTGTTGTTCAGTGTGTGCCTTATACCTTTTTACTTGTCTCTTTATCCTGACATGCCCTTTATTTTGATTTAAGCATGTGTTTATACTTGGAAGCTATTAAAATACTAATGATAGAGCTAATCATTATTATAACAAACACAGTCTATCTGCTCACCTGTCAGTATCTCCTGTTTTGCAGTATGCAAATCAATCTGAGGAGACACTTTTCATAGCTATGAAACCAAAGAAATTTGTCAAAAATATACAATAATTGTGACACTTCAAACAGAATCCTTATTACTATACTTAATAAAATTGTTTCAAAGGCTTAGGGTGTGCAATATGTTCTACACTCACTATAACTAATTTTTAATATTTTATAATTTTAAATTGTAGGCCACATGGCTTCCTCCTCATTTTTTATTTTGTATTTTAAAGCTGCAGTCTGTGTGACTTCCTCATTTTTTCCCTCAATATGTCAAAATTTTTAATCACCTTCATCCTGAAAGATTACTCAGAGTGCATGAAAATGCATTGCGCCTACAGCCATACTGTCTCCAGCTGGGATCTCGTCAGAACTTGTAAGAGAAGTGGGTCTGTGCTGGAGTGGCAGGGCTCTAAGAGCAGTACAAGGTAAAGTTACACTGCTAAAGCAAGAGGTGCCCCTTCCCAGGGTGCTGCACCAGGCTCTGCTGCCTTGTGTAGGTTGGGTTTGGTCATCCAGGTCAGCAGACGTAGCATGTCCCCAAAAAACCACCGGTCTCACAAAGCTGAGCAAAGTCTGACCAAGGGGCAGGCCACGTTCCCATCTGAGTGCTGTGTGGTACCATAGTGAGGTAGTTGTGCTTCCACGGGATTGGAAACCAACATTGCTGGACAGCTTGTAGCCACTAAAACCTCAGAATATGCTTATCATTGTTAACTTGCTACAAATAGTTGGTAGTCCAGAGGTGCTGAATTCTAACCTGGGCAACTCTTCTTGCTAAATCCTATTACTTTCAGATGACCTTGTAATTGTGCTTGAATACATTAATTGCTAAACTTAATTTACTTCTTTGTTTTGCTCATGATTTGTTACAGAGTGACTTCTGCATATTGCAGAGTTTGTATAAATCAAGGTTAAAACTCCAATGAATTCTGGAATACCTGTTGATAAACAATGCTGAAGAACACAAGATATTCATCATTGTTAGTATTCACTGGCTGGGCTAATCCATATTCATAAATAATTCCTTGAATATGTGAAGCACTAACATTTATACTTTAGATTTGTAATTATCTCTAGGGTTACAGACAAAAACAACATCTCCTTTGCTCCAATACTGCTCTAACCCAAGGACAAAAGAGAGAAGGAGACAGGCAGCTGTCCCTGTGCTGTGCTTGGTTTGTAAACAGCTCGAATGCTGCTCATCACAGATGCCACAGGAGCTGTGCACACACTGCTGAACAGACCCTGTCAGCCCCTGAGCTGAGGGTCCTGGCTGGGGCTGTCCATGACAACCATATTTTGTTGGTACTATGCCTAGAATAAAGTATGTGCTAAGAATGGACAATTTCATCAGGAACAAGTTTTTGGTGGTTTGTTTTTGTTTTTAAACTGAAACATCTATGACCCAGTATTTTGTATTTGCAAAAAAAAAATAAATCCATATTTTAGACACTGTTTTCAATCTTATTCTTTTACAAAACATCATGTGAAATACGGAAAAGAAAGAAAAGGTAAATTATTAACAATTGTAATTGTTTTCTGCACAATGACATATTATAAATTGCTTATCAGCAGTGGTACAATGAGATGGAGAGGCTGACACTGGCTTGTGGCTGCAAATGTTCACAGAAATGCAATTTTAGCAATACAAGCCCTGATCCCAGCCAAAGTGTTAAAGCTAAGAATTTGGTGTGAAAGTGTCCTTGCTGTCCCTGCCAGCTGAAGGCTCTTGAGCAGCTAGAATCATCTTCCTGTGCCTATCATCTTGCCAACAGCTTTTTGTCACAAAACCCATGCAAAGTTAGCTTAACAATATACAGAAGCAGGCCCAGAATATTTTGGTCCCATATTTTGTGACAGTAATGCACATAATATGTCTTGAAAATGTATTAACACTTCACACAGCAAACCTGCTGGCTGTGGAAACTTGCTGGCCTTCAATACTTTAAATACTCAGTATCATTTATTCATATTAGGGACAAAAACCCTCAAACCACTTCTTTAAATAATATAGCAATTCTGAAAATAAGAAACCCCCCAAAAAACAAAAATAAACCACCAACCCCCTATCCAGACCCCAGATTAATTGAATAAATGCAATCTATAGCTACATTCTTATGCCAAGCTTCAGTCTGGAACACTTTAGAGCCAAATGACAAGCTCATGAAAACAGGAATTTTAAACAAGAACTACCATGACTGTCAAGGTAAGAATATGAATGGTTGTTCTGTAACACATATTGAACCCTTTTCTGAGCCAATAGTAATGTATCAAAACTAGTCTATAATAAACACTTCAGATAAGGTCTAATAGATAAACATTTGAATTTAATATTTTAGAGATGCAAAATCATTGGATCAAATTCATTCCTGGCAAAACACAAATCTCCTAAATCACTCATGATAAAGCTATTTCATACAAAGTTCTGTTTGTGAGGGCCTCATTAAGATATTTCCTTACTTTAGTCATGCTGTAAAACTTGCTGTGGCCATGATGACAAAGAGTGATATGGAGAACATCACAGCCTTTCTTTAAATTTCGCTTTTTACACTGCTGAGTGTCTTCTCTCCTTCTTTCTAAAAAGGTAATGAAAAAATAGGCTCAAAAAATCTGTTGCAGGTTCTGGAACAGTTCTGGAAGTCATAGCAAACCACTGAACTGTGCAGGCACTCCATTTGCCATGAGAAGAGTTCGGTATGTAACTAATTAAAATACCCCAGCTATCACTCACTATAGACATAAAAGAAAATAAAGCCTGGTCTAAATGGAAAAGAATATAGGAATCAAAGCAGATTGGCTAAAGTGAAAGGTACAGACATGATCAGGAGTTGTATGGAAATAAACCTCAAGCGAACATAAAGCACTGAGAAAATGAAACATGCAGAATTATTTCCATCCCCAAATTCTGAGTGGATTGGACAAGAAATGACAGACTCTATCAGATTAGCTTGGATTAATCTAGGTTTCTTTGAGAACTAGTTTTCTAACCCAAAAGGATCTAGACTAGCTGGAGTCCAGGAGAGCAGCCCATAGGAATCCATTAGCTGAGATGAAGAAGGTAAGAATGGAAAAACTAGTTGTAAGAGAGCAAAGGAAATGGATTAGTAGAAGATAATGTATCAGCAAGAGACAACTGGAAGGCTAGACAGAAAGAGTAATAGAAAAAGAATGAATTTGTATCATAAAACATCAGGTCTTAATGGCCTAATTAAGAAACCCAACAAACCCACAACTCATGTTATAAAATAGGAGTTCTTCAGTGTAAAAGTGACTGAGAAATACAGGGACACGCAATCTGAATGTAAGGTAACAAAAAGCTGCCACAGTGACACCTGTGAAAGTAACAGAGACATCATCCACTTTATTAAAAGCAGGGAATTCCTGAGGGGAGAATACACAACATTAAACAGCTTTCACTACAGTATTGGCTATAATTTTGCTCAGATGAAGGGGACTGGTGAAGCCTGACTTACTTCTGCTAACAAATGAAAGCAGAGGATGGATAGAAGCCCATTAGTGTCTATAAATACATCACAGGGATAAATGCCAGGAAGAGGAAAGATCTCTTTGTGTGAAAATAGAAGATGCTGGCACAAGAATAAAGCAGCATGAGCTTTCCCTGAATAAACTGAAAATTGGATGTCAACAGAAGGTTTTTAACCAAAGGAATGACTTTTTAAGTCACAACCTCCCTACAGGCACAGCAGACCCAGTCCCTTGCTGAGCTCCTAGGAAGCAGTGAGAGGAGCCTGCTCTGACTGGGAGTGTAACTTCCTCACCTCCAGAATCCTCTCCAGTTTTCTTATTACTTCATTGCAGGCCTGGTGAAAGCCTTGGAGTTGACATAATAAAGCAAGACATAATAAGAACCTGCAGACAGAAGCTGAATGTGTGGTCTCAGATTTACTCTTCTCACTGCCAAAGATTAGCATTAATCTGCCTGGCACATGAGAATAGTTTTGTAAGACTAATAGGAGGTGTATTTGCAAGATCTGACTCCCTCCCACTTCTGAAATACAGTATCACAGACACAGCATTGCTACTCAAATTCTTTCTAATACTTCTATCTCAAGTCTAATAACAGGAACTAAAGCTAGAGCACATCAGGGAAGCTCATTGACATTGACACAAGGCAGAAAGTTGAGAAATACTTTACCTATCTAAAAATAAAACCAAGCAGACATAAGCCAGTGAACTTTTTCCATGGACCTCTTTGTTTTGCTTTCACTGCTTTTTCTTTTTTTTTTTTTTTTTTTTTTTTTGGAGGGGAGGGAAACAGGACAGGGGGGGAAGCAACCAGAAACTCACATGTAAGGGTATGGGAATCTGATAAATGGTAGGAGGAACATTCTAAGTGCCACTAAAGGACACACAGCAGTCAGACACTCCCATACACCTTGCATTTCTGCTTTCGGCTAAATTGCCATCCAGATACTCAGTTTCATCTTTTTATTAGGAAGAAGGTAAGTGGATCTTGGGTTTTCAGACATAGATGAACGCTGCAGTGCAGCTCGTACAGTCTGGGGAGCAGCTCCTTCCAGTCTGCCTTCCCAACCAAAGGAGAGACTTGTTTAACCCTCCAGTACCCTGCAAGGGGCTTCCATCCCCATGGCAACTGCCCTGCTCCCCACGCACCCACCTGACTTAACTCCCCCTTGGGTTTGACCCATATCCCAAAGAATACCATCAGCACTGGAAATGGCACCGTCATCTTCATGAAACAAAAGGGACCCTAGTGGTTGCAATTTGAACTTTAAGAAACTGTGATTTAAAAACAAAGCACAAAGCCCAGCAGTTTCTGTTAGTAATTTGCATAATAATTAAAATTATATGATACTCTTTACAGAAAAACTTCAATATAAACAATAATTGGAGGAATAAAGCATTAATTGGATATGTAATGAGGAATTAGGTGTATGATATGGTTTCAGTTGAAATATGAAAATGATTCGTTTTTGTTATGCAAATATGCAGAACTGCATTTCTGCTAGACTACCCTTGTGAGGTTTTTGCAACAAACAATCTTAACAAATAAGATATATAGAAAATATTCAACTATATTATATTTTTATTATAGAAGAATCCTGTGCCTGTGTTTCAAAGACAACATCCTACAAAACTCCCTTTATTTTTTCTCAGATAAGATGCAGTTGCCCTTGGGAGAGGCACATGCTTACCTGGCACCTCCCACTGCTGCCAGGTGAGCCCCTGTCCCTCTTGGAGCCATCCCCCCCAGTACCACTGAATTTACAAGTCCCTCCAATCAGCCACCTCAGTGCCCCTTGCATGGCACCCTCTGTGGCTCCCCCTGCCTGCTAATCCATTCTCAGGGCTGTCCTTTAAGAATTCCCTCAAGGCAAACAGACTGCAGGCAGCATATCCTGGGTTTAATCCTCTGAAGTAGTGGGAAAAACAACCACCGTGCTCACCCACTCTGCATTTTGCCTGTTGTTCTTCAAGGCACAATGACAGGCAGAAACACAGGGGGAAAAAATAACTTCCTTGTGCACTTCCCTTTTCTGTTTCTAGATGACCTTTATTTGTGGAGCGGAGCAAACTGCAGTGCAGACTGTCAGAAGAAAACCCCACCAGGGCATTCTTTCAAGGGGACTTTTTTTGTTTGGTTTGTTTTTCTCTTAATCAAAGAAACCTAATTCGCATAGAAAGTGTCTGTTTGCTCTTTGTGTCTGGAAAAACATGAGAATTACAATGTTAACATTTCCAAATGGCAAAAAATGAATTTCAAATAGCTGGCAATGACAATGCTTGATAAACACATGCTGGCTGAAATTCATTTCTCTTTCACACCCACTATGCCTGAACCCCATATTAACCATATGCTTTTGCAGATTAAGTTTAGTTCTGTGCCCAGTTTATAATCTCCTTTGTCACAATGCAGCTATAATAACCTAAAGTTCCTGAAAATTTAAGCTAAAGGGAAAAATGAGGCTGAGATTTGCAAAATCATACAAGAGACAGAGCATTTGCCCTGTATAATAAAACCTGCCAAAACTTCAAGTAAGCATTTAGTAGTGACAGTATTTTGCTATGAATCATACTGTCTGTTGCTGGCTTCAATTCCATTGATAATTTCATACTTATTGTACAAATCCTGTGGTTAATATTATAGAAAGTTTAATCACACAGAAATGAAAGTATGATAACATTTCACATTCAATTTCAGCTTCAGCACATGTCAAGAATTCTGAATATGTAGCTTGTTTAGAGAATCACCTTGTGAAGTTGTTGGTTCTTTTTGACTCGGGCGACACTGGCTGCTCTCACCAAGCAGCTGGACCAGATGATGGTCATATGACTCTCCTATTTGTACCAACTTGTCAACAGCAACACCAGCTTGCAGAATTTGAGTTAGAAGCCTTTGCATTACACTGCATGGTTTATAATTGTAACTTGCAAGCCACTGGGCCTCTAAATCACTCAATTAATTAAAGAAAAAAAACTTCCAAGCAGTTTTAAAAAACCCTTATATCCAAATGTGTTGCACAAATTTGCATGCAGCAAATAAATCTACTAACACAACCAGGATTGTAGCTGGTAGTTTTCATCCTAAGCTGACTTCCACTAGGATTCCTCCAGGCTCTTGGAGGGGTTCAGCTGGGTGCTTGCAGAGCCTTCCCTGAGACCTTTCCATCTCAACCCAGAAATCAGCAGCAACACAAAAGAGACAAATCACATCTGCAGAGGTCACCCCACTGAAAACCTCCACCACTCCCTTTTAAACTAATTTTCTTGATCCAATTCCCCATGACTCAGTCCTTGCTCATATGATGAGAATATCTTTGTGGCCTGTTGCTTTGGAAAGCAGAAGGAAAAGAGTAAACCTCTGATCCCTCCTCCCCTTCCCCAAAGCATACCTGTGAGTTTTCTAATGGAACATTTTTCTTTTGACAAATGGAGGTTTGTCAAAACTGAAAAGCTTTAACAAGCAGTGTAATTTTGTTGACTCTTCAAACCTCAATTTCTTGCTAGCTCAGCTTCTCACAGGCTGAGAAGTGCCAGGGCCTTAGAAGCTGTGGCTGAATCTGTCTCATCAAAATCCATTGAACTCCGAGCTGGCGTTGGGCTTACCAGTCAAACAGCCAAAGCTCTGAGGTGCAAAGTAAAGCTGCACAATTGGTTTTAGACACTTCTATTCTACCACCTCTAGATGAAAATGTCTGAATTAAGCTTCACTTGGATGCAAAAGTATTTTTGTTTTTCCTCTCTGTACATAGAAATGTCAACACTTCAAGATCTTTCATCATATAAGCAAGCACATAAAGTCATGAAAAGGTGACCTTCTGGCTATCTACTCTCCAAGGACAAGGCAATAGGAGACCATTTGCTTGAGAAGTCTTTAAGTAGAGTCTGAGGTCTTCAAACACCCTTCCCTTCTGCCAGGACAGAAAATCTCAAATCTATGAGGTCTGGGGTGTCTATTTGCTCTGCCTTTTAATGGAGACCACTACTGGCATATTAGTCTTCTAATAAAATACCTTTCCATTCAAGCTTTTTTTCTCAAATGTGCAGCATTCCCTTTTCTATATACAATTCACCTAGGATGGCATTCTCAGTACCCCAGCATTCTTGACAACATGGGGAAAGATTTACAAAGCCATTAGTGTCACAACACATGTAGCAGTTGAGACAGCCACAATACAGAGTATCATCATACAATTTCAGAAAGCTTCACCACACACAGAGTAACATCTTACCACTTCAGAGGGCTTCAAGAGTCAGCCCTCCTTGCTCTTTAGCGCAGCCTTTTATCCCCTCCTGCTGATGCATTGCACCTGTGTGCCCTCTGCTCCCTTTGGTGGTTGGTCAGTGCCCCTGGGCACTCCAGGGCTCGTTGCTGT
>JAYDZK010000016.1:16478674-16509019 GCA_034509185.1 Euphonia xanthogaster | reverse complement strand
TCGTTGCTGTCACTGCTGCTCACCTGCTGCTCACAGCTGTGCCCACTGGGGATGAGGCTGGGCCAGCCCCACTCCCAGTTACCACAAACTGTGTGCCAACAATTACAGCTCAACTTTGTTCTGAATTCACTTTCAAATGTGACTGTACCACACACATGGTCAGTGTTCATGAAGGCCACAGGAAACATCCCATCACACAGTAACATGCATAGGCAAAACCTGGCTAAATCAGTTTTATTCCCTGTGTACCAGAAGCTGGACAAGCTAATTTGCACAGCTAGCTTATCTGCACATTCAAAAAGGGACCTGGGCTGAGGGAAGATTCCCTGCCAAGCTCTGATTTGCCTCCCTGCCAGCACAGGCATTATTTCTCAAATATCTCTGTTACAATAACATCTAAGAGCTCCAGCCCTCAATGGGAACCCCACTGTTACCCCATACACAAACACACAGGAAAGACCAGTGCCCTTGTTGCAATGGAGCCTGGCTACTGAGCTTGAAGCCAACAGACAGAGAAATACAGCTTTCCCCTCTTATATTGATGGTAGCGCCCTGCTGACAAACACAGAATCCTGGGAAATTGAGGTCAGGTCCTCTAGCTGTTTTTACTAAGAAACGGAGCAAATCAATGCTGTAGTAAGGTTAAAGAGAGAATGCAAGCAAGGAAAAGTAAGTAATCTGACTTTCCTGCTTATGAACTTGCAGTGATTTCTGAGCACCTCCTCAAGTGTCAGGCTAGTGCTGAATACTTGGAGGAAAAAAATAACATGACCTGGTGGCTTTGTTCACGAATCACTGTGCGCCGCAGCCAGTCAGCTCTGCCAAATGCAATGCCATGCACATCCTAGTGGGAGCTTCATGTCCACTTCTGGAGTCCCAAGCTTACTGTTGGCAATATCACAAAGCAAGACACCTAGACAACCTTTTGATGTGATTAGAAAGGAGATGCAGATAGTGCTGAGCATGAAAGAATGGCCAATCCCCACACTATTTATTTAGTATTGTTATTTCGAAAAATTCTTTGGACGTGTTGTCAAAGCTGATCCAGGAAAATACTGTCTTGAGCACTCCTGAAACTGGCTAAGTGACAAGATCAACTGACAGCAAGGAAAAAGCTTTCAAATGACTGGAAGTATTTAGAAATAGAATAAATGAACTGTTTTCAGGACTGTTTTAAACAGTAATACTTGTATCTAGACTGGTACAAATACCCCTATGATACAGAGTCCTTCACTGAGAGATCTTTTTTTTGCTTAAATAGGATTGTTAAGTTTATTTCATGTTCCATGGCTGCTTGTAACCCAAGGCCTTTGCTGCAACCACAAAGACAGTCAATATTTCTACCTGATTACAGCATTTAAGACTTGCCTAAAAGAAACTCTTCTGTGGCAACAAGCTCTGTGAAAATGAATTGTTGAATCTGCATCAAACATCTGAGTTTAGTAAGAAAACCTGAACCATAGGGCCACATAAAGTATCAGGAAATATTGGCCACACTGCGTCTACAACAGTATAGAACCTGTTTAAACCCTTAAGGGAAATCAGCATCTTCCTAAATTAGAGGAACGAGTGCATCAGGATGGAGCACAACATTGAAATAGGAATGACTGGGAATTGGAAGGAAATTTCTGAGCTTGCAATTAGGTGGACAATACCACCCACCATCACAGTCCAGTCCATAGCATTTTGTCTTTATTTTGTCAGTTTGGATCTATCTCAGATCAGAAATTGCCAGGAAGAGTTACTTCATTAACATGAGTCTGGACTTGCCTCTCTACTCAGCACCAGAACCACTGATCCTGTGAATACCCGTAACTGCTGAAGAGTTTTCTAAGTAAATAGTCTTAGCAAAAATAGCCCACAAACCAAAAGTGCTTCTATTTTCCTCCTTAGAAAATACAGTTTTGTTGGAAGTTCCAAACCTTTATATTCTGACACTATTAATTTGAAGCATTCAACCTTAGAGATGCATTTCAAGCTATTAAAATTATTCTATAGCTCAAAAATAATACCTTTTATGAAATAGATATTATTCTTTCCATGGGGAAAAAAAGCCTATGATCAAATAAAAAACAAGTGCAAATTTTAAACTTTCAGGATATCCCAGAGATATTCTGTCAGTGGCAAAAACACACACAGAATTTTCAGTCTATTTCAGGAAGGGCAGGTTGTCTGTAATGTGACATCGTTGCCAGATGCACTTAATGTCTTGGATGCCAGTCAGGTCTGAATAAGTATGAACTGAAAATTGTACAGTCTTTCATATTCCTTCATCTCCTTACAGGTCAGAACTGAGACCTGCACTGTCACTTCACAGGCAGTTATCTGCTTTGTGACTGAAAAGGGGATTTTATTCTCTAAGATTATCAGTTGGGCACCTTTACAGGCAACAAAGACAAAACAAAACCCAATCATACAGCCTAACCTTCTTATCAAGGGCATTCATAAAGTGGAACAAAAGCCTGACAGCTCTGCAATGGTTAGTTTTGAAGCAGGCTGGGGTAACTTAGATGTATGGGAATTTGATGCAATTTCTGAACATCTCTTTACAGTCCAGCACTACCTGAAGCAGTGGGGCTGGGGAGGGGCAGCTGAAGCTGCTCTGTTCCAGCCCTGCCCTCACCATGCAGTGCCATTTCACAACCCCACAGAACCTGAATTCCCAGCCCAGACCCAGGCAAGCAGACGTGACGTGGATTTGGTGTGGCAATGGAGAGGGTTGATGTGCAGTCACAGTGACGCTCGCTTCTTGTGCTGGCTGATCCACACCAAGTTCATTGGGCTGACCAGAACAGCCAAGGTGGCCATTCCACACTTGAGCTACATTCCTCACCAACAGCACCCTTAGGAAGTATTAATTTGTTTTCCTTTTAGTACTGAAGATTGAAAACAATGCTAGAGGATGCCCTCTCTGTTCTGAAAGAGCAACAAAATCTCATTCGTAAATTTAAGGTCCCATCATCATTTTCTCAAATAGATACAGAAGCTATTATAGCAATTTTGACACTTTCAAGTTATATTCTAAAACTTCTTTTCTAAGGGTGGTAATTTTTTCTTAATGTTACTACATATTTTCTTTCAAAAATATTCTGCCTTTGTTGCTGAGAGAGGAATACCGGCCGATAGTAAGCGAAATTGTTGCCTCCAGACAAATTGGCATTCACCATTCAAGCAGAAAAATAAATTAAGTGCAACATTTAGGCACTCTGCATTAGGTTGTTAAAAAAAAAATCAACAAAGGGAAAACAAATGCTATGTCAACTATTGACTGTAAAAACCAAATAAATAAGAATTTCTCCAGTACTTGTACAGCCATGTAATTCACTACACACTTAAAAGTATGAAGCTTTTAATAGTTTTGTGGAACTGGAAGTCAACTTTACATTTTTTTGGATAGAAATATGTGGCCTTGGTAAATGCTAAAAACTACACCTGTTCTTTTAATATTCAAACATGATATTTAAAATAACTATATTATAACTATAATAGTATTGCTATTAAGAATATTAAACATAATTATGATGTTTTGCCACAGTGTGGAGGACTGTATTACTCCTTTACCTTGTCTTTGTGGAAGGTCTTTCTTCCTGAAGAATTCAAGAGTGCTTACACATTTTAAGATGCAGAAAGCATCTAAGATCATTTCACGCACCAGGTGAGGCCATCTCTGAAGGAGAGTGTCAATTTTACTTGCCTCCAATACTGTAGGACAGGAAAGAGAATGGAAAAATTTGAACATAATTAAGTTCACTACTGGGACAGCTGTCATTTGGCAAAAATCTTAACAGCATTTACTATGGAGCACATGCTCCCTGTCACTTATACCCCATGAACAACGTGTATTGCTATTGTCAGACATTTTGCAGCATAAAAAGAAGTTTTGGTAAGCTTCCACCATGAAAACAGTGTGAAATTTGTCAATAATTCATGTAGTTTTGTGTCTATCAGTGCTGATTTTCAATCACTATCATCCGTGCAGAGACATTAGCATTCTTTAAGGTTCCCTCAAACCCTAGATTTGATTAACTTTGCATCACTAGGAAATTTTTTCACCCTTCTGCTCATCCACCTTCCCCATTATCAATAAAAACCTTGCCATTCCACACACAAAATTATAGCTCATCCTACAGTTAATTTCTGCCCTTCAAAATGACCATCTATTCATTGTCAGAGCCAAGGACTTCCTTCATTACTTGACTCCTACCCAGGGCTCTGGTCTGCAGGTGAGCAGTCACCAAGTGGAGGGTCCAACACAGCAGGGGCTGGTACCAGTCTGACATGGACCAAATGTAGAAATTGTAATCGTCCTCCACATTCTTCCTAAATCTGTCCTTCACAGTCCTTCCCCTAATATGCATTACCTTGTATTCTCAATACCCCTGGAATCTTGTATGTACTCCATAGCTCTGTAGGGTCATATCTGTGCCTCCCCTAGAGCATATTAATTCACCACAACAGTCTGAGTGAAGCAATAGACAAGTATTCCAAGGTACTTTGCCCAGCCCTGAAAGGGCAAAGAACCTGTGTGATACACTGGTAATACACAGTTCCACTGACAAACATGAGTTAGTGTCTACAACTCTTCATGCATTTAGCAGGGCATACAGTCCCTCCTACAGAGCACAGGATAAAACAGAAAGAGTAAGGGCTTTAAATATATTTCTCTTAGTTACAACATCAGCAATTCAGTCTTTGAAAGCTCAGGTTAATACTCTCTGCTGCCTAGGATTTAGGGTAGGATGCACCCTTCTTTCCCATCAGGAAATAATTCAAAAAACAGAGAGGTGAGTACTTAAATATAAGTAGCTCCATGCACTCTTTCTGCCTGTCATCAGCTCATGCACCCAGATGAAGTTTAACAAACGAGATGGGGATGAGGTGAGCTACAGGAGAGGGGAAGAAAGAAACAAAGGGGCAGTAGGTGAGCCTTCGTGTCTCCAGAAAAGAAAGGGGCCAGAATTAATGACTCAGGAGAGAAAAGAAAATCTCAAATTTCAAGACCACTTCTCTTTTCCAATTCATTGTGGGGTCCTGAATTAATTAAAAAAAAATGGCCTTAAAAATATGATAAAATCACCCCAAACTCTGCTAGAGTATGGATTTGATTTGTTCTCTCAACCTGCTTCCCAAGATCTGTTACAGTGTGGCTATACTTGCAAAGTCCAGTCACATTTCACCAGGTCAGAAGGACTCATTAAGCATTCAAGGTTTTTTAAAGGGAGACAACAGGTGGGAAAGATGCACCTAGCAGAATGCAACATTAGTATGCAAGGAATTTGGATGGATGCCACTTTGTGGCACGAAATGACTGGAAGAGACTTGCTGAACTAGTGAACCACGTTGATGCAAGGTCACTGTTGTGTTAAAAGGTTGCCCTGCCACTTTCACCAGTTTTCTTTTTTAATCTTATGTCACCATTCTTCTAGCACTACCTTTTGCTGGAAGTCTGGGTGATTTCTCCATCACTTGGCTGATACCTGGAATAGTGCAGACTTCCTCTCTGTGAGTAGGTATACAGTCACACTCTGCAGAAAGATTCAGGAGCCAAATGAACCCAGTTCAGTTGTTAACTCTTTCCTGTTTTGGTCTCAGGTAATTTGACACAGTCCATGCAGAACCTCCCTGTATCAGGGGAGAGAATATTTTGAACCAGGTAGAACAAGAGTTAAGCTCAAACTGCAGCTGTACTGGAAACTTGCTATGCTTTTTTAAAGAGAAGGGTCCAATAATTTCCCTGCTTCAAGGTGATTAGCCTGAAGTAATGCACAGTGAATGACAAATATTTGGTTGATGAATAATTTGACTATTTTGCTTTGCATGTAAATCTGACCTTTATAGTGAACATTACTGCATTAAAAAAGGTTCTGCATAATCAAAACACTGTACAGCCAACATCTGTTATTCAGAAGACCCGAGGGGTAGAAAAAAAAATCACAGCAAATCATTTGACCTAAATATGTTTTGCTCTGTGATATAAAGTGCACTTTTACTGTCTGACTTGCTAAATTCTTCATGCCTTAGTGTGACACTGTTTGTTAACAGAAGTATGCAATTTGTGTAACCTTTATGTTTAATGTTGTAGCTAATTGTTATTCTTTAATAGCGTATATGTCATTTGTCACACAGTGAACTGTAGATGCTGAAGACAGATGGACCACCAGATGGACCCTGGGAAGGATTGGTTAAAATGTCAGTGATCAGCTAACAAAATGAAACACAGTAGACTGAAGAGACTATTCAGCTGAAAAGCCTGTCTACAGAAACAAGTTTTGTATTATTCACATTCATTAAAGTGCACTTCAGCCATGCTGTTTTGACATTTTTTGCTTTGTGACTTTTCAAAGCAGCCAAGGCTTTTTTTCCTTTCCCAAATACTTGTTTGATAATACAAACACAGCAGAAGTGATCCTAGCTTTTAGAAGTGATCCCTTCTGCCATCAAGGAACTTAACCACAGTTGTGTTCAAACCCACAAGTGCCCCAGTTCAGAGCTTGAGCAAACAATACAACTGCAGGAGTTGTATGGACCAGAAGGGAATGATTGCTTGCTCCTGGTCACTTACCATGACTTGGATTCCCTCATTCTGGCCATGCATATACTTTGCACTAATCATCACAACAGACTTCTTTGGGTCTACCCATGAAAATTTCATTAAATAAATGGAAAAATCTTCAGTGGGATCAGGATATTCAACACAATGCACAAACCTAGTAAATCACAGAAGGGAGCCAGCTAGGATTGCTTAGGAATGACTCTAGACAGAACCAATGCTGCAAAACAGAAACACAAAATACGGATATTTATGTATTTCCTCATTTCATATGGTTCCACATCCATTGTTTGAGGAAAGCAGCTTTTTCTGTGGAACGAACAAACAAACAAAAAGCCCAACCCCCCCCCCCCAAAAAAAAAACAAACAAACAAACAAAAATCTTTGGCAACCCTGGCTGTGACTTTTTACCAATGCCATATGTCTGATCCACCTATGCCCTCATAAAAGATATCTTTATGGTCCCAAGCACAAATCAGTTGTCACCAGAGAAACATGAAAATATCATTTTCACTGAATTACTAGATATCTAACAGCTACTGTGAATATTGCCATATAAGTGAAACAGGAAATGAAAACAAATAATGGAAAATTTGGGAATTGTAGTAATTCTCAATTGGGTTAAACAAACATTCATTGAAGAAGAGGTTTCAACTTTTAATTTTTCTTACTTTCCATTTGGAACTTTTTGAAATTCAAATTGTTTTTACTGAAAGTGTTTTAAAACTGAAAAACCCAGCAAAATTCTGCTATGATTGTCATTTGATCTAACAAAGGTAAGGCCAATAAAATGAAAAACCATTTCAAAGAAGGACAGTGAGGTAGGCTAAACTTATGGATCCCTCATCCAAGGATGCACTGTTGCTTCCCATCTCTTGAGATCTTTAAGTATTTCTAAAAGACATTCTGTGCCTCTAAAAAAATAATAATGAGGTGGATAATGGGGCAAAATATGTTATGCAGTCATTTAAAGAAGACAGTCAGAATAGCTGAAATATTCTTTTTTTGTTAAAAAGCACCATTAATCAATCTGACATTTTCTACCAGCAAACAATACAGCACAGAATGAAGTTACAAGCACACATGTTCATCATCAAAATGATGGAGTGGTGCAAAAATGCTTATGGAAGACTGTGCATAATCTAGCAACATAAAATCCTCTATGTTCAAATATATTGAAGCCCAAGAGGATGAAGGGCATTTCCTTTCACTTTAGCCTAATTATGACTCTCAAAATAGTAGCATTTTCATGTTCTGTGTGTTGCATTTACACACTGCTCCTTTGGTCTTTTTTCCTTTCAGTTGTCACCATATGTTGTCATATCTAGCTTAAGTAATGTTACAGTTACCTTATATGGCAGGAATTTTTATTACCATCCAGTAAATTAATCAACTGAGGTTAAATCCACTGACATCAGTAATGCAGCTGCATTTTGCTCAGAAATATGGAAATGGATCCAGAGGCAAAGTTTGTCAAATCAGACTCAAACAAAACACAACAAAGGTATTTGCCATTACTTTGAAGGTACAGTGAGCATTAACAGCACCAGCCTCAGCTCACTCAGTGACCATCACAATGCCATGGTCCCAATTTGTCAATATCCAGCTGAAAAGCCACCTCAGGCATTTCTCTGCTCCCATCTGCTCATTCCCACTCCAACCTGCAGCAAACAAGCTACACAAGCATTTTGAAAATGCTTATTGTTTTGCTTTGTTTCGATTGTGTGACCCACCTGAAAATCCTGACCTCTAATAGGACAGGTGAAATGTCAGTAAACTGGGACAAGGGCAAGAACATCTTTTATAGTTTTACATCATTATCACTTTAGAGGATATCTCAGAATAGAGAAGTTTTGTTATGGTGACACAAGAGTTGGATATTATGGTCTTCCACATGGAAAAAGGGAGGATTAAGATATTTGAGGAGGTATTCTGTAATCATTTCTCAATTTATGTGTTCATTCTTACCAAAGTGGCTTCAACCAAATCCTTATCACCTCAAAAGAATTTCTACAAGACTTGCTAATTGTTAGTATTCAAACTTATCAAAGTAGACCCCCCTCCCCAATTTCATTTTCCATAGCTGGGATTAATTCAGATCTACAGGATTATGAAACAGGGTAGAGTATATTTTTCACTGAATGTAGCCTGAAGTTATCAGCTTTTCCACAACGAAACTTTCTGGCATCTCATATAATTAAATAGAAAATGTGAGAAACTTCAAATCAGTAAATCAGTTATATTAGGGGAACTAACAGGATTTGAACATGACTCATGCATTACAGTTTGAATTTCTTGATTGTTGTCTTAAGTGTCAGATTTTTTTGAGGCAGAAAAGAAATTAACACCATAAAATTCTTCTAATAACAGCTTTTTCTGAAGAAAAACCCTGGGAAGAAGATTACATTATTATCACTTAAAACACACAATGGAAGCATTTGAAAAAAATCACAAAAAGATTGATAACAAAAACATAGTTTATGCTACTTTATAGCAATAAACAGGAACAGTACAGATTGATTCTGCAGATTTATAGCAACAATAACCTCACTTGTTTGTCATGTGTTAAAAACACTTCATGGTGACAAACACCATGGTTTCTCTCTGTGTGTATACATCCATGGGCATGTGAAAAGCATCTGAATAAATGTGGGTGTGCACATTCACTAATAACAAAATCACCCACCATGGACTTTACTGTGCTGGCAATGACAGTGGGCAGCAGCTATGCATAGCCACTGATAGCATGGCACGACATGAGAGTGTACAATACCTTACATCACAGAAGTTATTTCCTAGCCTTAGGAAGCCAGGAAAAGTTTGAGAGGTGCATAAACCATGTATACCCTGGTGGTGTATGCAACAGCTCTTCAAAGGAGATTCTACATGAGCTACAAATTTTGAAAATATAAACTCTTGTAATTTTGTCATATTTCATTAGCAAAGATAATTATAGATTCAGTTTTCAGACAAGAAAAAATTACTATATTTGAAGATACTGAGATAAAAAAAATTAAAATAAGCAACAATAGTCCTCATTGATTTCGGTGACAGCCTAACAGGAACTACCTCACTCATTTTTTTTTAAATCCTTAATGGTCCATCATAACATATCTATAAACATAAAAGACACAAAATCAAGTCTGTCCTAGAGAAGGTTAATGCTCATTTTCCTACCCATTTCTGTCAGCAAAAATAGCATACTCTGTAAGCCACAACTGCCTTGGGTCTTGGTTTGCATAGCATTGATAAGAACATGGTTTTGGTCCTTTAAAGCACAGACACAATTAAAACACTACCTTAGTTCAAACAAGAGGAGAGTTAAAAAGTCATGCTGGTTGCAGGCTGACCCCCTCACATCAGTAAAGAGTGCAGTAAAGACATTCCTCTTTAAAAAACCACTACAGTAGTTTTCCTTTCTAATCCCTAGAAAATGCTGCAATGTCTGCTACTCCTAGGAAACAGCAAATCAAGAAACAGCTGAAAATAAAAATTTGTAGTCTCATATTAAAACTTCAAGGCTGTGCAGATCAAGGGCTTTCATTTGCATATTCAGTTTTGCACCCAGGTTCAGTTTAAACAACAATAAATCCCCCAAACCTTCAAGGTTTAGGATTTTAAAATCCACAACTACTTCTGGCCCTTAAAAGACTGACAAAGCACCAAAATTAGTTACAAAAATCCCTCCATCACTGCAATGTGGTTGTTTCCCTAATCTATGAGCCACTATTGGATTCTAAAATTCACTCACAGTCACTTGTAGGGAGGTCCATTGTCGTGCTCCCCAAAACCAGCAAAAAAGAACAAAGAGTGACATTACTGTGTCTGCTGCAGACCAGGGACATGTGTAACCCTAACCCATGGCAGGAAAGCAGGAACAGGAAAGATAGGGATCCTCTACCTGACAGCTACACACAACAACCTGATCACAAGGTTAGCAATAACAGCGAGTAGTGGGCTCTGGGTTGGGCTCTAGCTCTTTACGGAAACAGTGAAGTATTTTCCATGAGTAAAATAGGCAAAATTATAAGTTTCCCACTGTTCGTGAAGTAGAAAAGATGATATAGAGAGACTGAAATCGCTGAAACCATCCTCAAAATCAGGAAGAGCCAGGGTGATACAGGAGAAAAATTAAATGGCTGCTGAAGCCAGATATTTTGAGCAATTGTCAGACTGCATCCTACAAATATGCTGGGAAATGAACATACACACTAGTTTTACTTGTAAAATTCCACTGCTGTTGGATAACATCTCTAAAAATTTATAGAACTTCAGGCCATGTGCCTAAAAATAGCATCCATAGCATTGCTATCTTTTGCATTAGCTTAGATTAAATATATTACAATTCCACTGAGAGCTCTACATTTGCAATTAGTCTAATTCTTGGAAAGGAAATTTAGTAAAGCTTTCACAAAGCCCAATAGAAAGAAGATGATGAAGTTAGTGTATTGTAGTACAGCTGCTGACTGGGCTGGGAGTAAAAAAACTGGATAGTAAGATGAGACACTGCATTTCCTTTAAAAATATTGATTATTCCTAATTTATATTATTTATTACACATAAATACTAGGGCATGCAGGATGCAGCCATGAGTTACTGCACAAAAAATGTTGAGGAAAAAGTGACTCTGTCCTAAAGAGTCTCCCGTGTAAGTGCTCACCCAGGTGGTGTTTTTCAGATGGAAGTTATTGAACACAGGTCACCCAACAAACTGGCTGTTGTACCAAGCCCAAGCTAGTAAACTGTGTTGAAAGTTAAAAAGTAAAGAGCCTTAATACAAGCTTGTGTCTTCTAGACAGGGAATTGACAAATCTTGCTTACCCTGAATACCCAAAGCAGGAAAAGCAAGGAAAAAAATTGGAAGAGCCAAGCTGAGTTACTCAAATTCATTCAGCAAGAGAGCAGCAGTCACAAACAGAGCCAGTCTTTGTCCTCCCACTGTGCCAAGCTGCCACTGCTTTATAGCAAGATTAAAACAACATTAAGGAGAAGCACTTCACAGGAGTTTTACAGTCCTGGCTCCTGGACATGTGGCCAGGCTGTCTCACACCACGGAGAGGCCATTCTTGTCCTCTGAATATTTGGAAACTAACAAGGAACCACCACCAACTCTGCCTATGCACACGGGATTTCTGTGGCAGAAAAAACAGGCGTACAGAAGACTCCCCACTTGTTCTGCCCCCATCACAAAGCTGTCACACAGCCCAGGTGCCCTCAGGCACTGCATGAGGTGCAAGCACTGAAGTACCTTGTTCCTTTTCCATAGGCTTTGCACCTGTTCATAGGAATGTTCTATCCCCACACACATTGCACAGACAACTACAGGATCATTCTTAAACACAGATTGAAAAATTTTCACTCGTATCCAGGTCCCTGGGATACTTTAAACAAGTGCTTATAGATTATAAGACTGAAGGTTCTTCAAATTCAACATCCTACCTCCAAGAGCTGCCAGGTGTAGACTACAAATAGAGCATAAGAACCCAGTACAATCAAAGTGTGATCTTCTCCTCTTTCGGGAGGTTTTGCCATCCACTTGAAAGGAGATTTCTGCTCTGCACCATCATAACTGAAGGCTACCAACTGCTAATTTATTTTTTTCTTTTAAACTCATTATATCTTGTCTCTACTACAGCAACAAGCTCCAAGATTTAATTACCTGGTGTGCATGAGAAGCACTTTCCTTGAGCAGTTAAATCTGATACTGAGTCGTATCATTGTACATTACTTTGTCTTCAATTTTGTGAGAAATAGTAAATAATCACCCTCTCCTATTCAGCTCTTATTCTCCTATTCACTTTTTCTGAATGCAATACCAGATCATTCACTCAGATATCCATTACTTTAAAGTTCAATTGTCATTATAACTCAGGGACAAAGCAGGGTTTTTAAAAAGTTTTCTTATGCCAGAAACATTCACAAGGATTTTTAATATCCTTTGTGAGATTGTCTCTGCATATATTTGTAATTCACACGTCTTGACTTTAATAAAAATGGCTAAAACATCCCATCTGCATAACACAGATACAACCTAGTTTCAGCTCTCATTCATTATTAACAGATAGAATTCAGTTATTTATGAGAAGTTTCTTACGCACTTCTGTGCATGCTTCTTCAGCTTTTTTATGAAAAAACCCACCAACACAAAACCCCTCAATTCAGGAAAAACAATTTTAGATTTCTGTTCAAGGCCTTTAATACTCTTTGGAAAAGCTACTTTTGACAACTGTAAATACATAAAGATGTTTGTGGGTTTGTGGTGTGTTTTGTTTTTCTTTTGCATTCATCTATATTCCAAGATTAGAAAAAGATCCTATAAAATTAGGCTTCTGTTAGCACCATATCCCGCTCAATACCAACAACTGTAAGTTCAACAATATCTAAGTGTTTCATCTGTCTTGCACACTGTGTAATTCATTAGAGGACAGAACAAGCTGCTATCTGCCATAGACAAATTTTTTCCCACTTTTTTTTTTTTTTAAGGGAGTACCATATTGCAGCCCTTATAAATCACTAGAAATCTCCTGATATCACTAAAGCTGTGCCCTTTTATAACCTGGGACATTGTGGTTTTACAGGGTCTTTTAAGATGCTCAATAGGTGATACTGTAAAAAACACAGCTGATTTTAGGTCTTTTCTAGCATGTGCTCTGAAGAACTGTAAAAAATACACAGTTTGGTAATTCTGTTCATGCTCTGCTCTGCTCTGCTCATGCTACAAAGAAGAGTCTGCAGTAGTTAGGTCTCCATAAGCATTTTCAGCTTCTCAATCCATGTCCATCCCACATCTGACTTCCTGGACCTTGTTCCTGAGAACTGGCTGACATGGTTTCCCCCCAGAATATCAGAATGTAAAACTGCCTCAGTTTCTCTAGGTCAAAGTCCTGGCTTCAGAAATAGCCAAAAGTGAACACAATACAAATAGCAAATATATATATGGAATTTTTACCAGAAATGCTCTCCCAACTTTCAATTCATTTGGAGTAGACACTAGGACATAGCCTTTAATTGTGTGGTCAAGGCAGCTATTCAGCCTGCACACATTTATAGCAGCATAACAAAGGGGTTTTACTGATACAGATGAGAGAAGAGAATGGCATACACACCCCATTGTGAATGTCACTTTAACTGGTCATGAGAGAACCCATTAAAACACCTAGGGCTTTTATCTGGATAAGGAGAAAGGAATCATGAGTTGCACAAAATGAAAAGAAAGCACTGATTTATTACAGTGCCCTGACCATTTCAGCATCAGAACCATCAACTATTAGAAAAAAAATCTGCTGGTCCTGTGAAAACCTAAGCAACCCAGCCATCACCTTCATTAAGCTCCAAACCCTGAACAAGCCTTACAAATTCAGCTTGATGAGCAGAACTAATGGTCAATGGTCTGACAAAGCATTTTTTCCCATGAGAAAAAGCTGATGAGTTGAAATGAAAGCATTTCATGAAGGTATTGATTTTAATAAAATTTTTAGGGGAAATAGCTCCTTAGCCCCGATAGGATATTAAATCCAGGAGCAGCAATACATCTAAGCACTTGAGCATCATACAGTTTCTAATTAACCCACATTGCTTTGGCTGAGTCTGACTGAAAAACTAGACCTGTTTTGCATATCACACTAAGTATCCACTCATCCTATTAACTACTCTTGCATGCTTTATTCTGTCTTCTAGCAGGACTCTACTACTTTCACAAATAAATATCAACCCAGAGAAAGAGCAGCTCCAGATGCAGCTCAAGATGGGACACTGAGATTTAGCTCCATACTCAGTGAAGGCTCATTTTTATCCACCAGGAAACTCAACAAAACATCCACTGGATAGCTGAAACAGCCTTGGGATCTCAGCCCTTCATCCTGGATTTTGGCAAGCCAGAGTTAAAGCATCATTGCAACCAGGCCAAACAAGGGTTTGCAGTGAAGCCTCTGTGATCCTAAGGGACTGACCTGTCCGTCAGGGCTCTCTCCACAGAAACTGAGGCAGGATGAGGATAAAAAGGGAACTGGTATCAGGGAACATTTAGTGAGAGAGGAAGTTTGTGAAGAAGGGAAGAAAGAACATTCTCCTGGGGGGAATGCTGTGTTCCTCAGGGGCACTAGAACTTGAAATCAAACGTTCGCAGATTGATTTGATTTCCACTTTCTGTCCAGGCACTTATTTCATAGAATCTGTAACGAACTGGCCCCTGCAGGGCTCACACAGGTCATGTCCTGACTGCTTTCTTCTGTGGCTTACTTTGAATGTTTTCAGGTTCTGGTTCAGCGAATTTCCAAGGCAGTTCCTTGAGAATCCCCAAGCTCTTTGAACACACACTTCAACAAAAGCGAAGGCACTGAGTATCTCTCAGAAACAGGCTCTTAAACATTAAGGGCTGCAATCATTTCAAAGCATCAGGGAGTTATGCACTTAGTTCACCTGCATATTGATGCAGAACATAGACATCGAATATAAGGCAGCTAAAGGCAATTATTCTGATCATTAAAAAATCTAATCAGAATAACTTTGAATTTTGTAGAGACACAATCAGAGAACTAGTCACCTTCCCATTTTCAAGGAGACTTGTGTATTTTGAAGCATTAAATACTAACCATTAGCTACTTTGTGCAATGCTTAAAGTACCCAGGTTTTGTTTAGGAAAAAAAGCTACAATTACACATACCAACACAAAACATTGCAAAATGTTAAAATAATATTGCAATGATATTTCTTTCTCTATTGGGCTAAGAAAGCAAATTCCTAGAAAAAACAACCTTTTTCTTTTTTTTTTTCCCAGCATAAATAATATTAGAGAGGAAGCAAAGCTTGGCTTTAAAACTGATTTACCCAACTACATCCTTCCTTTGGTACTGGGACCAGCCCTTTGGGTTGATTTAGAGCAAGCACCTGCAGTTGCTGCACACTTGGGAACAAAGGTACAGTGCAGAAGGCGATCTCAGCAATCTCTAGTGAATGACAAACCAGAGGTTAAAAACCTGTTCTCTCCATCAGTGAACATTAGACAGGACAAAGCTGCCCACTCTCAGTGATGTTATGATGACCTCCCTGGGGTTAAGTAATCTGTACCAGATGAGGATCTGAGTAGTTATTGACTTAAGACAGGGCTCACAGTACACAATTCATATCACCTTCCTGTGGCAAGCTTGAGTGAGAGTGACATGCCCCAAACCTTATTTTCCTCTCTTTCACATATTAGCTTGGAGGGCAGGGGAAGGAAAGGGGCAGACAAAGCATTGCTCTTGTCCAGCTGAAAGCCTGGCTATCTCATGTGATGTTTATCTAAGTGATTCAAATGTCACCTTCTTATACAGAGCCTTGTAGCTTTCCCAGACAGACTGTTGCAGTCTCCTCTCTCATTTATATTTTTCAGAGGCTTTTCTTTTAGTCTATGAAAGGAATAAAATATTATACAAATTATCTCACTAAATTATTCTCTTTAAATGTCTGCCTTCCTTTTCATGTTTGTCTCTGACCTACCGTCGATCCCATTTACATGAAAAAAATTACTGGAGCACTTCTCCTATATCAGCATTCATTAGCAGCTCCAAGTGCCTGGCACACAACAGGGGTTTTGCCTACTATGCAGTTTGAGGATGTTCTCATCAGAAATAGGAGCAGATAATGAGGAAAGAACACAAATCTATACAGTTTCTGTCACCACCGCTCTGTTTACTTCAGCAAGCAGTAATGGGGAAATGTTTTCATATGCCAGCTTTTCTCCTGCAGTTTGTGTAGTCAAAGCAGTTTTAGGTCTGTTTTCTTCCCTTTTTTGCTGTTGTTTATTGCCCTTCTCCCATCCTGTAGTGCACATATCAAGGTGTTCTGAGCAGCAAAGTTTAAACACACATGACTCTATACTTCTGCTTCGGGAAAACCAGGGCTGTGTGTTAGGACTCATTGTGAAATAACTGCTCCAAGGACCTGGTTGAAAGTGTTATCCACTGAAAATGAAAGGCAATTGTACTCAGGATTCCTGGAAATCTCTATAGAAGTCAGGTTGTCAGGATGGAAGAATGATTAAATAAGTTTCTCTACAAACAGTACGTATCTTTCTAGCCACTGTCCTATAACCCTGCTGCAGGAACATACACAGACAGAAATCTGCCCTAACTGAAATATTTGAACTTTGAAAAATTTCCAAATGAAAATTTTCTGCATTGAATACTCTGTTTTCTTATTGCAGCTCCTGAGCTTGCCTCCCTTTTACGTCAGCTTTCAATGAAGGCTCACTCCACTGTGATTTTATCCTCAGTACCTAGCAAAAACCTCTAGTATAATTTTTTTATTAGCTGTCATTATGATTTGACAATGTTTTACATACCATATAGCTATATATTTTAAAAACCTTATCCAAAAATAGAAGAGATATTTCTGATGAAAAAAACTAGCATGGAAAAAAAACAAAACAAAACAAAACAAAAAACCCCCACCCTCATGTGGGGAAATAGAGAAGGCTGAATAAAATACATAGCTGTACTCTGGTAAGGCTTGAAAGCAGATACACAGTCTGTTCAGCTATCTGTGCTAGAGAGGAGACAAGGAGAAAACCAGTATCTAGGGAAGGAATTGTTTCACTTGTCTTTTAGATTTGTTTTTTACTCTCCCCAGCACACTGGGAACAAACTAAGATTCTTTCAGGAGAAAAGGCAAAGAGATTCTGTATAGCTGGGTCCTGGCTTCCACCCTTCTGACAGACTTGTGTTGATACCTTTCCCTGTGAAGAAACAAATCCTGACACACAAAGCTGTGTCGGGGCTACCCCTGTGGCTTTTCACAGCAAGGTCAGAGCAGCAATTTAACTTACTGTTTAACAGCCAGTTCTTAATTGGAAAACTATCCACTGTGACACTGGGGTAAGCGAGCTAATCAGCAGGCTGGTGCAGCACAGCACACAGCAGCTCCTGCCGAGAGGACGAGCTGCCAGCCCCAAACACAGAGCAAGGGAAGGCGTGCAGGGCACCCCCAGCCACGGGGAGGGACTGCTGCCCCTCTGCAGCCGCTCAGGGCGTGACTGCAGGAGTGGGGGGCTTGCTGGAGCCGGTGGGAGCTGTGCTTTTGTAAGGATTACACAGCAGCAGGCCTCTAGAAGTTACAGATTTCCCACGAGCCTTGGACCCTTTAGGGCTTTGGTGTCAAAATAGCAGCCAGTGTTTCACCCCCATTTGCCCACCCTGAGCACAATCCATACTGGTGGGTTAGCACTTCCTGACACCTTCAAGCCCTCTATTTTACAAGACTTTACATTCCTTGTGGAGCTGGCCCTCCCCTCCTTTCCCCTACTCCTCTCTTCTAGTTTAGCTTTTTCCCTAGAACCTAAAAAGAAAAATTACCCATATTTACTGTGCTTTCTACACTGGTAAATAAATCTGACAGGTGCATCAGCAGCAAGCATCCAAGGGTTTCTATGATTAAACGCTCAATTTCACATCTGAGGAGATAAAAGGATTTAAAGACCTAATTTTTTTTAATTTTTATTTTTTTTACTCCTAATGAACTAACTTTAAATATTTAATGATTCTTAGAAAGCTTTTGAGTTTGTAATTTTTAAAAATGGTACTTTCAGGGAAAAAATTCCCAGAGTAATCCACTTCTATTCCTTTTACTAGCTGATTTCTTTGCTTTAGCTGAAGTGACCACTTACCAACTCAACGAAAAGTTTGGTTAATGATTATTTAGTTTCTAAAAATAATCTGAAGTAAAATAAAACTAAAATCAGCATTTCTATGTTTCCTTTTTAAAGTCCTTAATAATAAAAATAATGTAGCTGCATATTGCTTATTTGTAATGAAGACAAACAAGAAATTAAAAAAAACCCAAAAAAGTTATTAGAAAAAATATTTTCTGATGTATATACTTGACTTCCCCAGTTACACCACATTATATGAAAGACAAAATAAATAACATAGCTGTATAGGACAGGTCATCATGCACTGCAAGCTTAGACATTTTCTTTGATCCATTCTCAATTCTAAGGCACAAAACAATGAACTGGAAAGTGATTTCTCCTTCCCCTGTGTTAAGGTATTGCACTTGAAACCAGTAAAGATAGGATCTCATCTGAATCCTCTTAAAATCCAGTGGCATGATTCACCAATTTCAATGATTAAGACAGAACCTTCCAGTGCAGTATCACATCCCTGTAAGGATAAGAACACTTTTTGAGACAGATAAAAATCCTGACACTGGTACCTTGGTGCCAGTATCAAATATGAATTATCCCTTGCTGAACAGTATTCCTACACATCTTAAGAAGATGTTTTCCTACATCATCTTAAAGCTACTGAAAAAAAAAGCAGCAGGGAATCCTATATATGCCACAATAATTTTTATACAAAAAGCCTGATTTAAATATAAAAGTATATAATAAACTTGTATACTGAAACTGATGTCCAGATTTCTCTCAAACTGAAGGTCTTACCAGGCAGGATACCCCACTACCAACATCCTTCTACTGGAAAATGCCTCACTGAAACTAGTGGTCCCTTTCTCCCAGTCTAAAAAAAGGAATTTGAGCAGTTAAAACCAGGATATGATAATATTGTACATTAAGATGGAATAAAAAGTAATAAATGCTGTAGAAATTGTCAACAAGCACTCCTCAGAATGGATGTGGGCACACATTAGGGTAGGAGAAGCCTGCTTTCCTTCAGGCATTCCTTTTACAAATCAGACAAGACAGGAGCCCATGCACAGAACCCTCCTGGCACTGCTGGAGCTTGCACCTGGTACAAAAACCCTGGGCCTGGGATAGCAAGAGCCAGGTGTCAGCTAATGGAGAAAGCAGAAGGTAGAATGAAGAATCAATGTTTGGCCCTTAGCAAATCTCCTGTGAGGACAGGAGCTGACCCACCTCCCCTCACATGGTGAGCTCAGGCAGCAGCACGTGGCACAAGATCGATGATCCCCTCCCTGCCCTGCAGCTGGCTCTCTGCAGGCTGGACAGGAGAGAGCCTTTCACATGGTGCAAGGTAGCCTGTGCCAAATGGGCTGTGCCACGAGAAAAACACAGCAGATGGGCCAGAGCATCTGCTTTGCAGCACGGCTTCGCTGAGAGCACGTGAGCTCTTTAGGCCTCCTCTTTGGGACTGCAGGAAGATTTGAGTCCTGCTGGTTATTGTGCACCTTGAGAACCCAGCCCCAGAATCTGCTCAGACCTTTCCCTTTTCAGTCTTGACTCAAGTCCAGCTCAGACAGAAAGAAGAATTAGAGAAAAAAAAATACAATAGGAAGCGCACCAAGGCTTTGAAAGAAGCAGCACCACTCACAAGGCACATAATTACATTACTCACATAATTATTTTTCTTTCATAGTTTTTCTTCTTTTCAGTAAAATAAAGGGTATGCATTCAGCCAGAGTAATTAGATTTCATTTAATAAAATATTAGTGTTTAATTTTGAAGGGAAAAGAATAGAAATGTGGGAAGAAAGAAACACCAGCTGTTTTTGCAAAGGTAAAATCAAGCAGACAATAGCAGCTCAACATTTTTCAAAGCCCTACCCACGAAGGGCTGCAGACCCTCAGGACTCACGCCCACCCTCTCCCACATACATGCAGGACTTTTCACTGACTGCACTTATGTTTCCCTCTGTGGACAGACCTTGAATGAAGTTTTGCATCCCAAAAGCAAGCTACAAATGCAAAACTAAACAAACTGTACATCACAGATCATCAGCCAATCTAATAATTTGGCTCCAAGGATGCAACATTCCAACAGGAAAACAGCATTTAATTAGGCTGGCATAAACATGGTAACCAGAAATAAAATGGAATTCAAACAAATGCCATGGGTGGGCATAATCTTTACATAACAAACAGCAATTTAAATAGTACGGGTAACTTGTCAAAATGCTATCACCTACATCAAAAACAAAGCAAGAAAAAGTAAAGTTATACTTCAGAAATGCACTCTTTACAGGGCCCAAGCCTGGAAAAGTCTCCACAAACTGTGGATGAGTGGTCATGTCATTCCAGGAGTTCTTAGAGTCAAGCAATAAGGAAGGGTCTAGAAAGACTCAAAAAAGGCAGCAGGAATCATGTCCTGGAACAATTTAATGTTCACATCTAAAAACCTGTGGGAAAAAGGGTGGCAAATGTTCAGCGAGATTAACTGGGCTGGTGGCCAGCTTTGGCCCACAAGCTGTAGGCTAGGCATTCTCACTCTAAACTGCAGGGAAATACAATGTGAATATTCACTTGACTTTCCTGTTTTCTGACTCAAAGACTGGATTTTAACCATAACTTCAATATCTTGTGAGCTACAAAGCAGCCTCCTGAGAAACCAAACCTTTCTTCAGCTTTCCTTGGGACCCCAGCCTCAAATCTCTTGCTGTAGTGATTAGGTTGAAGAGTTAGCTGTGACTCCTATCATCTAAACTCTTTGATTCCTTGATTCCTTATTCTGCTGCCCCTCCTCTCTCTCATTGCTCAAGGTCGGAGTTTTCTCTGTAAGCAGTGCATAAACAAGTTACAAACTTGAGAACAAATAAAAAACAGGACTGAGTTCAAAACTGCGAAGTACCTTGCTCTGAGATAAAGTCAGGCCCTGAGACTACAGACAGAAATAGGTTACAGCAGATGGACGAGCTCCAAAAGGAGACAGAGGACCTGTGAATGCAGCAGGGCATCTTTGTCTTGATTGTCATGGCAGGTAACACATCCATCCTCAGAGGAGTTACCCTGAATTTACACTTTCACAAAAAATAATTGAATCCTTTAGGCACTGCCAAGTTCCAACAAGCAAAGATAGATGAGCTGCTCAGGTACAACTGCATTTTCTATGTACGGTATCCAAGCAACCCAACAACAACTGTGCTGCTTTTAGTACACTAAGATTGCAAAGGCAGCTTTTCTCTCCTCCTGTTCTTCTCTATCAGAGGCACTGGACTCCTGCTTGAAGCCTGAGCACACCTCAGAGGAACTGATGTAGCCAATCTGATAAAACACAAGGTTCGATATCCAGTAAGAGAACTTAAGTGTGAGGAACCCAAAGAAACCCCTGAATGCACCTGATAAACAGATGACCAGCTGCAAAAGTAAACATCCACAAAAATACAAAGCAAAGCAATCCAAATTCACTGCTTGCCTATAGAACAAAAAGATGTGTTTTATTCCCCATTTTTCAGCAGTACCAAGAAGGTGTTTTCTGGAAGCCAAGTGCACTGAGAAGAATCCACTAAATGAGAACTTGGAGATTACTCAGTCTGGATCCTCCAAGACTGACTCCTCCCTTCCTGCTATTTTGACTACCATTGTAGGTACAGGACGGGCACTCCTGGGCTCAAGCTCCCTTTTCAGACTCATCTGTTCTCTTGAGTTCATAAATTTCTATATGGATTATGGATATTTCATACTCATACAAAGCATGAGTATTTATAAGTACAAAAATGAGGGCTGGTTGAATTCAAGATAAAAAATAACTTCCCTCAGGTACTGACTTTGTAAAAATGCCTTTAAATTCCTCATGTTAAATCAAAATTGTGCAGCTAAGCGCTTATCTAGCTTTACCACATCTTAAAATACACAGTACTTTACTATTGCAGGAGTGTTTTGTCATTTCCCTTAAATCATCCTTGGCTTTTAGTGTCAGTTCTCATTTTGAACAGCTGCAAATGACTCAGTTGTCATGGAAGATGGATATAGTCATCATTTCATTTACAAATGAATTATTTCTATAAAGTACATAAAAATGATTTTGAGCATATGTGTTTAGTATTCAAGCAGTACAGCTATGAAAATAAAAGCAAATGTCATAATTTCTCTGAGTAATGAAAAAGAGAATTTCATTTTGTAAGAACTATTGATAAACTGTGCCCTGGCTTTCTCATATCTTTAAGGGAATCAAATAGTCTGATCATTGAAGGGGGTGGAGACAAAGCCAAGTTGGACTTGCTACCTGTTATGTCTGATGTTCCATGCAAAGCAATCAAGCCTTCATAATTAATACAGAAATTTCCTATCTTCCAAAAAAGCCAAACACATCTTCAAATGCTGCTGTATGTGTCGATGCACCAGGTGAGCTGGAAACAATTGTGTTCTACCTTTGAAATAACAGAAATAGATCAGACTTTGGACCATTTAAAATTATGTAAACACTCTAACATCTCAGATAGGTTTTAGTCCCTCATAATTCACCTATTTCCCCCTGCAATCCTTTCATTCCCTAAGCATAAGGTCTTCAGATTTTATCAGCAGTCACTGAATCCAAACATAACTTGAAGACAATGCAAAATGCTGTCATGTTCTGGCCTGAAAGAACTTTCACATGTATGTCAGTGTTGCTAATCCAGGAAATTTAGTTCCTGGTTTCAGATCTTTCAGGATCACTTTTGTACCACAGACTCTGATGTCCCAACAATTACACTGAAGTACACCTTCTTCAAATCCCCAAAACCACATTATTTTTTCTTCAGCAGTTTACTGAAGAAAATCAGTAAGTAATTACTCATTATCTAACCTGCCAAAAGCTCATGGTGAAGGCCTGGAAAACTTCCCAGCCATGAAAACAAAAGCATTTCCCTTATAATAGGGTGTAACATTTGTCACCAAGGCTCCTCATTTCCTCTAACCAGGTTTCAGGTTGAAAGGTGTCAGTTTGACACCATATGCAGAGCTGCTAGGCACCTAGATTGGAAGTTAGCACTTCTATTCCCTACAGACACAAGAAGTACACAAAAAGGTTAGAACAGATGGTAGGGAAGTCAGGAAACATATGTTTTTATCTGGACACCTCCACACTAAGAAATGAAAGAAACCACCTCTATCCTTTTTAAAAGCTGCTCTTTGTTTTTCTTGAGTTCCAGTTTGAAAGAGGAGAGCTCGTTCTGTTCCCATCCCTGCTTTTCACCAAGTACACTGAATCCACCTTTTGGAACAAGCAGTGAGCCCTATCCCTCCCTTTGCTGATTTCCATCGCCCTTGGGAGAATGTAACGAGCAATCAGGGAGGGAGCTCTGCAGTTATATGCAGTGCTGCCTGAAACTCTCTGGCTGCCTTGCAAAATTGTAAACAGGAAAAAACTAGAGCAGATGAATCAGATTTTGCCAGTTACTGCTTTGAGTTTTAACTGCTCAAACACCAATTTGCAGAGAGGCCCAAAAGACACATAAGCCTTCTACTGGGATAGTAGTAATGCAGATAATTAAGGGATATTTCCATTTTTGTCAATAATAAATATTTTGCCTTGAATGAGAGGAAAAATTCAAACCCCCGAATGTTTAATTTACAAACAATTGTTCCAGAGTGACCAATTTTCATCTGCTCTTCCTGTTAAATTTCCAGATTTTGTTGAACTATTAGTCACTCAGTCACTGTATGACTTTGACTCAGATATCACAGAACTTCACAGAACTCATAGCAGAATTGCTCCATTTCTCTGTGCATGGGCATCTCTGCACTGATCTGTTTTTTAAAATATACCAAGGGCCATGATATTCCTCTCACTTATGGAAAATTATGGTAGTGTGATAAACATCATCATAATACATTGCTGCTGAATCTACTCTATCACTGTTTCCACCTTAAAAGGCAGAAAGACAAAGTGTTATATCCTAGATGCACAAGGATCAAACTGCGAAATGGCTTATTTTCAATGAAAATGAGGAAGGATAAAAGCTTCCCTAAAAAACTACACATTTCTTCTGACACACTAAGAATACACACCAAGAGAAAAATATTTGTCTCTGCTTTAGGGTTCATAGAAGGCTGATTCCATTTCCACAGTCTCCTTCCCAACACATAGTAAAATGTCTTGATATTTTAAACAACTAATTCTCTTTCATGCTTCCCTGAACTTGCAAATACATTTAATCAACAGTCAGATGCTTTCCTTTGTCACTGTTAAGTTATTTTATAAACACTTAATCTTTCTGTCCAATTTGATCCTAACACATCATTAATCATTGTCCCCTAAATTCTTTTTCACGGGGATGGATCATGAATGCTTGACAAGCACACACTGCTGTGCTTCAGAAACACCATAATGACAATACTCTGTTTAACGATTAAATCCCAACCTTCTTAATGGCCATAATGGGATTTCAAAGGAAAAACTTGCTGGAAACACATCTTAACCCATCTTAATTCCCCAGGCAGACAATTGAGAGGGATGCAGGCAGTTTTCTGCTGCCCAAACAGTCTGCAAAGGTTTTATAGGAAACTAATTCCTGCTTTCTGGAGGTGAGTGAGCCATCAAAGCAGTGACATTTTCCAAACTGTAGGTTTGGTGGCGAATACCATAATTTCAGGGATGTTCAAATGTATAAAATTATGCAAACCTTGTCTCTAAGGGCAATTTTGCATTTTAACTGGTTATGCAAAAGTTGGACTCTTCCAGTGAATCAGTTTCAGCTGGATGGAAGCCTCTATTCACCAGAAACATACCTGAAAATGCTCTAAAGTCTGAACACAGCAGGGTACAGTGAAATTCAAGGAAAAATAGATCCCAAATCCTTGCAGCATGAATATTTGCTGTGCTGGGCATTGCTGTGGTATAGTAAAACTGGGGAAGGCTTTCTTGTCTTTTCTTGCCATGGATTCTAAACAACTCATGCGTGTTGGAGTCAAGCACTTCTCCAACAGTAATCACAACACGAATATGTACACTACAATCATGGAATAAAGATTTAAATAGTTTGAAAGTCCCAAGATCTTTTCATTAAAACATATCTCTGTCCTGAAATTTAATATCTCTAAAAGTCACTTAATGATTCAACAATTGCTGCTCATTTGGTTTTTTGCTGTCTGAAAGGAAGAAAGATAAAAAAATTTAAAAATTACTTACAATTATAGATTACTCAACAGTAGCTGGAGGAAAAAGATTATTGATCACATTTTGCTGTTACTACAGCTTGAGTAGATGTGATATTTCATTCACAGTTGTCTCTAAACAGACTTAGTGATCACTAGGACTTCTACAAGCTGGTTAAGAATCTTAAAAAGTACATGAAAAAAGGGAATGCACATTCCTTAACCAGAAATAAGTTGAAGGGTGTTCTGCCTTTATTCAAGAATATTTTGACTAGCTGAACCCCAAATTATTTCTTCACAATATTTTGTCAGGATTTATTCCCCAGAAAAAGTAATGGCTTTCAATTTTTTATTGCTGCCTTTCGACAAACTGAAGATAAATTAAAAGTATTCCCTCTGATGCATTAAGGTAGAGAATGATTCTTTATGCCCCAGTTACTGAAAAGACCAGAGGAGTGAAAAGAAATGAACTAAAAAACTCTATTAAATATACAGTTCCTTTAGCTCTGCAACCTGGGCAGCTTTTCCAAAATCACTAGCTTCAAAAGATTCTAAATATCCTAAGAAGAATAGAAGATGATATTCAGAGAGGACAACACAGCAGAGTTATTGTGCCCAAGTCTTTTTGCAAGCTTAACTGTTCACTTGACAGGTAAATTGTTAATGCCTGCATTAAAAAAATCCTATTGCACAAAACCAAAATAGACACCAAACCCAAAAGTCAAAGAAATATATAGAAGATAAGACTTGAAAAGAAAAAGTTGGTATTCCCTATGGAAGAGATGCCATCTTTGACAAACACTGGTTATGGGAACAGGTATATTATAGCAAAAAGTGGGTGGTGGGGCACTTCCTCCTCCCCCACTTATTTCTGCCTTTCGTGTCAGTGCCTGTCTCTATGGTCCATTCCCACACTTATTCCTTTGTCTTGAATCCACTGCTTAGAGAATATCCACAGGGCAAAATACAGATATGTAAATAACTCATTGTTCTTTCTCCAGCCTCTGAGACACTTCTAAAAATTTTCTAGAGCTTGCACTTGGAGAGCACACAAGAGCTGAAAATCATTCAGCAGTAAGGGGAGTAGGGGAGAAAAGGGAAGGTAGAATTTACACGGGGCACATACATAAATGTTATGTTTGGAAAAAAAAATAATGTTTGGAATCCCTGGGACAAAAAACTACTATTCCACTTGAAAACCTGCCTGTCAGGATAAGAGTGGGACAAAGATTCAGGGTATTTACTGATAATAAGAATGAACAAGGGCTGAGTGCAGACACAGGCTATCAGGTAATCAGGAGCATGCAGAAATACTCACACAAGCAAAGGCAGACGTGATTTTGGGCTGCGCAGGCAAAACTCAGTAACAACCACCAGGCAAGCACAGGAGCCCTGCTCCACATGACCCAGATCTGACAAAACTGACAATGTCACATCATCACAGCCATCGCTTCCCCAGCACAACAGTCAGACAGAAAAAGCTTTCCTAGAATTAACAACAGAAACGAGTGAAGGGTTAATTTCCCTTTGAGTGGAACGTGACACACAACAGGAACTGAAACTTGACAAATAAAATAAATTTACTAAGCAGCTAGAAAATGATCTCTACAGACATAATGCTGCTCAGCTCTGCTGAACTTAAAGTCTCAGTCTCTCAAAGAACTCAGCAAGCCTATGCTGTGCTAGGGGAATTCTGACAGGCAGCTGAAAGACATGGTTATTTCCTTGTGTAGAAAAGCACACCTCCATTTCAACGAAGAAAGATAAAGTGCAATGAATATAACAAATATATGCATCTTGATAAAGTAAAGGCTAAAGAGTAAAAGACTGCCTTAATGAATTATTTAAAATAAACACCACAAAAAAAAAAAAAAGAACATAAATAGCACTAATGGAATGAGAACAACATATTTGGAATAGCAGGTAAAATTTAGAAACTGTTAAAAATATGGTTTCTGGAGAAGCAGCTAAAATACAGTCATTTTAGTCTTACCAAACTAGGCTGAGAAGAGCTCTCATGTCACACACTAGCAAAGTGAGGTTCTTACTAGGCATTCAGGAGAGCTTTCCTATCTTTACCACCCCAAGTCTGCTGCTCTTTGCCTTCATGAAACAAAATTACAAAAGCCCCCAACCTCAAAGCCCAGAACTCATGCATGAAGCACAAAAAGAACCTATTTTAAAATGGACTTCAATTCCTGTTATGGGTGAAAAAAATCTAATAGTTTCTTATGCCCCCTAATTATGAAAAGAGCATTTTTATTGCATTTTCAGGTCACAACAGCAAACAGCTGCAGCTACTAATACCCCCTTATCTGGAAAAAAAAATAATAAAATGTCTCCACTTTATTTAAGATATATAAGATATAAATTACAATTATGTATATTGAGAAAAAATACGATATTACATAAATCCTCAGGAAGTCAAATCAGCACCTTGTTTACCCATACAAGTAACTAGTGACCTGCATTACACAAAGCAGATTGGTGGTATCACAATGATGACTTTTTAGAAATCAAAAGGCATTTAGACTACTGGCTTCTTGCAAGTAGATTGCACAACTTCTACAATGCAATAGCATTTTCACCCTTTTGCAGAACAGGAAACAGAGCTAGAGACAGCAAATGATTTCCTGAAACTCTTTGCCCAGGCCTGTAGTAAAACAAAGATGCACTATGCACAAGCAGAGCTCCTGCTGCAAGCCACAACAAAAAGGCCAAAGACAGAAAAGGAATGAAAATTATCATTGTCAATTGTAAGAAAGGCACAGAGAGGGAAAGTATGATTAAACTGTTACAGACTAGAGCAGGTCAGAACACACTGCTCTTTTCAAGCCATGCTGTTCAAAATGCTGTTGTGAAAGAGAAAAATTTTCACATATGTCAGCCTTTTGGAGATTTGTTCTAGATCTTTAAGACCCTTAACAGCCTGACTCATTATGAATCACACAGACCTCAATCTTCTATGCACCTAAAATTTAGAAGAGGTCTTGGCTAAGCAGAGTTTTTGAAACCACAACATTGAAAACAGTGTTTATCAGTTTCTGGTTTTGTTTCATACAAAAAGAAAGGGATACTGAAAATAAAGAAAACACAATTTTTACTCTCAGTCACACTCTCCTGCTTCATGCATTTCTGGATTACATTATTTCCCTCAGCAACTTGAAAATACCACTATTTGTAGCTATGAACCTGTCACATTTAAAGTGTTACATTCATTTTTGAAAGAAAAAATTACAAAGAATGTTTTCACAAGACAGGCAGCAATATGTCCCCACAAGTCATAAAACCTGATCAGCCAATTCTTAAGCAGCATGGAGAGACATGAGCCAATATGTCTCATTAAAGTGTTCTACCACAGTTTCACACTTCTCTGGGATAAATTACTCAACCCCAAGACCCTTTCACAAAAGAGCCTTTTTCCAAGAACCTACCTTACAGCAAGAGCATTGAATAGGAAGCAGAGGAAGGGATTTTGCAGATTAAGATGCCCATGACAGTTTTGTATTTTAACAAAGGTAAAGTTACAGTTTGAGGGAATGAATTACAAGTCTAATAAAATAATTTATCCTGTCTGTATGGAGCATGAGGGTATTCTTTTTCCTCATGTGTTTTCTGAGAGGCCTTCCTATATAAATAACAACTGAAGACATTCCATGTAAGTGCTATGCATTTATATACTTGCAAAAGAAAGTTTCTGACTACATGAATATCCAAACTCTTCAGGTAACTTACTATGTAGCAAATGCTTTGACAAGCCTATTGCTGTGGTCATTAGAGGAATAGTAAATTTATACTCTTCATAAGTCCAGTCAAAGAAACTCACACTTTATCAATAGAAAGTAAGTCAACTTAACCAAACTTGTCTTTGACCCTGACAGAGTCTCAACCATTGCAATTTTGGTTGCTCAAACCCCATTGGATCAGCAGTAATTCCTGTTGTCCATAATAGTGGTGGGGGTGTGGCGTTGTTGGTTTTATTTTTGTTATCACATTGAAAACACTGTTCTTGGGCTTGCTGTTATGCTACATTTGTTATTTATACTTCATAGTTTTTGCTACAATTTCTTATTAATACATGCTTCAGACCCATAAACCCCTCTACATTTTGTACTTACACTTGTGCTCTACATTTTCAGTTTCTCTGAAGAAGCACAGCTCAGTAAAAACCTTGTTCCCTTTTGTTCATGGCTACCAAACCTTTCAGCTGCATTTACTGAAGCTTCTGCATTTTTAAACACATTGAAATACTGACTCTGCAGTCCAGCCGATAGCTGCTTACAGGAAAACAGAGTTACCTCTGAAGCAGAAAACAAGGCTAATCTTCTCCATTTTGACCTCTGTGGAGAAGCCAGAGGCAAGCAGGGTTCTCAAAAAAAGGAGGTCAGAATCATCCATCATGCCACCAAAAAAAGTATAAAAATACCTAAAAGAGCAGTTATTGTAATAGCGGGGAGAGAGAACCATGAAAACAATTGCACAGCCCTAACCCACATTCTTTTGTCAATGATTATCCTCAAATGGTCCCAAGAAATGAAGCAGAAAAAAAACCTCTTAGTGGAATAACACTCATTAAGCAACTCAATTTTCAGCAGCGAGTGAGGGGCTGTCACAAGCGAATTGTTCTTTGAATTCCCTCTTGGGACATTCACCACCTGTTCATTCCCCCTTCTTGGAGCCAGAGGAAGGCTTGGAGCCGCTCTCGCAGCAGCAGCTGGCTGGTGTTACAGCCTGCAGCCATGCAGCTCGAGCTGTGGCACCATGAACGTGGGGTAAGGCCGACGGAGCTATGGCGGGCCTGGCAGCGCTATGGCAGGGCTGGCAGTGCTATGGCAGGCCAGCTGCGCTGTGGCAGGCCTGGACACTCTATGGCAGGGCTGGCCGCGCTATGGAAGGCCTGGACACTCTATGGCAGGCTGGCCGCGCTATGGAAGGCCTGGACACTCTATGGCAGGGCTGGCCGTGCTATGGCAGGCCTGGACACTCTATGGCGGGCCTGGCAGTGCTATGGCAGGCCTGGACACTCTATGGAAGGCCTGGACACTCTATGG
>JAYDZK010000016.1:16441763-16472175 GCA_034509185.1 Euphonia xanthogaster | reverse complement strand
GCACTGACAGCAACGAGCCCTGGAGTGCCCAGGGGCACTGACCAACCCCCAAAGGGAGCAGAGGGCACACAGGTGCATTGCATCAGCAGGAGGGGATAAAAGGCTGCGCTAAAGAGCAAGGAGGGCAGATGCTTCCAGCCTCCTGAGGTGGTATGATGTCTATGGCCTGCAACTGGCAGAAGTGAGTGAAGCATTATTTCCAGTCACTTTTGAATTTCTGTCTTGAAAGACCCTTCTTGGGTTGAAAGGAGAATGTTTTCTGTGCGAGGTTTGAACCCTCATCTCTGGGCTGTTACTTTCATCCCCTTGCAGTTCCTGGTCCTCAGGGCTCCACTGCAGCAGTATCAAGGCGGTGTGAATGAGGCAAGTTTTTTCTCTTGTAAATCTTGTATTATCTTGTATTATTAGTTTTTTCTCTTGTAAATCTTGTATTATTATTGTAAATCTGGGTCTTGCCCAGTGGAAAAATAAAAGTCCTTATTATGTTTGAGGCATCTGCATGGATGCCAGTTTGTTGACTTAACTAGTCTTGTGTATATACAAATATAATTGATTGACTCCAAAGGGCTTTTGTCTCAATTGGGACAGTGTATACCCAGGGCTACTTGCCTCTGATGAGCAAAAGGGATAGAAAATGAATGGAGTATTTCCTTTTTAGTGATTATCCCAGGATATGGTTTGTAGTCTTAGAACTGCTAGCTCTGGCCTTACCACTGTAATGTGTCCTCACCATCTGTTCAGAGTTCTCTTGGTGAAGAACTGAGGCTTAATTGGTTCTTAATATTAATCTAATGGCGATAACAAAGGAAAAGTCATTACTAAGACTAAAGTGAATTAATAGTAAGGATACTGTGGCAACAGCTATTATTGCTCTTGTTGTCTGGAGCACTGACTTCTGACAGAAGGTAGGCTATTTGTATAAAAGACCTATCTACAAGAATGGCAATTTCCCACACAACACTTAAAGGGAACCAGTGAGTAATGATGACACATCCTCCAGATTCACCCAAGTTCACTCAGGTGATGCTGTGTGTAAGAAGGAAATAGAAGATTACTCATCAAATAAAAAATGAGGAAAAAGTGGGTAGGCAGTAGTACCACTGAAAAGACTTGCTAGAAGACCACAAACTATACATAAAGCTGCTGCTGCTTGAGGAAAGCAATGAACTTGCTCTTGGGTGAATGAATAGGCTCATACTATGTAAGATGTTATTACAGTCCTGGAGGTTCTCTTTTAGGGGCCGTATTTTGAGAAAGTTATAGACAAAACCTGTAGTTCTCTGCTTTATCCTTGCTCTCTTAGGTAACACAAGCTGTGAGGAGAATTTGAGATGATTAATTTAGAGTGTGTGGAAGTTTATTGTGAACAGAAAGGTGAACTGATGTTCTCTGTCTCCCACTGAGAGCAGAGTAAGGAGTTGTTAGCTGCCTTTTCAGGCTGGAAAAGGTTTCACAAGAAGATGGTCTGTTTTCCATCACTGGAAGCCTTTATTGACAGGTTAATAGCACCTGTGTGGGTTGGATTATGTATCTCTCTCTTGACTTGGAGCAGGCAAGTGGATGACACAGCTTTTCTAGGTTTATTTTCAGTGAATCGCATATCATATGGAATCTTTTAAAGTGATGGTATCAATGTCTAGCTGAATTGTTCATGTGGGTTTTCAAATCTTAGCTATAACTTTATTAAAGAAAACTTGAAGATCAAGAACCACTCAGGGTTTTGTCCCAAAGTTTGGATCCTTGACACAGGCAGGAAAAAAAAAACAGTTGAGATTTTGCATTATTTCAACTTTGATTTCTGGCTTCATTGGCTGAGCAGACAGGATCAGTCCCATCTCAGTTGGCTGCAAGGAGAGTAATGGTGATTGCAACTCTTGCTGAGGTACTTGGAATATTTATAATTCAGAGATTAAAGTAGTTTCAAATTGTTTGTGAACTTAGTGCGTGTTGTTGATCCTACATATTTGTTGTTATCCTTTTGGCATTTTTTTTCAACTTAGAAAATATGAGCATAAACCCTGTCCTGCTATAATCTGGAAAGCAAGGACACTGACTTAGGATATTCCAGAATTTCAAAGACCTTTCCCCTACATAAATGCTGAAGTCTTGAGAGCTGAAATTAGCCCAAGGCATTTTGATTTTTTTTTCAAGCTGAAAAGAGATCTATGAACTCCTAAAATAGCTACTTCTTTTGGTATTGATGACACAGTAGTTGCACTAATATTTTTGCTGTGAAGTCTAAGGGGTTTTTTTAGGATAAAATTTACAGAAAATAAAAATACACAAATTCCAGTAAATGTTTAAACAGAAATAAAGGGAGTTTTTTGTTTTCAGCATAATAACTGCAATATACAACTTCTGTTCCCTTTTTAAACACAACTCTGCCATAATATCCAGAAATAATATTTTTCAGGCTTTGCCAGCATGTAAATAATGCCACAACTGGAAAAAGTTAGTACCCAAAATAAAATGGAAATCAGAAACACCACAATAGCTATATATGATGTGTTGAGCATTCACGATGCTGAGCTATTGTTAGAGGTCTAAAAAGCAGATTGGCCAGCAAATGAGGTGCTGTGCCAGGCTGCTGCTAAGAGCCCTGACAGAAGTAGCTTACTGCTTGATTAAACTGGTGCAGCACAAGAATGGGTGGAGAGGAGAGAGCAGGGTTTTGTGGCTGCCTGCAGAGCCCAGATGCTCTGTGCCTTTGTCACAGAGTGCTGCCAGCACATTTTTGTGCAGGCTGGAGATGGGGCAAGGCCACAGTACAAGAGTGCTGCAGCCTCTGCTGCTCCGTGGAGTAGGAGGAGGTGTGATGGACCAAGCTCCTTCAAAAGCATGGCTTGACTTGGATGGGTTTTCCCCTTGGGAATACTGAACACTGCACAACCACCAGAACACCTTCTGGGTCAATGATTTGGTTTTAAGGAACAAGTATCTAGCTGAGCAAAATACTGGAGTTCTTCCCTTGCATCCCAATCTCTTCCAAGTCATCAAAGCCTTAGATATTTGCAGAAACTCATGTTAAATCTGAACAAAAGAAATCCTTTTTGAGTATTAATCTAGTTTTTCATGCAATGAATTTTGTCTTGGGTGTTGCAGGTTATTTCATTCCTTTCTGAACAATCAAGGTCAACTGTGACTTTGGGTTTCTGCAGCACCAAGTACCATGCAGGCACTTTATATAATACCACACCAGTGTTTTTAATTTCTTCTCAGTACATATTCAAAGTTATGCATGCCTTCATATCTTAGTGGTAACCTCATTGCAAAGTTCTATATGGAAGTATCTACTGAAAGAATATTTCTAGTCTTTGTCCTACATGGGGTACCTTTTTGGGAAAAGGTGCAGTCCTGGTGCTTAAATGGCTATGAGAGATCAGGTGCCATGTTAGAATTCTATTACTATAATGCTGGTGTTTGGAAGACTTCATTAAATCTTTAAATACATTTCATGTTTCTTAGTAATTTTCTAAGGTGTTGATTAGAAAAATAGGGCAATCTGCAGAGCTAAAAAATCTGAACAACACTAATTTTAAAAATGGATAAAAACTGAAAAAAAAAAATCCCAAACCATCTCATATCTGTTTTTCTAGAAAATGTGAAAAACTGTTCAGAACTTCTTTTGCACTTGACCAGAACTGAATGGGAAGTAACAGCTTGGTTTGGAAAGTATTTATATCTTATTACTTGTCCCTTGACTTGTGTGGTTCTGCCATGAGGGTTTCACAGAGGCAAACATTCCAAAGCAAATAAATAAATAAAATCCCAGCTGACAAGCTAATATAAATGGTATGAAACAGAAGGGTAAATGGAGAGGGGGGTGGGGGGAACTGATTTGACATAAACAAATTAGAGCTGTTGACAGTGTGGGTGATTTTGAGAAATGCAGTTCCATTAAATTCACAGATATGAATCCTGACAAATAACAAGCCATGGCAATTTATATAAACAAGGAAAGGAAATAATGAGTGGATGTGGAAGTCTAACAAGAATTTGGTTGTTAGTACAGCACTAAACATTGTGGCAGTATGGATAGAAAAAGCTGAGAGCCCCTGCCATGATGAGGCAGCACTAACATGCACTGTTCTACTGGAAACAGCCACAATACTGTGCCAGAATGAGAAGATTGGAGGAATTAATGTGGTTCTTTGCCTTTCACACTTATAGAAAAACCAGAAAGCACATTATTAGATTGTAAAGTCAGATAAAAACTGAGGTCTCTCAGTGCTGTGCTGTAGAGGAAAGTTCTGGTGCAAGGCTAATTCAAACTATCAGACCCTCTGCACTATACAAGATGTGTACATGTGGCTTTTTGGCCCCCAGACTTCCTTTTAATTCATCTGGTGTTTATCTGCTTCACACTGAAGTTTCTGTGCAGGCATGTGATGGTTGTTCAGTAGAAATGCTCAATACTACACTTGATGTGCTGTTTTCTGCCTGCAGGCGCCTCATGGGGTTTATATCCTTCTCTTCTTTTTTGTGGGAAGAGCCTTTTCCACCTTTTGTTGAGGGTTCTTAATGAACAAATCTTTTAAATATTCAAAGCACTGTATTTATTTAGATAAAAGCTGTTAATTATAAATGACTGGCCATATGGCCATTAAGACTAACACATAATAGGATATAGAGGGAATGAATATTTTAGATAATAAAGGACTGTTTTAGAAAATAGGAACTTCCTTGATATTATGTTTCATGTAGGTTTAACAATGGAGTGGTGATTGGTTGCCTGCAGTGGTTTACACTAAAGAACTTGGTTTTCTTTTCTTCTGTATTTTAATGCCTCACTATTGAAAATTGGCTATTAAAAAGCCACAAATGAAAAGCCTCAAGGAAAGCCAGATGGCTGAATATTGGCATTTGAAATAAAAATAAAATATTCAGCTATACATATGTCTCTTAAATACACTTAGCTGTAGTCCTTTGTTTGTTAGCCAGGCTGTCTTCTCTATTGCTTTTGCACTGGTAAATTTGGACTTGCTTTGCATATTTTTCAGTAGATCAAAGTTGAGTGAAAATGTGGTTTAGGAAGTTTTAGTGCTTATTGGTTCTAGCCCCAAATCAAAGATACAAGGTCAGGTTTTTGCCAGATGTCCTAACCTGAAGTCTGGCAGGTTTGTTTGCTTTTTTTGAAGCTCTGCCCATGGACAGGGATATTATTAGCAACCTTTTGAACAAGTCTCAGCTTTTCCTGATAACATTGCTGTTGTATGAAATTTTGCTGATACTGAAAATCTTTAAACTTTGTCTGTAGTGATGATGTCCTTGTTGCCTTGAACCCTGTTGTGAAAAATGAGCAACAGTTTAGGAAAACTTGTGTGTAGATAAGCAGATACCACCAAAAACTGAAAAGTATGGTGGAGGCATATGAAAACCGTACATAAGCCCAGCCAACTCCTGGAACAATCTAAGAAATTCCCTGCAGGTATTCAGCATTTTTCATCTGATAGATAAATGAGCAACCATTGTATTGTTACTGCATTGACACCCTCCTGCTCTTGTGAAAAAATTTCCTTTTAATATTTCCTGCACTTTCTGGTTTTAATAGCCAGGACACACATTTGAAGACAGTGATTGAAGACCTAGGGTAGCATCAATTAGTGCCACTGATAATGCAACTTTGGAAAATGTGTCCGTCAGGTATCCAGTGATGTGGGTAGTGACTAAATGGAACCTGCTGTTTTCTTTCTACCATCTTGGTTCAAAAGACCCTTGATGGAAATAGGCATGTTTGGGTTTCTCTCAGCTATGTGAGAAAGCTGAAGAGGTTACAGTTCATTCCAGTCAGGCCTGTTTCCTTTTTTCTTATCTCTGTCTCAGTTTGGAGATGAAGTTGAGCTGGTTTTTGTGTGTTACTAGCCTGGACTTGCTTTCAGGCTGACTTTGCTACTGTCAGGAACTTGTCACTCCTTCCTGTCTTGAGACTAATAACTCAATCTGAGGAACCAAACTGCTGGCATTTGAAATTCAAAGTGTGGTGAGAAAACTCTATGATGTAAATTAAAATTGCCATGGATTACTGTTGGGTGTCTCCCTGTGAAGTCTCTTTCAGGCTTTTTTACAACCTTCATCTTTTGCCCTATTTGCCCAGGAGTGCTATGAACTTTTGTGACAGTGAGACTGTAAATACCATTTTGGCAAGTCCCTGTGTATCTAGGGAGGGCTGTGGGGGGTGTAGCTCTGCCTACCTTACTCTTATTGCTGTAGGGAGCAAAGAAGGCATGAGCAGAATTGAGACGTGGTGGGGGCTGGACTGGTGGCATTCCATCAGGTCTTCACTGTCAAAGTTGCTGCCTACAGCACTATATTTTTAGAGCAGTTATATATTACAGTAATGCCAGATGCTCTGAAGGAAGATTTGGAGAGTGAAAAACGGATTAAGGTTTATTGTAAAATTTCTAAATCAGTGTGAAGACATGCAAGATCTGATTCCTGTTCTTCAGTACAGGAATGATTCACCACCCAGAGAAAATATTAGGAAAGAAATAGGCCCATCTAACTGTTTTAGATTTATGCTTCAAGTAGATAAAAGGTTATTTAAAATAGTTCAATTTTGAAATAACTTTTAAGTAAGCACAGAGTTTTCACTTTTTTTTAGTTCTTAACTTATCCCAGTTGTCTCGCACACAAGCAATAGCCAGCAAAGATTTCCAGCACTTTTCTGTACTCGCAGATGCTACTTGCCCAATATATGAATAAAAAGTTCAGTCTAAGTTAGTGTCTGGCACCTGACTGACAGAAACACTTTGTACAAAATCAAATATCTGACCTACAGAAAACCCAAGTGATGTTTGAAATATTAATGGATAGCAGAATTATAGATGAGTAGACACAAAATATTTTGACTGTTCAAATATTGGTAGTGTTTAATATTTGTAAATTAATTCAGCCACCAGACATTTTGATCTATTCTGGTTACTCAAAAACTGCAGCTGCAGAAGCCATGTACAATTCCTGAATATATAAAATGAAATGGAAAGTGCTGGGTTCTGCTGCTGAGACAAAAGATGACTTAAAGGCTGTCATTGCAGATGTTATCACAGGTTAGGGACTCTGTGCTGAATATCCTTGAAGTTCCACAGATACTTAGACTAGGTGCCCTGTGAACAGCCTTACTCCAAATAATAAAATCCTGTTTGTCGAAGGATTCTTGGATTCTAAAACCCCTTGGGTGCAGACAGTGATTTGGGGTAATTTTGTCCCACAGCTCAAGTCTTGTTTCTGCAATGGCAAGTTGCAGTTCTGAAGGGTCTTTCTTGAATCCACTAAAAGCAGCTGCCTGGTGAGACAAACTCAGAGCACATCAACTCCCACAGCAATTCTTGTAGTCCTGCTGTTAGCAGTGATCATTCTACCCTTCACTGTCAATGTTTGTACTCTGCACAAGGTGTAGCACTGTGTTCAGCAGCCTCATCTTTTTTGATGTCAGGTTCCTTGATTGTGTTCTTCCTACACGGCCTTTCACAAGAAATGTGACCAAAACCTGGGTCCAGCAAACACACTCCCCTCCTCACTTTCCTTTTCTTCTAAGAGTCTGTAATCTCTTCCACAACAAGGATGAGAAATCTCCAGGAAGTTTGTCATTGCTAGGAATGTCTCAGTGTTCTGGAGATTTTGGTTTATTGTGAAGGAGAAACTCAAGAGGCTTCCTGGAAGATCAGCAGTGGAGGGTCACATACAGACTTATATTCTGATATACACAGTGCTGCTCATTAAGGAATATGCAGCTGAGGCAGTGATTGTGTCTTTCTGAGTGCTGAACAAGGTGGTCAGACTGATCAGAAAGAAAAATCTCTTGAGATATGGCTCCCAGGAATTTGCACGTAATAGAAAACTCTTTGCTTTGTGCTGGAGTGTGAGGTGACATGTCACATCCCTGTCAGGATGCCTGCAGGATGTTTTTTATAAGCCTGGATGTCTATAAGGGAGTTTAATAGGTTATAATGGATGTCCAAATCGTACATTATTGTTCAGAGAGATGCAAGCTTTGTGAGAAATCCGTGTCAGGGAAGGAATTTCTGTGCTTTTCAGTGAGCCAGTGCTATCATGATCCATACAAGCTGATTTGGGTCAGCCCTGTTAGACTGCAGACTGCTTCCTGTGCTTATGGGGTACAGGATGGCAGTAACTTCACCTGAAACACCACTGTCTGGGTCTCATCCCATGCACTGCTTTCTAAGAGGCCAAGAGTAGTATTTGAGTGCAAAATACTGACCAGTGGTACAAAAGAAGGGGCTTTCTTGTGCTGGCTGCTAGAATTTCTGTATGAATCCATAATGGAACTTCCAGATAATTCCCACTGCTCAAGTTTAATCTAGATGCAGAGTTTTTTACTGTTTTCCTTCCCTCATTTGTTGAGACCATTTTTGAGGAACCATCTTACATTCTCATTTATATTTGTAAAACCTTTCCACTTTACCAGATGGGAATTTATTCACTGGCTCTATCTTATTTAATGTGAAAGTCAGTCTGTCTGTTCCATGTATCCCTACAGTCAGGTCTGTTTTCAATCCTTTGTGTCACCCTCCCAGTTAATTTGTCTAAATTGTACAGTGACAACATTTAGTCTTTAAGCCAAAATCCCTTAGCTCATGTCTGTCTTTATTGCCTTTCTTCCTCCTTGAAGCTATTTGCAATTAAACTGCAGTGAAATGCGAAGCACCAGAAATGTTAGACTATCTTGGCAATGAAGAGGCATGAAACAGATGAGTAATGAGAAGCACAAGATAAGAAGCAGTAATGCCACTTCATTCTGGAGTGCCTATTCTGGTAAGGAGTTCACAGCACCTTTTACAGTTTTGTATCCTATTTATGAGTCATAGGAATGATTAAGGAGGGAAAAAAATCCTGCCAGAGAAGAGTCCTCAGATTTGTTTAAATTATGGAAATGAAATACTTCAAGGTCTTTTTTGCTAAAGATTAAGAATTAGCTATCTGAGATCGCTAATGCGCTTCAGCTTAGAGAAGTGTGTGGATGAAGGAAAGAGGAGACTCATGCTTGTGCTTTTTTTCTTGGATTTGCCCATTTTGAGCAGTGTGTGAATAGAGCTGACACAACATCATAAGCTGCCTTCTTTTTATTTCTTCCCAGATATTAGTCTGGGACAATTCTGTGTTCATGGATAATGCACATTTGTAAAAAAATATAAAAAGCAAAGCTTAGTGAACAATGAGCATGAGATTGCAGAGATCTGAAGACTTTGCTTGAAGCTTTATTAGCTTGTGTGTTTTTCCATGTGCAAAGAACATGTTGGAGCTATGGAACTCAGTGGATCTCCTTCTCTGCTTTTATATGGGTGTCTCTCCTTTTTGTCACTGAAAATTGGCAATACTGTGAATATGCAACATGGTTAATTTTGTGCTATTTACTCAGCATTGCTTTTAACAATCTGGAGAACAGGAATAAAAATTCTATTGAGTATTTCTGTGTGGTGTGCTAAAGGGGCAAGTTTGTGTAAGTCACAGTGGACAGGGATGCAGTGAGAGAAATACAGAGGCATTATATCTACTCAACACTAAGGTCAGCTTGGGTAGGGCAAAGAAACAGACAAAGGCAAATTTAGTGCCTGCTGCCACTTTGTTTGCATAGCTGATTGTGACTGCATGCTACAGTTTGAGTAGCTGGAATATAGGACATCTATGTAATGGAATGTTTTTAGGAGATATGCCATTGTCACTGGTCTTGGGTTACAGTAGAAGCAAATTTTCTTCTTTCCCCTCTTCCTTCCTCCATTTTTTTCTTTGTTACTGGCAGAAAAAGTTTTTGTTCAAGCTTTTGCCACTAGTAAGTCTTGAAATATCAGTAGTATGGAATTCTCCTGATAAGGAAGGAAAAAGCAGTATCATTACAATTCTTTAACTTCTGGGTCTTTAACTTCTGCCCACTGCTCCACAGTAATTTGCTTTATTGATAGAGAAAGATGTCCCTTGGATAAGACCAAGACATCTCATGCTCAGAGATGTTCCTGACCTCCTATGCCTCATTTAAGTTGGATCTGGTTGTCATTTTAATTAAATGCTTTTTCAATCAGAAAATGTTGATTCATGGAAGCCAAAGCATCTTGGGGAAATGAGCTGATTTGTAATTTCTTTCATTGTGGTGACTGTCTGGCTTTCAAAAAAGATTCTATTTTATATCTCAGAAACTTGAAATAAGTTCAGGCAAGCCACAAGTTTATTCCAAATGGTTCCTTTTGATCCTCTTTCCCAGGGATTAATCCAGAAAGGATTAATTATTTCAAGTTACTATGTATTCTTTAAAATGTCTCATTACTGTCTTTAGGTGACAGGATCTCTTGTGCTATGGGGTCTGTTCTTTCTCAAGTCAACAAATACTCCCAATTGTGCTTTCTCAGCCCTCTCCTCTCCCCTTTAGGGCAGAAGCATCATTTCCTCTTTCCTGTTATAATTTTAATATCAAGAAAAGTTGGGAAACTGAGTCAAGCCTGCATTTCATTTTCTGCCTGCTATCACACTCTTTCAGGAAATGTTGATATCTTCTCTTTTTTTTTTTTTTTTTTTTTAATTTAGAAAGAGTTGAGATCATTTCCCATTGAAGAATTTTCTCACATGGAATTTCTCACTGGTCCTGATTGGTGCACCCTTAACATTCATCCACCCTTGGCATTGTTCTCAGCAGTAAGGTGGAGTTGCAGTTTCTTCGTACCAGGGTAGGTAACAGCACTAGCATCAAAGTTTTATTCTTAATACCACCTGTGGTTTATTCATCCACTCTCACAGAAAATAAAATTATACTGATAGCAGGAGAAAAAGTCTCAGTCACCTTCAGAGTTTATTATTGGCTCTGTGTGTGATGGTGCCAAGATAAACATTTTTCTTTTTTTATTTTTTCTGCCCAACCCCTTGTCTTCCCCAGCCCGTGTTTTAGTTGTTTGGTAGGTTTTTATTTCTAGATATTTACAGTGACAGAGTAACTGGCCCTTAAACATTTAAACTTAAGGCAGCAAGGCTATTCCTGTTTATTTCTTTCATTTACCCTGCACCAATGCAGAACACATCATTCTTGATATTATGTGTAATGTGATATTATATGTAATGCTGAGTATTTATGAAAAAAAATGTATTTATTATCCATATGACCAGGCAAAAAAATTGGTTTCAGGGCTGTTCTACAGACAGGTAATTTTGTCACAGAAAGATGTAATTCTGTGCTTGGCCTTTAGCAGTGCCAGGCCCATTTTCCAGGAATCTGAGGGCATTGTTCTACAGGAGTTTTACACTGGGAGATGTGAACTGCGACTTCCATTGCACATTTGCTTATTGTTTTCTGGGTGAGATTAGTTTAGCAAATACTTGGTCCAGTTTAGATGATAAACAATTTCATGTTCCATATATGTTGCAAGAAATTGATTTTTTTAAAATATAGATTGAACAAAATTGGTATTACATATGTACAAATAGTCTGATCTTAAGTAGCCTCATGAATCCGGGGTATTGTAAATTCAAAAAGTCTCTAAAATAAAGGACATCTTTCCCTGGCTGCCAGTGATCAGTATTTCTGGCACTTGTGTGTGGTGGCATTGGTTTGCATGCTTATACACCCAGTTTTTCCAAGCAGTATTTTATCAGCTATAATATATAAAATATGAGTCATTTTCATTTAGTCTAATTAGAGTTTGCAAACAGTAATTCCAAACAAAACCAGTCACACTGTATTAAACACTTAACTGTGGTGAGCAAGAGTGCAGGTTTTGTTTCTGAAGGGTAGTCTGTGTACAAGAGGTATTTAATTAGTTTTCATCAGAGCTATGGATCCTCTATTTGGGGATTAAAAACAAGCCAGGAAAATCTGGCAGAGCTGAATTGCTGTGTGCAAGCTCATGACTAAAAATAGTGCCAAGATGAATATAGACACCAAACAATACCTTCATAAATTTACTGAGAAATCTTATGTGAAAACAAGGGTTAAACTGTAGTTTGGATTCATTCTGTATACCTCTCCCTTCTTCCATCTGCCTATCAGGCACGGAATTCTTATTCTCTCCAGTATGCCAGCTCTTGAACTGAGTATGGTAGATCACGAGCACACTATAAAATGCTTCAGTGTATTTTGAGAGTTGAAAGGACTAACAAGTGCAATATATATGAATGTGATAGGTTTGTAATTAATTTGACAGACACACACACACAAAAATACTTTACAGAAGTGTGGAGAATGTGGTTTGACCATAAGGATGCCAGGAGATCTTAAGCTATTAAGGCTGGAGCTTTGTCCTTAATTCACCCTGTCATTTCTAGGTATTACAGTGTGTGGCACCAAATGTAACACACTGTCTCACATCTAGTGCAAAAAAAGTGTGGTATAATGTGAAGTATATTGGGCAAAAGTAGTCTGCTGTGAACTGAGCTTCTGTCCACAATTTTCATGGTGTATATTTAGGACAGGTCTGTGCAATTTGAGCTTTTTGTACATGAAGTGTTTGTAACACTGGAAAAAAAAATCTTGCAAGATTATCCAGTGTATTTGGAGAACAGACTGTTTAGCATGATACATTAGAAAGCAGGTACTTGGGAGAATCTAATGGCTCAAGATAACAGTGAAATCTATATTTTACCTCATTGCAGCCATGTCTATGTATTGTGTAATACCATAGAGGTGTATTCAAGGTGATTAGCCAGGATTTAGTTCTGTGTGGGAGCAGGGGGAAAAGGTCTAATGGAAGTGTCGACAGACCATTAACTAGAGTATCACTAATGGGTGATATAATAGAGTGAGATATTTTTAATTGTAAAGGGGTTAATTGGTATTCCTCATTTACATTCCTTTCTTCCTGAGTGGTGGTAATTTGAGCTCTTCCAGTGATAGGAATGTTTTTTATACTGAGAGAATATGAAGGATCATAATATTTTCTCTAAGAAAATATGCAGAAGGGAAAACCAGAAATATATTAACTGACATCTGATGATTATCCAGCCATAGCTGAGGAAAAAACCGATTTTCCGAAGAATTTATTAAGGGAGTGCCAGCAGGAAATTACCCTTTCTTTAGTAATTAAATAATTTCATTTTTTTAAATTTTGTTTTATATCTGGGCATGAAAAAATAGCTCATATTCGTTTACTGTGACTTACACGTTGCAAACCTCAACCTTTTTCTCCATGGAGATAGGATTTTCTGAATGTAACAGAATAGCTACTGTTAACATAGCCCATGTCGAGTCACTCAGACTCCTAAAGTGAGGCTTATCTCCCTAAGCTGATGGAAACAAATTGGGTTTTGCTCTCTGTTGCCCTCATAGGATCTTGGCTGGTCAATGACCAGGAGTTCCCCTGGAATGCCAGGGGAACTGGTCAGCTGATGACAACGGGCTACCCCATTACCTCTCACCTTGTCACCAGCCTGTTCTGACAATAAGATCTTCCCCTGGTGCTGGTTAAGCTTGGATCAATGTACAGGGTTTAGGTCAGGAGCATCCAAGGAGGGCTGAGGGAGCCTGGCCATGAGCCACCAGGGCAGACTGCCAGCAGTGCCTTCTGCCTGCATGACAGCCAGTCTCCATCACCCACCTGCAGCCCTCCATGCTTGGGTTGGGCTCCAGGGGCTGAGCACTTGCCCACCCTGCTGCCCACAGGGCCTCAGGAAGTTCTGAGCCTACCCAGCTCCTTACACTGCTGCTGCCCCTCTGAGTGGGACTCGCTGGTTTGGGCGATGTGAGAAGGGTGAGGTACCCAGCCCTCCTCACCACTTACAGCCCCTGTATGATGCCTTCCTGACTGAAAACCTTTCTGAGGCCATTTTCTTCATCTCAGGAGTTACTGAGGCCATCTTTTTCTCATTAGGAAAAGCAAACAAAGAAACAAGCACATGGGCATGCCCTCTGTCTCTTCTGCTGTGCCCATTTCTTCTTTGGCTCAAAGTTGTCTTCCCAGTGTTCTCTAATTTCTGTTTTTTTTTTTATTTTATTTTAATCATATCTCTTCAGTTCTCGTTTCCCCCAGTGTTCACTGAGCTGTGCATGTTTTCTCTAGAGGTCTAACAGCTTTTTCATTCACATTTCACTTGCCCTCCTGTCTTGCTCTGAAGTATATATCAAGAAACCTTTCATGTGGATTTTTATTAAGTACTGAAAGAAAACACATTTAAAAATACATTATATAGTTGTGTGGCTTATAGGTACAAAGTATATTTCATTGAACAAATAGCATCTTTTAGTTTCTTTAAAGGCAAAGTTAGTGCCTTAAAGAATTTAACCAACAGCAGCAATTTACTCATAAATACCATCTTAATGTACATCGCACAGCTATGTTTTAATAGAGGAATTTGCCACTCTGTCAATCCTAAAGTATAAACTGCAATTTCTTCTTTGAGTCTTTCCAGTCTTCAGATGTTTACTGGGATTTTATTTAGTAGTCCAGATGCTTTTTTTTGTGAACCTGAATAAAGCTGACTTTCCCCATCTTTGCCTATTTCCTAAAGGATTTATGGGGCTGCTTTTTCTGTAGAACTGGGGGAAAAACCCGCAGATTATATCAGTAAGTGCAGATGGGAGACTTCCACTTTCTGGAGAATGTCTCATCTCTCATTCCAAGACCTCTTGCTCTAGACTTCATCATCAGTTGCTTTTACAGATTTTATGCTCTGTAGGCACGCTAGTTTCAGAGTTCAGAGATGCTGTGGGGCTCACTAGAGCTCCTTGCTCACAGCTGAGTCTTTCCCCAGCTTGGATGAAAGCAAGAAGTTGGATGTTCCTGAATGAGACCCAACTGGCCTGCCTTCCATCTGCTTGGCTGCACTGGGTCCTTGCTGCCCACTGATTGCATAGGCAGGGTGGTCCTCTCACAAATAACATCCATGTGGTGCCAAAATCCCAGGCTAGTTCTCAGCTTGATCAGCTTCCCAATCTGCTTCACCACAGGGCCAAGTGACGTTTGTGCCAGAATAAGGCCAAAGGAAGACCTGAGGGTGGCAGGGAAGGAGAGCTCCATTCTTGGTTGTTTTTTAAGCTGCAGTGCTGATTTATACAGATTTGGAATGCCCGGAGATTGTCAAGTGTCTGGTACAGCACTTTGCAACTTACATGCAGGGTCACATTTGTGTGCTGTGTACATCCCCTTTTCTGCCTTAAGGCAGCTGGGTGTTTGCATAAACTTGCCAGAATTGTGGTTTCTGGGACAGGGAGCATTACCTGGCTGCCTCCAGAATTTTCTTCATGGAATCTTCAGCAGGCTGAGTGCCAGTGCACCAGTACCTAGGCACTGGACTCATTCCCAGCAAAGCAGTGTTTGTAGCATGGGGAATTTTCACTCCAGTAAAAGTCACGGATCACCTTGGCAGGGGTACCATTCTCACGCTGCGGAGTGCCCTCTGCATTGTGGAGTGCAAGGAAGTGATTTGGTTGAAAGGAATACCATCCTTTTGTTTTCTCAGATTCTCCCTCATTCTCACCCAAAATTAGTTCTGTTCTGGATCATTTCCATGACCCAGTTCCCTGCAAGCCCTCACAAGTGGGAATGAACAGCAGGGTGGGGAGGTGACAAACAAGCTTAAACTGCCTGGCCTTTGTACTCCATAGGAAAAAGAATGCTTCTTGGGGGCTAGAAAACTGAGGCTACCAGAGCAGAAATAGAGCATCATGTGAGCGTAGCTCTACTGACACAGCTGGGATTATCCTGGAGTAATAAACCCCCCTACTGCCCCCTGTATGAGCTGAACAGTAAAAGCACAGTTTTGCCAGTGCAACTGCGTCTGTGTTGGGGGATTTTACCAGCATCCACTGTGCTATAAATACAGATGTCTGTATTTGGGACCTGACCATAGAATGTATCTTTACCAGCTTTAATTGATTTTAGCTAGGAGCTAACTGGCTCCAGAAGAACTACTTATAGCTTAACATTTCTGTGGAAAATGTACCATTTAGTAATTAAGGGGTTTGGAAAGCAGCCAGAATCTTTCCATCTAATCCAGTTTAAGAAAAAAAAAAGAATTGACTTTTTTGAATGGTAAATATCATGAAATATTTTACAAAAAATCATGGTTAAAAATAGCCTAGTTGTACTAGCTGTCATGTGGGATAAATCACTTGCATCAGGATGTGATCTTTGTGATTTGTGGTCTATGCAAATAAGCACAAGGTTTTGCTCTATATTTTGTATTCAGGCAAAGTTCCCTGTGGACTTCAATGGGAATTTTGCCTAAGCAATAACAGCAAAATTGGTCCCATGTGAAAAAACCTGATCACTGGGGAAAATTAAGAGATTTTTCTTAAAGGCACAGATGGCAGTTAAGCATTTAACTTTAATTGGCTTTTTACATGAGTAGGGACCCCTCTACTGTTTTACCTTTAGAAGAATCCTCCTCAGAACTCGGAAGAGAGAAATGTGTATGGTGGTGGTGGATAGTCTGTTGCTGGGAGGGATAGAGCCCCTGTGCTCCAGGGAAGTGAAAGAATGCTACAGAGGGATGGGAAATAGCTGAAACAAATGCTGAGCTGGAGCACTGAGAGCTTCCATTTCTCTCATCATGTGAGTAGCTTTCCTTGCCATGGCAGCAGTGTGTGTGTGAGGAGTGAGAGAGGGGCAAAAGGATGGCAGAGGGAGCAACTGCAGAACTTCAAGGGTTTATAAGAATTCTTGAGGGGGAAATGCATGAATGTTAAAGCCTATCTGGGGCATAGAATGAAATAATTTGGGAAAAACAGCCTTGAAGGCTCAATTTACTATTTCAGCATGTCAGGTTGAAAATTAATTGCAAATAGATCTTTAACTTTTCCCTTTGCTCAGCATGGTGGTAGGTGGGTACTAAGAGCATCAACAAAAAAAGAGGTGCTTGTTTAAGGTCCAAGTTATGATAAGCTCTGGGCTTGGGTTTGGATGTAGTTTGTTTTCTATGAATTTTACTCAAAGTAACCCACTTCCATTCAAAAATATTTATTAACTCAGGTTTCAATCCAAATAAAAATCTAAGCGGCTTTTTTCAATTGTTGGTAAAGGCCCATTGCAGTGATTGCTGAACTGAGACTTAGAATGAAGTATAGACAAGACTGTCACTGAAAATTTCACTTGCCTCACACATGGGCAAGATAGTAGCTGTGAGGAAAATATGGTTTTGTTGGGAAATGAAGGCATGTAGTAGTTGGGACTGATTTGAATCCAGTGCTGGAAGCAAGAAAAGATTATAACCTGGTGTTGGAAGCAAGAAAAGCTCAACATCACTGCTGGAGGAGCCAAGGGTAGTAGCAAGGCTGGGGTTAAGAGATGTGACCTGGGATCAGGCAAGGAATCCATACTTCAAGGAGCATTACATGGTTAGAGCAACTGCAGACTGGCAGCAATAAAACCTAAGAGTCAGGACCAAGCACACAGGAGACAGGGAAAAGGAACTGAAGCTAAGGAGGCACTGTAAAGGAGAAAGCTAAGCTAGGTTTTATTCTAAACAAAGAAATTGTTAAACAGCGAAAGCAACATCTTGATGGTGTTGTATTTGTAATTGTGGGTGAACTGGCAAAGCTTAGCTTCTGCTGAGCTGATTATGGCTTCGTCAGCCTTTGGTCTCTGCAAAACCTGATTGATAGGAGCCCTGGTTTATTTGATTGCTGTATGGACACATCTTGTTCAAGAGCTTCTCTTTTCCCATTCACTGGGATGTAGGGTTTGGGTACAGGGATCTATATTCCGATCATGGTCCCCTAGGTTAGATGCCAGGAATTTGTAGGTTTAGGTCCTCAGTTTTTGGTTTTTATTTCAGATTTTTTTAGAACTTGTGGAGTGTCCATTCCTAGAACTCTTCATCTATGGTCTGTTGGTCAGGTAAAGAAATCTGTCATGGAAGTGCCTTCTCTGGAGAAGATTCAGGTGGCCAGGTGGGGTGGTGCATTCAAAGACAAGAGACCTGTCCTTTTTGACCCTCATAAATGTAAATAATTACATAACAATCTGTGTATCAACTCAGGTGTTACCAGGTTCAGGCCTGGAAACATGGGATTTGCTTTTCTTGGAGAGCCTTCCTCCTCCATTCACCAGCCAAGCAGAGACTGGAACTGACTCTAATCTATTTGTCCTCAAGCTTCTCGTACTTCAGGGACAGGCAGACTGTCTTTCTCAGTCACTAAGTGGTCTGTTAGCATCTTAAATGAATATTTTCTTCCTCTTGAAAGCCTTAGTCTCTGTGCTGCCTGCAGTCTTCAGGCCTTGCAAATCCTCAACCTGTCACTGAGGCTGAAAGGACTTGTCATGCCCTGGACAAAGGAGCCTCCTGCAGAGGTTTGCTGTCTCCTAATTACATATTCTGTGCTCCAGCCCACTGCCAGCACGGCCAGGCAGAGACTGGGGTGTCCCACAACTATTTTGAGTAGTTGCCAATGAGCAGTTCCACAGCACGTTTTTCATATTCTCTTTTCCTGGTTTGCAAATGTCAACAGGTCAAGCCACATCTCTCTCTCTCTCCATATCTATATTTGTTATAAATGTGTGTGAGCATGTACACACACATACAGTAATAAAATGGGTTAATCTTTCAGGTATGTAATGAAGCCTTGCACATGTTCTTCAGAAATTCAAAGAAAATGCATGTGGAATCTGCTGGACTTGTGTGGCTGTAAACTCTGGGAAGGATGTGGAGCAAAGGAGATAGGAAGAGAGGATTGGCAGCTACTGTGGGGAATGCAGGGTTCTCCACTCCTGGCTGTTTGGAGCCCAGGAAGGCAGGTGTTGGCCTCTGCTGCATGAGAACACAGGCAATAATTTCTGGAGGTGCATATATCTGTGCTGATTAGGCTTCTTTTATAACCAAGGAGTGAAAGCCATTTGTGGGTTCATTAGACTTGTCATTAAAGATGTTTAAAGGTGAGTACCACTGTTCTGCAGAAACCTGTGGAAAAGACAGTGATTAACACAAAACATGTTACCTGAACTTTGATCCAGCCCTTCTGTCATTGATGCAGGAAATGCCACGTTCAATTCTCTAGGTGCTTTTTCCTGGATTGTACACTAAATCATAAACTTTTATGTGCAATAACCAGGAATGGAGCTGCCAGCCTTGCAGAGGTTGTAACTCTGGTTCCCTTCCCACAATCCTACCGAAAAAAAACCCTGGACATTTCCTTCCACAGCTGATGGACATGTGATTCCCAGGACCCCTGGTGCAAGAATAAGATGTGCAAACTGCCAAAAAGCTCCAATAACATAGGTAGTCAGGGAAAGGATTGTATCTGAGGGAATCCAGTTACTGGGATGAACCATGTGGTGAAGACGTAGGCAAGTGTTTGGCACTTTGAGATTAAGAGTAGTAGTGCTTCAAGTTGCTTATGAAATCGTAATGACTTTAGTGATAGCCTTGTTAAAGTAACTTGGATAGAAGTTTGATAGTGCAATTTCTCTGTTTTCAGTGCATGACTTAGGGCAGAGATAGAGAAGATCTCTAATTCTGGAAAAGTATTGGGAATAAGAGGCTATTATGTGACAGGAATCTCCAGCTGATGAAAATTAAGAAGTTTCCCAATTACCATATGGGCACAGCTGCTCTTAAGGTATCCTTCAAGGAAGGAAAAAAATCAGAAGCAGAGCTGGGGGCTAGCCTCTGGGCTAGGGAAGGAGCTCTCTTCACAGGACTGCCTCCAGTTCTACACTGTAGGTACTTCTCTTCCAGATATTTTTCCTTAAGCACAAAGAAATGTCCTCCATATCTTCAAACCCTGTTCTTCTGGCTTTGTAACCCTTCCTTTTGAAATGGTCTTTTGGGGATGTCATGAGGAAAATTCACTTCCCTGTTTCATAGGGTTGCAAGAGGTGTGCTGGGATGTGCACTATTATTACAGTGAAACACATGAAATATATTGCCAGTGAATATGAGAGATGGTTTTAACATCAGACTTTCTTCAGGATGTGATTCCAGTGCATGAAGGTGCTCACTGTGTGTCTAGTTGGCTATCTTAAATGCTGCTGAATGTGGGGTAATGTTGATATTCCAGCTGTGGGGTAGTAAATCTGCAAAAAGTTCTCCTGCGCTCTGAAGGTGAGGTCTTATTTGTGTGCTAGCACAGCTGTTCATGTGAACATGCATTACTTTGAAAGGATTTCATTCCATGACCATAATTCCTTTTATTAGTTTTAGGAATAAATTCAACTGTTACTGTAACATCAGAATTATGATTTATGCTAGAGAAAAATACGCCTGTAACTTAAAGAAGAAAGAATGAAATATCATTTGGCAATGGGATAATGCAATCTCTGCACATTCAGCCATCACTCCTTTCCCTGGATTTGGTGCAGGGAGTGAACGCTTTTGCTTTGTGTCCGGGCTGCAGGTTTGGGGGAGAGAAAGCAAAACTGCACATACTCGGCAAGGAGGAGCTATAACACAGATTGATCCGGTTCAGAAGAAAGGAAATGTTTTCTTCCAAACCATTACACAAATTCTGGATGAGCATAAAACTGTGTAATTTCACCCTGAATGCTTTTCAAACAGAATGCTTCTTTCCGGCGTGTGCATGTCAATATAAGGCAAACGGCATAAATGTCACGCTCAGTCTGTCCGAGCTGCGTAGTTTTGTTCTCGTGCAATGGGAGCAGGTGGTGGGAGGTTGTTTTGATGGGCTGAGAAGCTCCTCCCCTCCTTCCCCAAGCACCATTCTCATCTGCGTCAGCAGTAATTGTGTGCCTTGCACTGCTTTTCAGTGAGGGTGAGTGTGAAAGATACATCAATGTGAGGTATCAAACCGAGGCTTAGGTGTTGCTTTTAGTGGCTACTCATTTCCTTGAGCCATAATACGGGCTAAAGGTTAACTTACACATTCTCCATGGAAGAATAATTTCTCCTTTTTTCGAGGAAGGGAGAAGGAGGAGGGAAGGGCGTTGTTTCATATTCTTTCCTACCTATAGACTCCATGTGATGTACAGTGCTGCTCATGCAGATTTCCCCCCTCTCCCCCCCACTGGATTATTTGCTAATCAGACTTCAGTGCAGTGGCGATAAGGGCGAGACTGTTGCCTAGCTAGGAGGCTGTGCCGGCGCCCGAGCCTCGGAGGCAGCAGCGACGCGGCTGCCGCGCCGGCTCCCGGCGCGCCCCGGCTCCGGCGTGCCGCGTGTCCATGGGCCCGGCGCGGCGGAGCTGTCCGAGGTGCTAGGATGCTGGTTGCAGCCGGATTGCAGCGGGAGAGGAGCCCCACAGTCCTGCTGGCACCCGAAGGTAGGCTTGCTCTTTGTTTGAGAATGCCTGATTAATCAGCAGCAGCATCCACGGACCCGGGAAGCTGGAGAGAGCAAGCCTGCCTGTAGTCACGGGGGAGAGACAGAGACGATGCCACGAGCCAGACTGTTGCAGACCTCCTGTAAGTGGCAATGAGCGAGCAAGCATCTTTCCTTCTGCAAGAAGCCATTTGGATAGGATATTTGCTGTTCCTTATATTCCTTTCTTTTTGTCTCCACAGAACATATTCAAATGAGGCACCTTAGAAATCTCTGTGTTAGTGCATATGATGGTGCTGTAATCGTCTGTGTTGTAAAGTGGGTAAAAATCATCCAGTTTCTCCTCTGCTGGACCTCAACGCAGGGTGTTGTTTATACCCTCCCATTATCCGTACCCTCTCCTCTCTGAATGTGGATTTAAAGAAGCAAGCACCTGTCTTTTCTTTCCACTTCATTTTTAAAGCCAAACTTTCCATGCCATTTTAATCATATCTTAAGAAGATCTGTAACATAACACATTGACTTATAGTGATGTCGAATTCTACAATCTGGGCAATTCTGCCAACAAGATTTAATGCACTTTAACTGAAGAAAAAACTGAGCCTAACTGAAAATCTGTTTCTTATGGTGCTGAAATATCCCTTCCGACTGCACTGAGATAACCACAGGAAAGGGCTTTTACAGGCGAAAGTCACCTTTGATTATTGCACTTACTGGTCCCCGAGGACTTGAATTTTGGTACGTACTTGTTTTAATACATCATATGAGCATGCTAATAAAATATGGTGCTAATTAGAATGAAAAAACTAACATTAAAAAATGAAATAATGAGTTGTCAGAATGCATAGTGATGAAGTTGCATGTATTTTTAGATGGTATTAATCAAGCCATTGCTAAACTAAAAGCTGAAGTCTATTTGACTGGTTTTGTGTACTTCACATGTTGATTGTGCTTGTAATAAAGACATTTGGCAGCTGATTTTTTTTTGCATGTAAAAAGCACTGTTAAATAATTAAAACCATTCTTTTATATTTTCTGATTAATTAATTGAAATAATTTCTAACATCTGTGATAGTCACTTATCAGAACCACTGACCATTAATATTTTACAACATCTTAACATGATGCTGATGGTAGTAAAATCTCTATTTCATTTTCTTAAAGAGAGGAAAAAATAAGTCCATCAGCAAGAAGCTCATGATTTCTTCTGAGTCCAAATACACTCTTATTTGCATAGATAATGTGTGTAAATGTTATTTGTTGTGTGGTTTTGTTTCTTGTTGTTATTTATAAGTTGTCTGCATAATAATGGGATGATAAAATTCTTAATTGCACTTTAGTGCTGGCCATTCTGAATCTAGGTTTGCAATTGTCCAGCATCCACATGTTGAGGAGGAAGCCTTATTTTCCTCTGGGAATAAAAGTGATAAAAATGTTGCTGTATTGCAAAGTAAGCAATGGCTTTTTACATCCTAGAGTCATAGAGGAGTCATTGTAACAAAGACCTTTTTCCTTTTCAAAAGGCATCTGGAAGAGGGCCAAAATTCAAGGCCCAGGCTTTTTTTTTTTAGTCCTTAAAACTATGGGGAACACAGCTTTCCCCTATGGAGGTAGGCCATTCTGCAGAAATTGACTATTCCCTTAAACCCATGCAGTAGCAATTTCAGTCTACTGAAGGAGACACTTTTAACCTCTTTAAGTGAAGGGCTCAGCACTACTTAGCTTTAGTGATTTCACCCAGGTGCTAGAGCTCATGCTGAGCAATACAATGAGCACCAGGTATATAATCTGCAATCCTAGCCAGAATATCAAGTGTATTTTGTACTTTCAAATGACAGTAGTGATTACTTGGTTTTCTTTAAATAGCTGCATATATAGTTGTCAAATGATATGTAGTAGGAAAGTTGCAGCCGATTTCAGAAGGTCTTTCCTCTTTGAAATCATAATTTCCAGCATCACTGTATGTGGAAACAGAAATGTCATTTTATTGTTAAGAATGAGCAGGGAATGCATCTCTAAAAGGTATTTCTTAGCAACTTGTCTTATCACATTCACTTGTTTAGGTATTTCAAATAGCACTTGATATAAGGCACAGTTATGATAGGAGACAGAGTTCTGCAAAGTAGTCTCTAGTATATTTTTCCTTCACTAAATTTTTCTTGATTCACTGAAAGTATTTTTCTGTACACCCAATACCATTAGGTCCTTATTAGTGCTGCTGTGGTCAGCAGTTTGTGAAAACTGGATATGGCTGGCCTGTCTGCCTTTATTCTTGCAAGAAGCTAGAATACAACAGCTCAGACTCGAGAGTTGAATGGCTGGTTATCCCTGTTTGTGCAGAATCCTTCTGATATAATGAATTTTGTGAAGGGAGTTAAAAGGTAATGAGAAAGCAGATGCTCTTTCAAAGAGAGGAGGCAGTGTTTGGGAGGGAATCAGGCAGTACTGGAGAGGTGTGTAGTAGGCCTTTATAAATTTGAGATTGGACTCAGGACTTTGGGCAAGCCCACACTTGTTTTTCCATGGTCTCTTCTCCTATGCTAATTTTTTTTTTTAATCCCTCTGGTTTGGAAGAAGGCAATCAGTGCCTTTGTCATTACTTCAAAAAGCTCCTTCAGTTTAATGTCAGCATTGCCAATTTTCAATGCAGCACAGCTGCAGTTTATGGCTGTCAAGCAAGCTGAAAAGCAGCTGATATTTTGGTGATCCTGATGTGAATAAGAGAGAATGGCATGTCAGAATCTTCACATGTAGCACTACTTGGACACTGTGTTATTCAGTTGATTACACATATTCTGAAATCAATATTTTTGCACACTGATCATGTGAAAAGGAGGTGATTTGATCCAGAATGCTGTGTGTGTGGCATCAGAGCAAAGGGGTAGATTAGAAGTAAGGTATGCAAGCGTCCTGTGAAGCACAATGCACTCTGCTCTCACAGAAATTGTATCTGAATCAATACAATGATCTTGAATGTAGTTATGCAAATATTTTTAGGCAAACCAGGAAGGGGACTGCTTGCCCTTGCCAGTAAACCAGATGCATTGGCAGGGAAGGGAAAAAAAAAAAATCTTTCTTGCTTTACTCCTCCCATGCTGACAGCTGAATGCACGAGCCGTGCCAGTGCGAGCTTTGGTCTGGGGGTACCTGAAGGGGCAGGTGTCAGTGAGCAAGATGGGTGTGATTGTGGCTTTTTCTCAGTGAGGTTTCACAGGGTGCTAGTCTTTAAGAAGCAATGGGTACATGATGGAGAACTCTTTGTGTCCTTGTGCTCAGATGGATTTTCAAAGATGCTCAGTGAACAGTCAGAATCAAGTTCCTCCAAACAATTTTTGTTGACCTCTCAGTATGTTAGCTTCAATAGCTAAACTCTAAGGCTTTTCCTCTGCTCTGTTGTCTCCTTTTGTTCCTTCACAATGAGGAGGGGAAAAGAAAGGAGTGTCTAAAGAATTTCTCAAGTGGTGCAACTGCCAGTTATAATTTTCCAGGACTGCTTGATTTCAGAAAACACAATGTACTGAAAGCAACTTGATTGCAAGTACCTAGGTGACTGTATATAGTCCTTGTTACTGGCTAACAAAATCCCTGACCACAGTGTGCATGTTAGGGATACTAGGATCATGGGGCCTCAGCTTACGTGACTTATTTAGCCATTTGCATTTGCACAGTTTTGATCAAATATTAATGTACTCAAACAGAACCTTTGTTTGTGCTTGTATCTGCCCTGGTAAATGGCTAGGAATTGCTTACTGCCTGAGTTTACCAGTCATCAGAACTTTTCCTCAAAAGCTGATCAGTGCTGTCCAGCCATTTTCCAAGGAGGGGACAGGCAGGCATTGCATGGGACTCCAGGGGCCATATCTGCTGATTGCAGCCTGTTGTTGCACATTTATTAAGGTGACATATTCTCTGAAGTGGCATTAATACCTGTAAGTAAAATTGGTCCTGGTGTGCTGCCCAAGGAATACTAAGACTGTAAAAATGTTTACGGTAATTAATTAAGCTTTTTGCTCCTGCTGTTTGCATTTTTAATCCCTGCTTAAGTATAGCATGCACAACTGTTCACTATTAGTAAATGTAGTGAGACTCTAAAATACCACCTACACAGGAGGTACAAGGGGTTTGAATCAGAAGATGGTTGCTTCTTGCACAGAGGCTTTTTGGAGTTAGTGCCATAAGAGCAGGTTCAAGGTTCTGAAATACCTGTGCGCCCCCTGCTACCCCAGGAGTACCCCAAACTGAATTTGCTGCCACAAGCACACGAGGATCAACAGTCACAGGAGGAATTCAGTTACTCAGTACTGCTCTGGGATTGGGCCCCTGTTAAGACAAAGGAGAGATCTTGATCTATTTAGTAAATAGTAAATTTTTGCATGCATTTAGTAATAAAAAAAATCTGTAGCAAACCAGAATATAAAGTCTCTCCTCAGTTCATGAAGCAGAATAAGGGCTTTTTATTTAATTCTTTTGCAACTGGAACGACCTCATCCTCGTGTTTATTTTTTAAACATCATAACACAAGGAGATTCAGCATATCCTTAATTCTCAGCTCATTTCTGACCTTCAAAAATAAAGGAAAAAAATGAGGGGAAGTAATGCAGTATAGTCACAAAAGACAATGTAAAGCATATTATGTGTCTTGGGGAAAAATGGATGAGAACTGCATTTATTGAAACACTGTTGAAGTTATCTTCAGTATAAAATTTCCTATTATATTTCAGGAGTAAACCATGGTCACTGAAGAAATCAATGACAATACTGGCATTCAGGTCACTAGGGTGAGATTTCTCTGTTGTGCAGGTTTATTTGAATTTAATTCAACATACGCTGAAAAAATGTTTTACTAGAAGTCAAAAATGAAATAAACAATAAAATAACCATATACTGGGGAAACAACCCAGGTTTTAACCATCAAAAAGCAGATATTTAAGGAATTCAGAGAAAGGGGAGTTAGAGCTGTCTGTGCTGTTAGCATTGCTTTTAATCTTGTAGCCTTCATGCTGTAGAGGGAGACTCAGGAAGGGGCTTTGTTATCTGGCCTTACTTTTCTTGATCACCAAGGTTAGGAATTAGTCTGAAATTATGTCTGCTGAAGAATCATAACATTCATGGAGTCTATTCAGCTGTCAGCTTTCCAACATCCTCCTGTGCAGATAGCGTGCTACTTATGGTGAACATATAGAATGGCTGAATGCATATTCCAGCCCAGCAGAGGTCTAGCCAGCTCCAGTGTCAGAGCTGTGTGAAATGACATGCAGGCACGTTGGGCTGCACTAAGACTTCCTTCACTGCTTTTACCCTGCAGGGGTTTGTAGGAGATGCTTATACCCATGGTTGAAAATGCTTAAAGATCGCTTCAGTGACCCTCAACATCATCCTTATTTTCATGTTCAGGCTTAGTTGATAGAAAAGGTTGTTCTTGGAAGGCAGGAGAGGTAATAGGAGAAGACCCTTTGCATCCTCTGAGTCTTCATGATTTTAACAGTTGTGTTACCATTGTATAGAAATAACTTTGATGTTCAGGCACAAGAGAAAAAGGGGAAATGATCAGTGTGCTTTTAAAGTACTTAGTACCTGAAACTAGCTGCTTGTTGCCATTGTCACTTGAAAAGTTCCCCCCACCAAAACGGGGGAAAACCATTCATGGGCAGAAATATATTTCTGTACTCCTTTCATCCCTTGCATTTTCAAAGTCAGGGCCCAGATCTGAAGGCCCAGAGTGGATTTCTAGAATCCTTAATATTGTTTAGATTTTTTTTTAACCAGTGCCAACCTAGATCAGAATTTTACTTCTCCAGTTATGTAATAAATATTAGAAATATAACATTGGGCTAAGAAACAGGGGAAATATTTTTGTCACTGATTCCACAAGAACCCTGCCCCTAAAATCTGTGAGCAGACAGGATTCTTATTGCCTATTTGATAAGATCCTTTCTAGTTGTAGTGTTGGCATGTTCTGAGGCTGATTCCGAGAAGCCACGCCATTCTTCTTCAGGGAAGGGAGGAATGCTGTAGCAGTGAATAAGCAAACGTGCCTTAGAGAGCTGAGTTCAGTTGCCAGCTCTGCCAGCAAGGCACTCAGAGACTCCTGCACCAACTCCCTGCCTGGGGGATGAGGGCTTCTCAAGGGGCTGTGTGCAGGTAATGCCACTCAAGCTGATAATGCTTCTTGACCTTACATTAATCAGCATTTAAAATAAGATGGAACAGTCCTATTTTTTTAACTTCTATTTTACTAGTTTAATAAGTTTAATCTACTCCTATCCAGCACAGACTTTTGAGATAGACAGTCTGTCTCTTGAAATTCTACCTTGCCTTTAATCTCCTGTAGTATTTACTGATGTGTCTATACACTAGAGCTCTTCCAACTCCCAGGAGTTCTGTTGATGAATGGAAAACCTTTGGGGCCTTTCTGTAGAGTTTTTGGGCTGCCTGCCACAGACCCAGGAATGACCCAGGGGTCTAAGTGTTTCTACTCCAAGGTGTTTAGCTGGGGATGCTGTACATCCCAGTGTCTGTCATACCTCTGGAATACAGATTCTTGGTCTGTTCTGAAGGTCCCAGCTCAGCTGGACATTCCTGTCCATTCTTGGAGCTTCAAAATGTTGGGCAGCAGATGACCACAGCTTATGGGCTCATATCACATTAATAAGAAATACAGGAAAAGATTTCATAATATTTCTTTCTGAATTTTGAGCCTGAAGAATGCTTTAAAGTTTTTTGTTTCAAAGAATGGAACAATGCTTTTCACCTGAACCTTAGAATATCCTGCAGATATTAGGAACTTTTTCTGGTAGTCAGAATAGGATTTTTTTTCTGGCAATCTGCAGTGTTGCAGCCTTATCTAAAGTGTACAAGAGGACCTCTTGTCCTCTGATGGGAGCCTTCTCAGTTCAATTCAAACTGAGATTGAGGATGGCAGTGTTTATGCAACTGTTGGGTACTAGGAAATGGGAAGGGATGGAAGGAAATATTTTTGGGATTTAAACAGTGGAATTTTTTGGATCTGCATTGCCTGGAAGAAGAGACTCTTGGTTTTGTCTCCTCTTGTTTTGAGTAATGTTGTTCTGTCTTCTGAATTGCTTTGTTTATTATCCTTTAAATGGGAAAGTCTGAAAAATTGTCTCTTACGGAGATGTTAATTACAACTGACACGATCTTGCTGTTATAAACCATAAGCTATTTTCCTACTGATAAAGGTATTATGTGTTTTTCAACCTGCAGGAAACGTTGCTTTCCTTTGTTCATTATCTCCTGCAAGATGATGAGTTCTAATCAGGAGGAGGTCACTTTGGGCGCTTTTCTCCAGTATATTGAAGATATGGGGATGAAGGCCTATGATGGCTTGGTTATACAAAATGCATCAGACATTGCTCGAGAGAATGATCGCATGAGGAATGAAACAAACCTGGCTTACTTGAAAGAAAAGAGTGAAAAACGACGAAAACAAGAAGAAGCAATAAAACGGTAAATGTTTTGATAAAAAGATGAGTGATCTGGCAGACTAATGAAAAGCAGGGGATTCAGATATGGTAAATATGTGTAGAGCAGCTGATTTCTAAGCAGCTTGCTGGCAAAAGCAGTACAGACCATTGGCCTCTGTCAGGCCTCTAACGTGTGTGGTTTACATTGTGTAGACATAACTTGAGCAGCATGTGTGGCATCTTGAGCAGGTGTGATTTGTAACAAAAAGCTTGGGTGTTTGGAATAGATGTAGAACTAGTGACAGATGGGTTTTCATCCTCTTAGTCCTTTTAGATGAACAGTTTATAATTTGTGCAAAAATGTATTTGTGTGTGAGCAAGACAGGGACAGTCTCAGAGGTCAAAATAGACTATTCTTGAGCTGATGTTTTAAATCTGGTAAATTTTCAAAGCATTCTAAACTGGTCTGATTTTTTTTTCAAAAAAGTGTCTATTATTTACATTTTCCTTTAAATTCTATGATCTATGAAGTCAGTAACAATATTGCAATCACTTACAGGAAAATGGATCAAGCCCCTGGTGGGCAGAACCCTTTAACAGCTCTTCTTGAACAATTCCATTGATTTTAATTGACAGTTGATGAGAGGAGCACTTGCATGACCTGGCCGCTTCTGCCAGTGGATATCAATGAAATCTCTGTAGCCTCTTGGAGAGGAAAAGAAGGTTGAATGGAATAGATATAAATATTTATTGCATACACATTTGCCAGTACAAAAAATTGTTTTTCTTGAGGTGAAGGTAAAATTCTGTAATAGAGGTAAATCCTCCATCCAAATCCTTAACATTTATATGTGAATGGATGGCTTGAGCATAAACTGATAGGAGGTCCTTTGAATTTTTTCCCCCAGCATGAATCTTCTGTATTTCAGTTTAAGTGATTAAATTTTATGCTATGTCTTGGGTACTGTACACCCAGGTATAACAGACATGCTGTGCTGTGAATGTTCAAGCAACGCCTCGGTAGTCTGATAATTTTGATGGAACATTAAAAGGAAAAGAGCAGCACACACAGTTTGAGAGAGGAGGGAGATGAAGGAATTTAAAGCAAAAATATGGCTGCTTTATGTTCCAGGAAGTAGAACTATTTGGATTGTCAGTAATTTCATTGGAGTGATAAGAAAATTGTGAAATTAAGGTGAATACAGCCAATTAGGCTGCACTCTGGCTAATCTGCTTGCATGTACTTTTATACGTGTGACCATAAAGGTTACCAAGTACCAGAACAGATTTTGTTATGAATAGGTTTCTTGGGACATGAGAGGGTAACTTGTGGACCTACCTGTTTCTTTATAGTCCTCTAGCCAAGCTTGTCTACATCATTTGAATGGTAGTGACAGTATTTCCTACAATGTGGTTGGTTTGTGTGGTTTTGTTCATTGATCCTGGCAAAGCGATTTGATGAAGAGCTCTGGAGAAGTACAGATGATTTAGGGCTGAGCCAAACCATGAAATTCTTGCCCCCACTGAGATCAATGAGAACAGAATATTTATCCTCAGTCACAGAGCCAGAAGACAGGAGGTAGAGGACCTACCAACAGAGTGGGCTTATAAGAGGAACAGCATGTATTTGTATGTGGCTTGGAGATAACATTTCCTCAATACAGTGCTCTTCTGTGGGAAACTGTTTGCAGTGATCCCCTCTGATCCCTCCCTTAGGCACACACTTTGTGGTGATTGGGAGTGGGGCTGGCCCAGCCTCATCCCCAATGGGCACAGCTGTGAGCAGCAGGTGAGCAGCACTGACAGCAACGAGCCCTGGAGTGCCCAGGGGCACTGACCAACCC